>CM053269.1:67388102-67476173 GCA_028583415.1 Protea cynaroides | reverse complement strand
AGAGTCCTAGTAGGTTTAGGATTCTATTAGCTGTAGGATTCTATTTATTTTTTATTTTGTTTTATTCTGTTTTATTGCTGTAAACGTGGGAATTTCAGTTTGTTAGAGTTGTGGGTCCCAGCTGTGGGCCCTTTTTGAATTTCAGTTTGTTAGAGTTGTGGGTCCCAGCTGTGGGCCCCTTTTTAGTTGTTTAGTTGGCTTATTATTAGTTTTTAGAGTTATACTCTAATTAGGGTTATAAGCCTTATAAAGGCTTTTTTTTAAGTAATAAAAATTCAGATTATGATTATTGAATGCAGAAAAAAAAAGAAAAGAAAATATCTCTCGTACTCTCTCTTTTTCTCGTCTCTCTCTTTCTCGTCTCTCTCTCTTTCTCGTCTCTCTCTCTTTCTTCTCTCTTTCTTGCAGGTACAGCAGCTTTCTTCTCTCTTTCTTGTAGGTACAGCAGCTATCTTCTCTCTCTCTTGCAGGTACAACAGCTATCTTCTCTCTCTCTTGCAGGTACAGCAACTACCTTCTCCCTCTCTCCTGTGGACAGTATACTTCTTCCTTCTCTTTCTGTTTTTTTTTCTGGTTATAAGGACAATACAGCCCTACTGCTGTAACGCCCTTATAGCTGGTTCTTTGTTTCAGTCTAGTAAGTCTACATCTTCTAATTTTCTGGTTTGCTATCATATCTTTTTTTTTTTTGTTATCGTTTTTTCCCATTGTTTTTGTTGTTTATTATTTCAGTTACATCTATGATTTGCTATAAGTCTATTCCACACAATCTCTATCATAGTCTAGTCGTGTTTAATACTTACTAACATGGTTAGCACTGTGAGAAGTTTCTTTACAGCTAAGCCTTCATATTTAGCATGTTATGATTAGGATTTCATCTCTTTGATTATTGGGAAGTTACTGTTTTGCATGTTCATTGGTTTACCTAATCATTAGGCATTTAATCTTGTTAGTTTTAAGAGTTTTGACATATTTTGCACATTAGTACTTCTTAACCTATGGTTTATTATGAACATGACATGAAACCTAATTAATAATTGCTTAGTTGATCATGTTACTTGGCTTTATACTGTTCTTTACTTGTGGTTATCATGATACTAGTCTCGTAAGCATGTCATGTGTGTTGCTGCCCATAACAGTCCCTACACATTAGTTAATTATTTCTTTAATCCTTTTGTTAGTTGGTCGTGTAAGAGTAGGATAAACTAGATACCCTAGGTTAGCCTACATCAGTTTGGTATCAGAGCCTAGGTTAGAGCGTCCGTTAGGTGCTAGTTAGGATACTTAGTGGAGTCAATCTTGTATGTCCACTAGGAGTGGTAAAAATTACAAAAATATGTCGAACCCATCCAATACCTCCATAACCTCTGAGCAATTACAAGATATATTAAAAGCTAACAATGAAGCGTTGGCATCCAATCTCCAACCCATGATCCAACGTATCCAAGTCCTCTCCGATAGACTTACTGCCCTTGAAACAACCAATCGGAATGCTCATGGGCAGCAAGGTCAAAATGGCTACGGCATTGGACCTAGAGTGAACAATCCCAACACTATTCCGGAAAACCCTAGGAACGATAGACATCATGATTATATTGATGACCATGATAGGGTAGATGACAATTTCCACGGTCAAGGCCACGGTAGGAATAGAGGAGGATTTAGAGGTCAAGGATATCGAGGTCGGAGACACCACTCTCCTCTTGGAGATGATGATGACTATGGACATCGAGATAGAGGAGTGGATGTTAGGAGGATGATCAAAGTAGATGTTCCCGGACTATGATGGACAAATAGATGCCAAGATTCTTTTTAGGCTGGATCAATCGAATGGATAGGTACTTTGAATTTTATGAGCTTTCGAAGAACTTAAGTTTAGGTTTGCCAAGATGAAGCTCGTTGGAGCTGCTCAGGATTTCCGGATTGAACTAGAATATCAAGAAGAAAATCTAGGTCACGAGCCCTTCTCAACTTGGCGTGAGATGCAAGAAAGGCTTAAGCGGGAATTTCTACCTCTCACCTATAGGCACCAACTCCTAAAAGACATGACTAACCTGAAGCAAGGTAAGATGTGCGTGGACGAGTACATGGCTAAATTTAACGAATTGAAAATCCGAAGCCAGACTCGAGAGGATGTTGATCAAACACTAGTTAGGTTCCTTGCGGGACTTAATCATGACATCCAGTTACGCCTAGCACCTCACCTAGTTAGAAACGTCCCTCAAGCCTTCCGTATAGCACTAGAATTAGAAGGGACTATGAAGTTCACACCACAGAAGAAAAGCGGATTCCCATCTGGGGAGTCTAACTTCCGAAAGCCATTTTCAAATACTTCTACCCCTAACCCTCCACGTCCACTTGACAATAAGGGTAAAGGCATTTTGGGAGAAGCGCCCAAAAAGAGTGGCCAAGCACAGTGTTTCAAATGTAAAGGTTATGGTCATTTTGCTAGGGAGTGCCCAAACCGAAACTTGTATGTGGGTGAACCGGAGTATGAAGAGCCTATTCCCGGAGGATACCCAAGAAGGTGAATACGAGGAGCATAGACCCGATGATACTATCTCGGATGAGGATGATGAAATGGCGGATGTCTCTAGGCTAGGAGTTTTGTATTCCGTCACACCCCAAGAACAATCATGAAATTATTTTGGATGAGGGACGATGTAATAGATATCTCTAGGCTAGGAGTTGTCCGTTGTATGATGTCGCAACCCAAGAATAATGATGATTGGTGGCGCACCAATATCTTCATTACTTACACCTGTCATCAGGGTAAGAATTGTCGTGTCGTCATTGATAGTGGTAGTTGCATGAACGTCGTGTCCCAAAATGCTATAACGAGAATGGGGCTCAAACCAGAAGCACATCTTAAGCCTTACAAGGTTGCCTGGGTTGACCAATCTACAATTCCCGTCACTTTAAGGTGTTTAGTCCCCTTGCAATTTGCAGGATATGAAGATAAGGTATGGTGTGATGTCTTAGAGATGGACGTTGCTCACATAATCCTTGGTAGACCTTGGATATATGACCGAGATATCACTAATTTTGGGAGGGCTAATACTTATGTCTTTGAGTTTAAAGGTAAGAAAATCAAATTGTTTCCTAGTCCCCCTAAGGAGATAAAAGTCCCAGAACATAAGGGAAGCACATCCAAGAACACCCCTTCGAAAACACTCAACATCATGAATGCAAAACAGTTTGAAAAAGAGTGTAAGGATACCGGGGTTATTTATGCTTTAGTAGCCACACAAGTTAACAAAGAACTGCCCAATCCATTTGTTGAGGCTCCTAAAGAAGTTCAACCCCTCCTGAAAGAGTTTGAGCAGTTGTTTCCAGATGAACTAACCGAACTACCACCTATGCGTGACATTCAACATGTTATCGATTTGGTTCCAGGGTCTTCACTGCCAAACTTGCCCCATTATAGGATGAATCCCAAGGAACATGCCGAACTTAAAAGACAAGTAGATGAGCTACTTGAGAAGGGATTCATTAGAGAAAGTCTTAGCCCCGTGGGGTACCCGCTCTACTTACACCCAAGAAAGATGGAACTTGGCGTATGTGTGTTGACAAAGAGAGCCATCAACAAAATCACCGTTAAGTATAGGTTTCCTATACCTAGACTTGATGACATGCTAGACATGATGGCTGGAGCGAAAATCTTTTCCAAGATTGACCTTAAGAGTGGGTATCACCAAATTCGGGTTAGACACGGGGATGAGTGGAAGGCGCCTTCAAAACAAAGGACGGTCTATATGAGTGGCTTGTCATGCCTTTTGGTTTGACCCAATGCACCGAGTACATTTATGAGAATTATGAATCAGGTGCTACGACCATACAATGGCAAGTTCTTAGTGGTTTACTTTGATGATAACCTCATCTTCAGTAAAACACAAACCACTCACCTAGATCACTTACGTAAAGTCTTCCAAACACTTCTGAATGAAAAACTTTATGTCAATTTAAAGAAGTGTACCTTTATGAGTGATCAAGTCATTTTCTTAGGATTTATTGTCTCAGAACAAGGAGTATCTGCTGATCCTGAGAAAATAAAAGCAATTATTGAATGGCCTGAACCGACTAACACCCATGAAGTGCGAAGTTTTCACGGCTTAGCAACCTTTTATAGGCGGTTCATCCAACGGTTTAGTGCCATCATGGCCCCCATTACTGATTGCATAAAAAAAGGGAGTTCCAGTGGACTAAAGGAGCTGCTAAGGCTTTTGTAGAAATCAAAAAGTTAATGACTGAATCACCCGTTCTACGTCTCCCTGATTTCTCCAAAGTCTTTGAAGTGCAATGTGATGCCTCTGGCACTGGAATTGGTGGCGTCTTTGTTCAAGAAGGACATCCTGTTGCTTATTTTAATGAGAAGCTTAATGAAGCCAAGCAACGGTATTCCACGTATGACAAAGAATTCTACGCGGTTGTCCAAGCTTTGCGCTATTGGCGACACTATCTCTTACCACAAGAATTTGTTTTATATTCAGACCACCAGGCATTGAAATATTTAAGTTCTCAGACCAAACTGAACCCTAGACATGCCAAGTGGGCTGAATTCTTACAAGAGTACACCTTTGTGCTCAAACATAAACTCGGTGTCGATAACACCGCTGGCGATGCATTAAGTAGGGTTCACATGCCCATCTTTCCACAGAAAGTCAAAAATCAGGTTAAGGCATTGCTCCAAACCATGAGTATTGAGGTTGTAGGGTTTGAGCAAATTAAGGAACAGTATCCTACATGCCTAGATTTTAGTGAGCCTTATACCTCTCTGAGCGAAGACCCATCGGCAAATCACTCAGATTACATACTCAGATATGGATTCCTTTTTAAAGGGACTCGGTTGTGTATTCCCAGGACTTCATTAAGAGACTTTCTAACTGGGAATTACATCTTCGGTGGGGTAGCCGGTCATTTCGGTCGAGATAAAACCATTGCCCTTGTTGAGGACCGATTTTCGGCCTAACTGAAGAGGGATGTATCTCGAATTATTAGCCGAGTGTCGAACATGTCAAACCGCTAAACAACGAAACAAAATACTGGCCTGTATACTCCTCTTCCTGTTCCTCATACCCCATGGCAAGATTTGAGTATGGACTTTGTGCTAGGATTGTCGAGGACTTCGAGAGGTCATGATTCTGTTTTTGTGGTAGTAGACCGCTTCTCAAAGATGGCCCATTTTATTCCATGCTCAAAGACTTTTGATGCCTCCATTGTAGCCAAACTCTTCTTTAGTGAGGTCGTCAAGAATCATGGTTTACCTAAGACAATAGTGTCAGATAGGGATGTCAAGTTCACTAGTCATTTCTGGCGAACTTTGTGGCGCATGTTAGGTACTAAACTCCGTTTTTCATCAGCTTTCCACCCTCGGACCGATGGTCAAACCGAGGTCATAAATAGGAGTTTAGGAAATGCGTTACGTTGTCTAATAGGCGAACACCTTACTAGTTGGGACCGTGTCCTTACCCAAGCCGAGTTTGCGTACAACCTTTCAAAAAATAGAACCCACCGGTTTGTCCCCTTTTGAGGTTTGTCTAGGTCATCGGCCTAGGACCCCCATGGACCTTATCCCTGTTGTGTCTAGCTCTAGGACATCCCGGTCGGCCCGAGTCTTTTGTGCAGCACATACATGACTTGCATGCGAGAGATTAGACGCAGGATAACTCTAAGTAACGAACAATATAAATCTAGGGCAGATGTGCATCGGATTTGCGCAAGAGTTTCAAGAGGGTGACATGGTAATGGTCGAATTAAACCACAGCGTTTTGTCAAAGGAAAGTCAAGCAAGTTACATGCTCGCGGTCGCGGGACCTTTCAAAATTCTTAAGCAAGTGGGAGCGAATGCTTATGTGCTAGAGTTACCTCGGGACATGGGAATCAGCAACATTTTCAATGTTGAGGACACGGTTTCCTACCATGACCCTGCTACCGCCCCTTCAGTTTATCCTGATAGCCTTGTGGCTTTTCCTTTCATCGCTGATACTTTTGCATCCGACCCTATTAGCCATACTACTACCTCTACCCCTCCTATACCCCATATAGAGCAGCGAGTTGAGGAGATTGAGGAGATTATTGATGAGCGAGTCACCGCTACCCATACTGGCGGTTCTCGAGAGTTTTTAGTTCGATGGCGTAGACGACCAGATATTGATTGTACATGGGTTTCTATGGAGGAGCTACAGCGACTTGACCCGGATATGCTTGAGCATTATATCAGTGCCTCACCTGAGGTGACATCTTCTAGACCGGGACGAGTTGATGATGACACCTGCGCAGACCGACCGTTTAGAGTGTACCAGCGGCGGAGACGGAGACGTCAGACTTCCCCTCCTCTCTTGTGGATTGACGACGCATTCCGAGGATATCACCTAGCTCGGGGCAGTGGTGATGAGCTCCTAGTAAGGCGCAGCAGTTTGTGGATCGTGCGAGTTTATTCACCGGAGGTGAATTCTTCCCAGCCGGGGAGAATTGATGAGGACATCTAAGAGTCCTAGTAGGTTTAGGATTCTATTAGTCGTAGGATTCTATTTATTTTTTATTTTGTTTTATTCCGTTTTTATTGCTTTGTAAACGTGGGAATTTTAGTTTGTTAGAGTTGTGGGTCCCAGCTGTGGGCCCTTTTTGAATTTCAGTTTGTTAGAGTTGTGGGTCCCAATTTGTGGGCCCCTTTTTAGTTGTTTAGTTGGCTTATTATTAGTTTTTAGAGTTATACTCTAATTAGGGTTATAAGCCTTATAAAGGCTTTTTTTAAGTAATAAAAATTCAGATTATGATTATTGAATGCAAAAAAAAAAAGAAAAGAAAATATCTCTCGTACTCTCTCTTTTTCTCGTCTCTCTCTTTCTCGTCTCTCTCTCTTTCTCGTCTCTCTCTCTCTTTCGTCTCTCTTTCTTGCAAGTACAGCAGCTTTCTTCTCTCTTTCTTGCAGGTACAGCAGCTATCTTCTCCCTCTCTTGCAGGTACAGCAGCTATCTTCTCTCTCTCTTGCAGGTACAGCAACTACCTTCTCCCTCTCTCCTGTGGACAGTATACTTCTTCCTTCTCTTTCTGTTTTTTTTTCTGGTTATAAGGACAATACAGCCCTACTGCTGTAACGCCCTTATAGCTGGTTCTTTGTTTCAGTCTAGTAAGTCTACATCTTCTAATTTTCTGGTTTGCTATCATATCTATTTTTTTTTGTTATCGTTTCTTCCCATTGTTTTTGCTGTTTATTATTTCAGTTACATCTATGCTTTGCTATAAGTCTATTCCACACAATCTCTATCATAGTCTAGTCGTGTTTAGTACTTACTAACATGGTCAGCACTGTGAGAAGTTTCTTTACAGCTAAGCCTTCATATTTAGCATGTTATGATTAGGATTTCATCTCTTTGATTATTGGGAAGTTACTGTTTTGCATGTTCATTGGTTTACCTAATCATTAGGCATTTAATCTTGTTAGTTTTAAGAGTTTTGACATCTTTTGCACATTAGTACTTCTTAACCTATGGTTTATTATGAACATGACATGAAACCTAATTAATAATTGCTTAGTTGATCATGTTACTTGGTTTTATACTGTTCTTTACTTGTGGTTATCATGATACTAGTCTCGTAAGCATATCATGTGTGTTGCTGCCCATAACAGTCCCTACACATTAGTTAATTATTTCTTTAATCATTTTGTTAGTTGGTCGTGTAAGAGTAGGATAAACTAGATACCCTAGGTTAGCCTACATCAAATGATGTAGGAGGTCTAACAGTAGTTTGATTATATCAGACAGGGGTGTCAAAACAGAGCAACAGAAACACCAGAACAGGGGTTCCACCAGAAGCATCTTCTGATGTTAATATTTCTCTCAATTCTCTCTCTCTTGCTTTCATATTTGGTGGTTGACTGGTTGAGGTAAAATATCGATACCAAAACATCATTGGAAGAAAGAGTTCTACTGCTGCAAGGAAGTCTAGCCTCAAGGTTTTATTTTGAGTTTTAGCTATCAATTTTTCTACTTTAACTGTTACTTTGCTTCTTTTACTAAAATTCCCATTTGTTCCTGATTGGTAGTAGTTAATATGGTTATTTCTGGCAATTGTTCAATAGGGTTCAAGTCAATAAAAGGATAAATCGAACTGATCAATAGATCAATCATTCTTCTATAGATTTTTAATATATTGCAGCCTATTTGTTCTTCAAATCAGCTTATTTTCTGGTGGCCTAAACCTAGATTTCCTTAAGCTTTTTTCTATGAAAGTAACTAGTGAAAAATAAACTTTTAACATGTTACTTTTGGAGAAACTTCAAACATGTCAAGCTGATTCTGCAAATTAAGTTGCGTAGACCTTTTTAAATCATAACTAATAACAAGACAAACACCAAACCTTCTTCTAACACTTAATAGCACATGGCAATTCCTAGAACATAAATTACATCTTCACAACTTATAAATAAAGAGTATACCATCACTTTGACCTTCTTCATTTAGCAAGTTACTGGTCGTCTGTGTAATCCATATTTGCAATGGAGCTCGAGCTTCCTGCGGGGTTTGCTGATTATTAACACAACTAACCATAAAGGATACATGTAAAAAATAAATAAATAAATTAAGAGACATTCAATTTTCCCAAGGGTGGCAATATAGTCTAGAAGAGGAGAAAAATATTGAAATTAACAGAACCTCTAGCTTGCATTTGAAATTGAATCTATCCACTAAGTATACAAGTCGAATAAACAATCACCACCTAAGAACACTTGTTACGTACACTAATCCATCAAGCTAACATATGAATTATCCCTAGATATTTTAACTCAATGGATGAAAAGAGATATTAACAGAACAGAAGTTTATTTGACCAGAAAGAGATCCACCAGTTTGACCAACCTAGCATGATGACAGAATCACTGAACATATATATAATCACTGAATCCTTGACAGGGCAGCCTGACTGAGAAGACTCAGAAAAAAGTACCATGTTCATTCCTAAGGAAAAATAGAATCAGAAATATGGAAACCCTACAGCAGATACAAAAGGTGCGAAAATTCTGAGAATCGTTTAAGATGGTGGCCAGGTTAAACAAAGGCCACTAAGAACTGTATGGAGCTATCTGGCAGATTCCAAAACCCTGAGAAGGCCGAAAATATGCGGGGCTCGAGCAGTGCAAAATGGCTTCTCATGTATAACATAATTTAACATAGTTATCACGGTAACAAGGCAATCCAAGGAGTTGAATGGCTGCCTGAGCACTTAGGAGATAAAGCAAATCGACTAGGCGTACCCCCAAGTCATTGTAAGGGTACATCTTTCATAAGAGGATTTATACGAAAGAGATGCATAAATTTGTACTGTTTTTAATCATAGTTGTCAAGGCGCCAAGGCGAACCAAGGAGATGGAAGCCTGACGGGGCACCTAAGCGATCAAGGTGCCTACCTAGGCAACCAAGGCTCCCACCTAGGCGGCCAAGGCGCCCAATTTTCCAAGGCGTCACAAGGACATCTGGGCGCCTAAGCGACGCCTTGACAACTATGTTTTTAATACATATGCATGATTCTATGCATTATGGTGTATATATATGTACTTTATACATCCAACAAAAATGCTACAAATGGTATAAAACAGAAGGTGTGAAACAATAAGGCAAACAAACGCCCAAGGTTTGAAAATCCGCCTGGATGCCTAGGTGATGCCTGTCCTATAAAATTTTCTTTGTTTTAATGGAATGTTTCAGTCACATAAAACTCCCAAAGCACTCCTCCATTTCCACCTTAGTTTTATTGCACGAGCAACATTTTCCACAATTCCCCACTCTTTATTTAAAATGGAGCCTAATTACCTAAACTATCAGTTTGGCATATCTTCCAATCATCAATCCTAACCACACCATTTATAACCCTAATTTTACTGAAGTTACACTCCATATATTCTGCTTCAGTTCAACTTATTTCAAAACATTTTGATCCAACAGGACATCTGGTGGGATTACAAAGATAGCAGCTCATTCGGAAATCTGGATCCAGCAGGTATTGGAGGTGTTTTTTTAGAAAAACCATGATGGGTTGGTGACGTTAGCTTTTCAGGTCCTATTAGAATCGCATCATGGCAGAGTTAAAGGCAATCATCAAGGGCATGAAGCTAGCTTTGACATATGGTTGGACGGGTATCATTGTGAAAGGAAATTCGACATCTGCGATTAATTGGCTTCAGGCTCATCTCAGTGGTTACAAGAGGGCAACGATCTGGCTATGAGGGGGAATTTTACCTTCTCTTGAAGTATGAGATCTGCCAACTTGTTGATAGATGATTTTGCAAGGGGTGGGGTGGATAGGCATGTTTATATTTGGGCCCTTATCCAATGATGTAATTCCTTTGGGATGTTTTGGCCTGTATGCCTTGTTGTTGTTGTTGCATTCTACCTTGTTCTGTACACACATTTTTTTTGTATATTTTAGTAAAATTGACTACTACTCAAAAAAAACAAAAAAACAAAAAAAAAACAAAACAAAACAAAACAAAACAAGACAAAACAAAAAAAACAGACAAACCCCATACGGTTGAACCTCACAGAATGATTTCATCAACTTTAAACTGTTGGGTATTCAGATATCATGTAAATCATGTAAGAGAAACATAATATTATAATAAACCATACATAAGTTTTATAAGTTAAAGATGGTAATAAAAACAAACATTATAACTGAAAATTTGCCCTGTAACACAAACTTCATTCAAGGAAATGGAAGAAAGTGGGACCAAAAGAACAAGCGTAACTCTATCAATGGAGTCCTCCGCGAAGCAATGCACAGAGCTAAAACAACAAAACTGGAATTTATTTCAGCAACCTTTTAGATCTACTACAGAAGCAGAAAATACCAACCAGCTGAATCAGATCCTTGCGCTCTATATTAGAATGACCATTCTCAAATATCAACCGCTGTCCGGAGAGTGTAGTTTTAACATAATAGAGATAACGAATAGTAGCACCCCTGTATGATGGAGGAATGAACTTTGGTAGCTCTGTTCGTACTATGTCTGCAGACAAAAAAAAAATTCAACAAGTAGCAAATAAGAATCTAATAATTTGGTCAAAGTATTGTTACAAATCTAGAAAATTTTGACAAATCACATGATAACTGAAGTTACTCACAAGATAAATCACATCTGCCTCTCATATTTTCTCTTTATTCCTTGCTAGTGTTTTTTCTCATGCTTTTTTTCCCATTAAACTTTGATAATTGCATAGGGCCTAAATAAAAGGACCGTCCCCCTCTCTTTGTTTCTTAATGAACTTTCTACTGAGGAAAAAAAAGCAACTTTTCAATTGGTTCCTCCTATATTCTTGGAAAACTTATCCCATGAAGCCCGTTTCAACTGTTTTTAAGTCTCAGCATTCTGTGTCTTAGTCAAAATCAAGGTCATTGTACTCCTGACCATATTTATTCAAGGCCTTCCTAAGACACATTAGGATGTAAAATGTGTAATTTGACATATTAAAAACACAAAAGATGAAAAAATAGTTTCATTTAGGAGAAGGGGGGGGGGGGCAAACAATTTCGAAAAGAAAAACTTGATATATCTCTTTACATCTTGACAAGAGCATTACTCTAGAGCTTATGAAATATTTGGGACCTAAATCTCATGGTGTGTAAAGAAGTGACAAAGAGTAAATTGAAGACATTAAAGAAACAAGGGAGGTCCATAATGACTTGAATTGAAGTTGGTGTTCTCTTATTCTGGATTTTAGAGTGTTAGCGTACTAGAATTGTAACCGTACACTGCTTTGACTTTGTCAAAATAGTTAGTGCTAGTTTCTAGGACTTAGACTCCTATTAGAATATGGAATCTTAATTAGTTTATTAGTTTGCTTTATTAGTTTTCTTTATCAATTAGGCTTGTTAGTTTTCTTTTCCTATTTTGAGTTTACTTTGTCTTTAGTTTGTGACTAGGACTCTAACTTGTAGAGTCCTAGTTCCTATTTAATAGTTGTTTTCTATTTTCTAGAAATACAAACTACAAGGAGAGGAACACACACATACTCTCTCTTTCCTTGACACATTCTCTTCATCTTCTCTTATTTTTCTATTTTGTTACATAGGGCTTGAATACTTTTTCTATATTGGAGAATTGGAGAAATTTGTTGATGAATAAGTTAAGGGAAAAGGGCTTTGAGTCTCTTTTTGTTGTGTGCCATGTTTGGGCTGTGCCAATTGTACAGCTTCCTAAGCATACAGGCAGCTTTCTGGAGTTGATTCAATAAAATTACACTATCATTTCTCGGAAAAAAAAAAAGGGAAAAAAATGTCTTGCACTTGGTCATGAGCCTTAAGCCTCGGAGACATTTCACTTAATGCTTGCCCCGAAGACTACAATAGAGTCTCATCCTTGTAAAACACTGTTCAACAATAAACACCCAGCAAAAGAAAGTATGCCAACTAGCAGCCTTCATGAATCCAGATTTCAAGCAAGGTATAGCAATATATTTGACCACTAATTTAACATATGTTGCTGATTCTTAACAGCTTAGTTGAGATGGTTCTTCGAATAGTAGTAGGAACTTCCACAACCCCTGGATTGAATGTAATGCAGTCATGGAGGATGACTACTCATGCTAACTCATGGAAAACTAAGAAATAAAGAAAATTCTATAGGACAAACCCAGTTACCATTAAGAAGACAATAGGGCACAAACCCAGTTACCATTTTGAGGATCACATTTTGAGGATCATACAATCTATCAAAGTGTTGTCCCACTGATAGCTCAAGCTAAAAGGACCCGATTTCAACTCTATACAAGAATCAAGAAGTACGCATCAAATAAATAAAAATTATGGAAGAAAATTGTAGTTTCATTTTTAAGTGAGCAGAGAAACAATTGTAGCTGTGTGATCTTTCTGAAGCTGGATGCATAGGGGGTTAGTTCCCCTTTTTAACTATATTCCAATCAAATCATTCTTCCTTGTAAGTAAAACAAAAAGGGTAAGACTACCCCTACCAAGATTACTATTCTTCCCCTCTTCTTTGGCATAATTATTATAAATAGCAATGCTCCTTTTTATCTTTCCATTATTGTTCTTCATATGCCTATGCTGCCCCATTTAGTTTTATCAAAATCACCCCCATTGCCCACACCATGTAAAGAATCTCACTCTCATCCCCTTTCCTTCTTGGTGTGAAACATGACTATTATAAATGCAGAACAAGGCAGTCGCACAATAGTCCAAATTCTAAAATATATTGTTCTGATTTTAGCACTAAATTTAGTACAAATATAGCAGAAGTGAAGAGTAGCTTTACATGTTTTAGTTCCACCAGAGGAAATGATCTGATTTGAAATGATGGAAGGTGCAGAACAGTCCAGGAAAACTCGTTCACCTGCAAAATTCAATAACAAATTAAGTGATTTAAATCAAGAACATGAAAAATCTCCATGTTAGCACATGTGTGGCCAACAATACAATGATGAATGTCTTACTCAATAATGACAATTTATTGCTGGTTATGTGCACAAAATGAATCATGAACGTTTGGATGCTTATTATTTGTGTCTGTCTTCTCCAAAAAAATTTAGTCTTAAAAGAACAAAGTGAGGATTCTAATGTTTAAGTGACAGTGAAATCAGTGACCACCTAGTCATTTGAAAACCTAGAATCATCATGGCTAGAGCCCAGAGGTGAGTTAGGCAGCTCATATATATGGCTACTATAAAAACAATAGCTACAAGGTAGTGAGAATAATCAATCATGTGACTGTGTTACCAATGGTGACTGTAGAGACTATATTTTAATATAAGGCAATATCTATGGCAAAATATAAAACAAGTTATAGGCAAAACGTTCTTCGCACGGTCCACATAGTAAGGGAACCTACTTGGCCCACCTTGTTTTCGATGGCCTGACTGGCAGCTGCTGGATCTCCCCACCTCTCCTAAGCTTCCACGTTCTTCAGCCCGACCTCTATGAGGCAGAAACTCGTTCGATGTACGATTCAGAAGCCGAGCCCCACCACAGCAGTAATGGTGCGGCTTAGGTGAACTAACGCAAAGAGATACACACATGGAAACACGTGGCGATTTTAACGGATGGATAGATAGGGCAACATCCAGACTTTGACACTTTTCCTTCAGAACGAAATTCAATCACATACTACCTAGTACCCATTGTATATGATAGATATGGTAAGGTCCAGATTGGCCACTTTTCAAACTTCACATCCAAATTCAATCACATACTACCCATAAGTCGGTTCAGCATTTTCCCATCACCATTTAAGCACAAGCCTGACTTTCAGTGGACTTTATAGCCCTATTATGCCACATGGGCAGCTATTTTGCATAACTTTTCAAAATTTTATATTTTTCCATTAGATCTGAAACTTGATACATGACCATGGGACCCTATGCCCCCAAAATTTGGAACCCACGGACCTCTAGATGGCAAGATAATAGGGATCGTATAGGAAGTCCTTCCTATGTTTGTCGTGTAGGAAAGCAATGCACATTTCAAAAGTCCACTTGTGGAACATAGAAGATTCATTACAAAGTTTGTGCCCCTGCAGTCTACTACTAAAGAGCCCAGTGATGTGACATCAAGATGCACAACGTTGATACTCATGCTCATAAGCATATGAAGCATGTGTGCAGGCATGAATCTTTCAAATATACATCGACAACTGAAATTGTCTTCCATATATTTAGCAGTGGGAAGCGCCCAAGTTCTCATTAAAGAAATTGATTTGCTTAGATTCCAAACCAATATTATCTCACAGGGGAATGGAGAGTTCCCCCCCCCCCCAAAAAAAAAAAAAAATTAGTTTACCAGTGTTAAAAATGTGGTGTGTGACCTATTCTCCAACAAAGAGCATGACATGGACCACCAAGGACAGGTTGGTTCCTTTAGGATGCAAATGAGGAGATCATGACTCATGGGTGTTTACTTGGGGCTGTTAGGGAATGAAACTCCTAGAGCGTTGACCTATATCTCTCTCCCTTCAAAGGGAGCAGTGACACCTAGGATTTGTTTCGGTGCCTTCTACCCTTTGTAATCACAAGTTGTTTATAGTAGCTTTTATCTTTGTTATAGTTGCTTTGATGGTTCTGAGCCTGTTGTAATTTTGTAACTCTTCATTGTGCAGTCTATTTTCTATTCCTCAAACAAATTTTGCATTATTTGTCAGACAAAAGATGGAAAGGGTGGAAGAGAAGGTTCTTATGGATTGATATATATAATCAATTTATCTTTTAACCACAAATTAACTCAACAAACCTTTCACTTAATTACTAGGGTCAAGCAAACAAATAAGCTTCCACTACTCCATCCTATTCGGGGGCACATCTTTATTGAATTTCATAACTCAACCCAGGAATCAGTTAACACAGTTGCAGAGAATTTGTGGGATGAACTCATTGTCAACTCCTAGCTCATAATTGACACATGTTTCCATCAGTCAAGTGGCACTCAACCATCAACTGTTGTCCATACTCCACAAACTAACATTGAACAGACCAATGTTCAATTGATCAGCTAATCAAACTTTGGTTCTCAAGTAAAGGCCCCATCCAATGTCAGTATTTGTTGATCTCACACGCAAATATACTGAGTTTCCATTTAGGAGAAAAAAAAAGTACTAAAATAACAACAAAATAGATAAATAAGTCAAGCTGAAAAATCGCAATAATCTGGTATGATTCAATATTCATCACTCACCCACCCCATGTTTGAACAATACAATGTATAACATTGACAAAACATAAATAATTCCTTGGCGAGGATTACAAATATATGATGATTAGTACTTTTTCCTACAAATACATCCTGTTGAATGGAGGATTCAGAAAGGCAAAGTATAACCTCTAGTGACCAACTGATGGCTGAACACCGTATAGGACCATTGAGCATGCTGATAGCAATTACATAAGAAGGGCAAGGGAGAGACACCATAAAAGTAATAAACAAGCAATGGATTTAGTTTAAATCCTCCATGAATTGACAGTGTAGAGAAAAACAAACCTCTCCTTTGTTTTGACCCTGGTAATGGTTTCTGTGTGGCAAACCACTGAGTATCCAACTTCTCGATTCCTTTCAATTCAAAAGCTATTCTTCCAACCAGAAGCGAACATATGCTGTTAGCTACATGCTCCCTTTCAACTACCTCATGAACAGGTCCAGGGTTACAAATTTCAATATTCACAAGAACTGATTCACCGGGTCTATACACATCTCTATCTGTTTGTAGTTTCAGAGATGGATAACTTTGAGAACTAGTAGCAGATCCATCAACGTTCTTCTCATCAAACATGATGGGACTCCCACTCCCAAAGAAGGAGAATCCCCGAGAAACCTTTGGTAGCATTTCCTCAGTACAGAACTTCCAACCAAGTGGCTAAAAGATGCATGAAAAAGGATAATCATAATCCACCTTCATAATGACATGATTGTTGGATGAAGTGCCTGAATATGTAATCCCTGCACAGTATTCAAATCCATGTAATGAGATCTACGTGTTGATTTTCAATAAAAGTGACAGGTAAAAGGACTTCAAACAATATCAACATCTTATTGAACATGGTCTCACCATAATTTAATAGTCCAAAAGATCAGAGACCTCAGTATTGGCACATTCTATGCAGCTATAACTAAGAAGCAAACAGCATAGCAAAGCAGGTAGCATTTAGAACATCACACTCTTATACCTGTCGTCAAAATGCAATAATGCCAGCATGGTACCAGAGACCAATCACTAAAATTAGAAAATGGTAACACTTCTAACACAATAAAATAACATCACAATATGTCTACCATCCTAGAATTGATTGTGAATCAACAGGAACTGACGGAAATTGACATAATGTGGAGTGGATCAAGTAAAACAAAATAATGAAGACAACGATGACGACAACAATAACCACACAGTTAAATCTACTTCAACTTCGAGCCAATTAAGAAGATTGCACCAATAAAGCAGTTATGGTAGAATTTAAAGAAAACTGAGAGAGGTAGCATAGACATAACTAATTGATCTGAATATTTTGGACCCAGAGAGAGGCATTCCGGGTTCATGTCTCAATCGATAAATATTAATGCAGAAGAATTTGAAATCTTGAAGCAAACAAAAATGATTGCAAAATGTAGAAAAGCAATTAATCACGCACCCAAACTTCATCCTTTCGACAGATCAATTCCTTAGATGATAACAATAACGAAATGCATCACAGCTAGCTCCAGTCAACAGTAGTGATGGGTTCGATTTGATAATCAATTTAATAGGATAAGCTCGACTGATCGGGAATCAAACAAGACTCAAAATTAAGCCAGATTCGGATTTGTTGATGAAAATGGAGAAAAAATACGCGAGCCAATTCAGAATTCAGGGAGTATTACCCTAATTGTAGAAAGATGATACTACAGAGACCCATTTGAGAAAAAAGATAGAGTACCGTTGAAGCGAGCGGAACATCTTACTCCAGGGTCCCTCCTCCCTTCGTTGTTCTACAGACAATGGTTCCTGTGTCTCTCTCGCTCCGTTTCATACGCACGGGGAAACATGTGCAGGGTGCGAATGAACAGACGTACAGTTGTTGTGTCATATTTATGCTAATGCCCTTTAACTTTTCATATTTATAACCCAGATCCTCTGGCCCTTCTTTATAAATAACACCACAAAAAAAAAATATCTTTAGACAAGATTAAGATATGAATGATAACAACATCACCATTTAAGTATTTAGAAACAGGGTCTTCACTAAGGATCATAATCCTCTCATGTCCTCAAGTATAAGAATATTCAATGGCTCTCATTCATTGTATGCGTATACAAATAGATCAGTAACTACACACAATGGATGATAGCCATTAGATATTCGTCATGTCAACATGAAGGCATGAGGAGATTATTTTTATCTTCACCACCGTCACTCACTGGCCCTTTTATTTTTTTATCAATTCGAAAACACGATGGCATCAATGATTGAGGAATCCAAGTTCAACACCAAAGCCATGGAAGATATAATTCGAGAGATCAAATCCACAGATGTCCGGACCAAGTTTGCTGCTCTTCAAAAGCTTACCCTTCTCTATTGCTATTTTGCTACGATGCAGTTAAAGTATTGAGACGTGGAAAGGTAAAATATCACTTCACTCCTCCAACAAAAGTAGTTTCGTCATTAAAATATAAGAAAATTTCACCCACTATATTACTTTGTTTTTAAGTCATTCAACCCCCAATTTCGCGATTAATTTAACACATCATTCATTTGTTAAATATGTATTAGATATATTTGACAGGTTTGGATCCTCTGTAGCTATGTAGCCCCTGTAGTCCCATCGGGGCCATTGGATTGCATTGGTACACATGTAGATGTGCTCTCAACGGCCCGAATACAACTGCAGGAAACCCAAGTCCTCTTCAGATAAATTTGTTAAGTGATGATGTGGCACTATCTTACTTTCTCCTAAACCATTAGTAAATTACATATTTTCCATCTTAAACACCCATTTTCTTTTTTCTTCAATCGGATTCATAAATTGTTATTTGATTGTCAGGCTATTAAGGAATGCAATTGGATAATTTTACATTTTATGTTAGTCAACTTAATGACAGGGTGCACGTGAATTAATTGCGAAATTGGGGGTTAGATTGACGTCATCATCTAACAAAAAGAAGCAAAGGACTACTGTAACAATCTTTTCAAATATAAGGAAGCGATTGTAATTGTTTGAAACTTTAACGCAAAATTTGGAATTATGGCAAAGCTCATAGAAGATATGAGTAATTTATAGGAAAAAATGTCAAAAATTCATGGAACAATTACACATACTATCATCGAAGTATAGACTAATTAGATCTACCATCTATTAGTTTATGACAATTACACCTGCCACACCTAATTTATGAAACGTATAACAAAAAGATCCATTATGTTATCGGTGTTAAATCTAAATTTTTAAAAACAATTTTGCCCTCATCCTGTTCACCATTATTTTTCTTCAAAAAAAAAAAAAAAAACAAAGAATCATACAAAGAAAGAATAACGAGGAACAAGATGATCTTTTGTTTTTTTCCCTATTGTAAAGAAGAATAATGGGGCATAGGATGAAGACAAAGTTGTCTTTTAAAATTTAGATTTAACAATGTTAATGGAATGAACATTTTTGTTATATATTATAGAAATTAAGGGTGGTAGTTATAATTGTCAGAAATTAATAGATAGTAGGTGTAATTAGTTAATAGTCTAGGGATAGTATATGTAATTTATCCAAAATTTATTTATTTATTTTTTTCAGATGAAACTTTCACTTTCCCATGCTTGTCTTTTGTGTGTACGCAAAATGCTGCCGCTCTCGGTTGCAGCCTGTATTGGTTGTTCTTCCACCTTATTACTGGAGGTTTTGATTGGTCAATTAAGATTGAAGAGCTCTCGAGTGTCATCACTCGGATCTTCTTTCCTTCTCTTGTACAGCCACAAAGCATTGAAAAAGCGGAATTATGATATCAGTTGATGGGGTTCCTTTTTGTAATGCATCTCCATCTCAGGTACCTTGACATCCTTACTCTTTCTTCCATTATTTCTTCTTTGATTTCAGTGATCAGACAGATAATTGATTTCAAAAACGCAAAAGCACTCCATGCTTATATAACACGGGCGTTGACTGCTCAGTTCACGCTGAACAGCTAAATCATCATTGAAAGCTTACTAGTAGTAGAATTTAATTTATCATTTGTTTGTCTGATTCCTTATTTTCATCTTCAAATTTCTGGTTTTTCCATGGTTGGCATGTCGCATGAGCAGTTCATGTGAATCCTAAACTCCTACCATGGATCGTCCATAAATGGACTGGGAACACGTTACTTTATTCCTCTTACATGGGCATATCTTCTACATAACCAAGTTGCTCTAGAAGCTGATTCAGAGAAATCGAAACAAGTCATTGTTAACAACTACGTGCATCACATGTGATCCCCACTGTTTTTTCACTAAGCAGCCCACAATTTATTTGGTTAATGTACTCAATGATTTTTTGTCCCTATATACTTCAATATTTAGCTCTAGTCAGACTACTCTCACTGTACCTGTACCAAGCATTTGTAATGGCAATTATAATGTCTTTTCAGTTATCTATGTTCACGTTTAGGTTTGCAAACAATAATCTTGAATTCAATGTTGCATCCAACAAAATTGAAGTAAAATGAGAAGCCTAACATATAAGGAAGTACCCAGTGCATGAGGCTCCGCCATTGCAGGGTCTTGGGGTAGGCTTATGTATGCACCTTACCCCACTTCACGGAGAGACTGTTTCAGTTTTGAACCCATGATCACCAGGTCACAATAAGAAGACTAGCAGGGCAGGGTTCCTGTAAATTTGGGGTCCTTTGTTTGACATCCAATGAAATAAACTGTTATTAGCCCCGAAGGAAACAACTATGTATTGCATGGGAATGGAAATATATAAATTGAATCCAAGAGATGGTTGTCCTTTTTTTTTTTCTTTTTTTTCTTTTTTTTGGGGGGGGGGTCAAGTGTTGTCTGCATCTTAAAAGGGCTGGGCTAGCCGGCTGATGGATGCACATTCTCGGGAGGAGAATAGAAATCCCGTAACTTTTGGCTTATGATGTTCTTTAATGATAGTTCTGTTTAGCCTATCAATTATCATGCAGATAATAACCCTGAAACCTTGCCTCTGTAATCAGGGAAGCGAAATCCTGGAGGCTTTGTTAGAACACCCTGTACTGATATCTGCTTCAAATTTTCTCAAATCTATCCCGGAGAGGAAGATTTCGGTCCTTGAAGAATCTGGCTTAGAGAGATCATCACCAGTTAAACATGTGTATGTGTTCCAAAGAGAATATGCAACTGCCGATCCTGCACTTGTGGAGGTATGCTGATCTCTTGCGATATTTTTCATTCGTATAGCTCTATGTGATGTCAGTTGTTAGGGTGTAGTTTATTCAATGGATGGGTTGAGGTCTTGAGGATAACTGGCCTGGAGCATAATTTGTCTACATGAAACCCAACAAATCTGAACATAAGATGTGGAAGTGACTAATCCTAAGTTCTTAAAACTTTACTCCGTTTGTTTTATCAGTTGATTCAGTTTTTCACTACTTTATCAATGTACTTGTGATCTGCATCAATGTATTTGTTTTTCCTTGTAGGTTCCATTTGTTTCCATGTAAACTGGTGTAAAAGGGAAATTTTCTGTAAAATAGGATTTTTCACTTTTTGTTTTAAACGTAAAATGCTAAGAAAGACATTAAAAAAATAGGAAAATTTTACATGAAGGAAAATTTTCATGTAAAATATCATTTGCACAGAAAATTTTACAGTGAAACAAACAGGACCGTAAGAGCTCATGGATCATGGCTGATGAAAGCTATTGATGACTCCATGTTCATGATATTTACTTTGGTCTTTTTATTTATATTTTCTACTGCCCCTGATCTTTTACTTTTGATCATTAATGTTACATTTTTATTATCTAGCACTTAGGCATTTGGCACATTATCCTATGAACATTTGCGCAATAGCACTATCTAGCTACTTTATTATGTGAATAGAACCTAGTCACTAAATTACACCCACTCACTAGAATTCATCAGTTATTATAAAATTTATGGGATGAATTGACTTTTCCCTCCACCAAAAGGAATTGATTGAAGTCATGAAGCTATGGGGGTATATTCCACCACCACCATGAACAAGAAAGGTAAGAAGTTTCGGCTCCAAACTCCAGCCAAAGAGAACATTAAGGCTCCTCAAGCTAATACACGAGCTTCAGATACAGCATGATAAGGTTTAAAAATCAACCTTGGATAAAAAAAATAAGAAGATAAGAGAGAAAATGTCAAGAAGAATGATTGAACTCATCTCTTCATACTTAGCATCTGCGGTTTCAAGCCTTCACAAGTGTTGATATTGCGAACACTAAAGTTTTCCATCTAGTCTGTTAATTGCTATCTTGATTTGGAGATGTGTAGGTAGTGCAAGTTAAATACCAAACACACTGTTGGCATTCCCATATCACAGAGAAGTGAGTTATGAAAAAAAAAAAGGAAAAAAAAGAAGAAGAGGAATTTATGACCAAGAATTTACTTCTAAAAAACATTGAAGTGAAAAAAAGGGCAAATAAAATGAGGGTGGACCTATCATTTCCTCCGGATTCTGGTTGATGCCTTCACTACTTTTTCTGTAATTTTTGAGTTCCTACCCAAGTCACCATGTGGAATTTATGTTACTAAGCCACCAACCCTTAGGGGACTGTCTATCCTACTAAATCTATGCCATTATATACTTGGTAAAATTTTGCACCCCCCCCCCCTCCCTCTTCCCACTAAAAAAAAAATTCTGGCTCCACCCCTGTACAGTACTTTCTTTTGACCTAGACACAGCGAAACCTTTGCCACTTTTGTCCCATCTTTGATGATACTTCCAAGAAATAATACAACTACCTGAGTAGCCATGTACGATTAAGATAGCTTACGCCTTACAGAGACTATGTCCAAAACTTGTTTGCGGGACAGTCACTCTAGTCCTTTACCCACTGAAGTCCAAAACAAAGTTACAAACCCAATAAAGAAGGGTTTAGAGCTGCCTCACCTTGGAGATTTCACTCCTGGATAGTTGCATTGCCTCTAGGGCTGCAACAGGGCCGCGTTGGCCCGGGTTTTTCAAAACCCTAACCATAACCTTAACTATTTAAACTTAACCCTAACCCAGCCCAACCCTGCCAGGGTCAGAATATGTACAACCCTAACCCTGACCCTGGCAGGGTTGGGCCTAACCCTAACCTATCCAGATTGACCCTAACAGGGCCGGGTTGGGCCGGGTTAACCCCGATTAACCCTGATTCAAGGTCTGATTGATCCTGATTGGCCCTGAAACATACAATAAATTGTCAAATAACATACATATAACAATTATAACTTAAACATATAACAAACACAAACATATATATATATATATATGTTGAATCAGAGAATGGGAGAGAATTAATTATCTCTCCACACAACGTTCTTATTTATAATGAATACGATTACAAACTAACAGGAACTCTAGAGAGACTAGGAGTCCCAACTCTAGAATGACTAGGAGTCACAACTCTAGAGTGACTAGGATTCTAAGGAAAGGAAATAAAACAAATAAAACAAATATAAAATATTAAATTACAAGTATGCCATTCCCTTATATTATTCAACACTCCCCCTCAAGTTGGTGCATATATATCATGCATACCCAACTTGGACAATATAATATGAAACGGTTTCCTAGGGTAACCATTTAGTGAGAAAAGTTTGCCAGCTGATCCCTCCGATCGACAAGTGAAATTTGAATCGACCACTTCAAATTTTTCTTTGATGAAGTGACAATCTACTTCAACATACTTAGTCCTATCATCTGAACCGGATCACGAACGATGCTAATGGCTATTTTATTATCACAAAAACAAAGTCATAGAGAACACTTGACTTTCAAATCTTTGAGTAAGCCCTTCAACCACAATAGTTCACATATTCCCGAAGCCATTGTTAGAAATTTTGCTTCAAGCATTGGAACGGGCCACCACAATGGAGCAAAACAATGTAAAATACCTTTAATAGTGTTGTCGTGTATCAAACTTCTGAGAATAAGAGACACATATCCAGCACTTTACGATCTTCATACAATTAGGGAAGAATCGAGGTTTGCTATTTGACTAGCCTCTTTAAAATAGTCCGGCAAGGAGACACATATGCAGCACTTTACGATCTTCATACAGTTAGGGAAGAATCGAGGTTCGCTATTTGAGTGACCTTTTTTAAAGTAACCCGGCAACAAGAGACACATATGCAGCACTTTACGATCTTCATACGGTTAGGGAAGAATCGAGATTCGCTATTCGAGTGATCTCTTTAAAGTAGCCCGGCAACAAAAGATACCACGACAACTGGTATTAATAAAAGGTTGCATCTTGTGCAACGATAGTAGGCTCCGATACGAGCAAAGTGGTAGTAGGCTCTAACATGAGCAAAGTAGTAGAGAAAAGCGTCTCTTCCATGAGTAGATACGAATCAATAAATAATAATAATCTTCAATTGATGACTTGAGCCGATAAATAATCTTCAACTGATAACTTGAGCGGATAAGAATCTCCAATCTCCCCTCACGTGGAATATTCCACGTGGACAAATTATGGCAAGAGAAGTCAAACGTGGGATATAGATGTGGTAATAGCAACAAGTAGTATCTCGAAGGATGAACAACACTAGAAATCCCATAAGCTGAAGCAGCCGCAAATAAGAATCAAATTTGAAGTCGATCCGACGGTTGGACTAAGATATGAATAAGTCCTTGCAACATTAGGACTTTGATTTTTATTTATTTATTTATTTTTTTTTTTTGTGACAAATGTCAATAGTCAAAATCCAACCAACTGTTGTCAACCAGAATTGGTATTCACGAAAACCTCAATGACTTAAGCAAAATATCAAAAGATGATGTCAATCCAATGTTTGGATTGTGAATTATGAAAAGTCCTTAATAGATTAGGAATATTACTCAATTGAAGAAATCAATTGCAACAGCAATAAACAAATCCCAGTTCAGGTATACTAAAGGATCAGCACCAGATTGAGTAAACAAAGCAATAACTCAGCAATAATTGGAGTCTGACACCAAGAGAAAGCCAAGATAGAAACCGTGGCTAGGTAGAGAAGTAAAACCGAGTTTAAGAAAGAGAAACCAGATTTGAATGAGCAGTAACTGATATGTTTTAAGTGGAATAAAATTCAGATCTGTAACTGATATATAGAATTTTAATGCTCAGCAATAATGAGAATTAATTGCACATTAATGGATTTATATCCAGAAACTGAACTGGCAAATGAAAGTAATGGAAATTTGATGATTAATAGAAATTAAAGAGAGGAGGAAGAAAGATAATAGAACTGCTAACCCAGAAGCAGCGATGCTAACCCAGCATCATGTTGCAATAACCAAATTTTGTAGAGAATTTGAACAGCAACCCTATATTGCAGAGAACAGCAGCGATATATCGCAATAGATCAGATCATAATCAGTAGATCTTGATGGCCAGCAGATTAGAAGCAATCAGATCTGATTTCAGATCTAAAGGTGTTGACAGCAACAAGGCAGGAGCAGTTTCAGTAGCAGGAAATCAAGATCATATAAAATAAATCAGTAAATCAGATCCGTAAAAAACAAATCGGTAGACCGTGGTAGTAGCAGTATAATAAAAATAGAACCAGCAGGTATGTACGATACAAACCAGCAGTAGCAAAAAATTTCAGAGTAGCAGACAATCAGGAATTATTCTTCATAAAAAAATCAGATATGCAAAGGGACAATACTAGAAATTGCAGAGAATAGAAAATAAATAAAACAGAAGCAGCAAAGGTGGCTGCACCACAACGAAATACTTTAGACGACTCTCAAAATGGCAGATTAGTAACCCGCTCGATACCATGTTGAATCGGAGAATGGGAGAGAATTAATTATCTCTCCACACAACGTTCTTATTTATAATGAATACGATTACAAACTAACAGGAACTCTAGAGAGACTAGGAGTCCCAACTCTAGAATGACTAGGAGTCACAACTCTAGAGTGACTAGGATTCTAAGGAAAGGAAATAAAACAAATAAACAAATATAAAATATTAAATTACAAGTATGCCATTCCCTTATATTATTCAACAATATATATATATATATATATATATATATATATATATATATATATATATATATATAGGGCCGGGCTCAACCCAGGGGTCAACCCTAACCCAACCCAACCCTGCCAAGGTTGATCAAAATTTGGGCCTCAACCCAGCCCTGCCAGGTTTCGGGCTGGGTTCAACCCTACCAGGGTTCAGGTTGTCAGGGTAAAACTTGCACCCCTAATTGCCTCACCATAATGGATCCCAAATGCACTGAATATGTTACGGAATCAAGAAATATAAAAGAGAAAACACATATGCACAAAACACAAAGATTTACGTGGTTCATCAACACAATGTGTGATGGCTACGTCCACGGCTGCACAGATCGAATCTTTCACTATCTCCAAGATGAACAGATGATTATAGAGAGAATTCCCACGAATTTGTAATACACCAAAACCCTAGGATAAGAGGAGTTTATATAATACTCCAAAAATAGATGGAATTACAAATCTGCCTATAGATTTAATTCCCAGAATATCCTAGTGTAAAAAGGCACAAAAAAACTGCAAATTTATTAGGATTCAAGACATCCCAACAAAATGGTAAACACTTCAGGGTCTGGAAAGGACTGTGGAGCATGTGGCTGCGGCCCTAGAGCTGTGGTTTGGCTAATTCATAGTTACATCTTTACGTCTGTTTACCATATGGAATAACATTATGTACGTAGTCATACCATAGTGTGTGTTTTTATCTAAAAGATAATAATAATAATAATAGTGTGTGTGTGTGTGTTTGTTCGTACAAATTATCAATAGTGTTTCTGATTTTTGATGACGGTACCTTAGCTTGGTGAGTATCCACTATTCCACTTGATATTTGTTGTGTTTTCTAGAAGGAAGAAAATCAATTCATGCCTTCTACTTTCTTGCTTGTTATTGACTTCACTTACTAGTTTCTGTTTTGACTTTTTAAGTATGAAAAAAAGAACCTATGTGCACTGAAATTTATGTCTTCTTATTTATTTATCCTTTTCGAGTCTTCCCTCCTTTTTCATTTGCACAGAAATTGTGCCTTGAAAATGGCAAGTCATCAGAAGAAAAACCTTGAATAAGCAGCACAAAGTAACTATGGAAACATTTTGCAAGGGGATATAGTTTTGAATCATGTTGGTACTTCATGAAGACATCAGACCATCTTTTGAAGTTCATGTTTTACTTCGAATCTCATGATTCTCTCTTACTAATCTATACTCTGTAGTGAATTAACTGAGTTTGTCAATTTTTCCCATATCCTAATACTGACAAACCTTCTTACATTTCTTCCCCTCTCATTTGAAGCTAGTTGGCACTGATGAAGCAACTACATGTGTGGGCCTTGTAATTCACAACAGGAAGACTGGAAGGTAAGAATTAACTGTGTAAAAGAAAATTAGTTTGCCAGAATTGTAGCATAGTTATTGTGAAGTTAAGGGGTAAACAACTTTTCTTGTTGTCTATGCTTTTAAATTGCAGGACCTCTGTTGCTCATATGGATTCTCCTAGGATTGTCAATTTGGGCCTCACACAGATGTTGTCATCGGTCATTATTGATCATGCTTCAGCTGCTGAGCTGGATGTGTGTTTCTTCTTTGGACATTTGTTACTACAATCATGGTTGTTTTTATGCTTTCCCTTTAGTAATTTTTTCATGGATTACCCTTGATGTTAATATAATGCAGGTGCATCTAATTGGTGGATACGAAGATGCGTCACCTGAAGTTTGTCCCAAGATCTTATATTTGTTTTTGCTTCTTTGGAAATGTAATTACCCCTTTAAGAAGCAGAAAGACTAAAATAGATTTATTATTTTGACTGCAGCATCCACATGGAATGGATGGATCAGAGTTCCATACAGAATCAGATGGTTATTCCTTCCCTTTGTGTTCAAAAATAGTTGAAGCTTTGCAGCAGAGCAAAGAAAATTTTCATATTCAAACTGTCTGTGTTCTTAAGCATAACACTAGAAGAGATTCTGATGAAAATGCATACCCTATTTTCACTGGGTTTGTGGTAAGTTAACTGTTTAACATTACAGATTACTCTATCTTGATGACGTAAACGAGGAGTTATTTTGGCTGGGCTTGAGTCATCATTTGCGTACAATCCAGAATGAGAATGTATTAATGTATACCTTGATGATGACCTCCCTGTGCTCAAGCTGTGAATTTTGATTTCATTCTCTCTTTCTTTTGCTCTTATGCTCCAACATGAAGATTCTTTTCATCAGTGTAGCTTATAAATAAGAACTTAACATCCACACCTATTAAGGATCTTTTGGAGAATGTGGATCATAAACTTGGGAGAATTGGAAAACAAAAGAAATTTCGGATGCAAGTTTTGTGGATATTTTGCTATACAGCATAGGATAGGATAAGACTGGTTTTCTACATAATGCACCATTTGGTTCTGCAGGGCTTTTTTGTTTATGCAAGTCTAGTGTTTTGTTGGTTAAGAGTGGTGCCTGGATGGTTGTGTACATCATTACATGTTCCTCCATCAACCTTTAAGTTTTGAACCAATAGTTTACTTAGAGCAAGTGTAGCTTCACAACAGTTGCCAAATTGGAACTTAGATGATCACTCCTTATATAAAAGATAAAAGATGCTTTCATGTAAAATATGAAAATGCAAATAAGATAATAACGAGTACTAGTATAACATAGAATTTGTAGGAACTATATATGATTTTTTACGTGGTTTCAATTGAAATTCTGAAGGATATGTGTTGCTTCCATCTAAAGATTACACTCCTCATGGCAGAGCAAAATTAATATTCTCATCCAAAATGAAGAGAAATTGTCTTGTTAATGTTCTCAAAGATCAGTGAACTTTACAAAATTCACCAAGTTTTAGCTCATATGTTAATTCCACCTGTTTAATTAGTCAAATTTCAACCCAAAATTCGCATTCCATGTAAAGTTATAATTATCACCAAAAAGAGGCACTGATGTTCATTCACAAAGTGAACATTACATGGTTACTTATGCTTTACATATGAGGTATTCCTGTTCTTAGAAATAATGTTCATTCTATATCTTATGCTTTTCTTAGGTAGAGACATCCACTGGATTGGTCAGGCCAGCCACCTTTGATAGAAGCTCAAGATGTCCAGATGAAATCGTCAGGAGAGTCCGAGTAACTGTATCATCGGAAGACCCCACT
This sequence comes from Protea cynaroides, assembly GCA_028583415.1. Classification (NCBI taxonomy): domain Eukaryota; kingdom Viridiplantae; phylum Streptophyta; class Magnoliopsida; order Proteales; family Proteaceae; genus Protea; species Protea cynaroides. The sequence goes on along the minus strand of CM053269.1, from coordinate 67,447,345 downwards.
TGGAGTGGCAAGTTGCTTGAAACATATGATACCCACAGTGATCAATTTCATATTGCCCCATGTTCTTGGTAAATTTCTAGATATGCGCATTCCTCCAGAGAAACCTTTATTAAGATGATAATTATGTGGTTTGAAAGGACTCAGCTTGTCATATGTTTCTTGTAGTTCTTTGTCTTTTTTAGATTGATGGATTCTCTAGGTTCTCAGTTTAGTGATATATTCTTCTCTTATTTCTTCATATATAGGAGACCACGCTGGAAATATCTTGCCCTCTCACTGCAGCAGCTTTCTGATCCAGAATTCCTCCTCAGATGTTCAACTTCCCCTGATGCAGAAGCTTCAGATTTTGTCGATAATCAAAGAAAGTAAGTGCTGCCAACAAGGGCCCAAACTAGTTTGCAACTAAAACATGCTGTAATGGATTTCAACTTCCAACATCATATATACTGGCATCCGAAGTGTTTGAGAGATTCAACATAAGCAGTTAAAAATAACCTTTTGATGGCTTATGTCAACACGTTTGGATACTGTTGATGGCTGATTGGAAGTTTGGGAATCTAAGGTACCATTCAATGGTACTACTAAATTGGACAATTGCCTTGATAAGAATGAAGACATTTCTTATGACTGATTGGCAGTTTAGGAAAATTTTCATTGGTAAAGTGAGTTAAATGGGAAAAATAATAAAAGAAACTTTTCAGTGGCCCAAAAGAAATTGAAAAAAGGGGGAAATTGTATTTGTTTTGAAATAAGTGAAATTTAATTTCTGATGTAAATATCATGGATTTGATACTTGAAGTGCATGTGCATTTCAGAATGGGTAACCTGATGCAGACCTTGTTTTGGCAGAAATCTAATTAGAGAGAGATTCTATGAAGAGTGTTTAATATTCTAATTGTTCTTTCAGGTTATTGGATTATTTGATCCAGCACCCAAATTGGAGAGAAACGTTTCCTATGGGAAAGCCACGTGTGTTTAAGAGAACTGCTGATGGACAGTGGTTAAGATGCTGAATAACATGAAGAAGATTCTTAGTTTCTTCAAGGAGATCTAAGAAAACCATTCTTGTGGGCCGGGAGAGAGTACTCTTTGGCTTGTTCATCTCTAATTGCCCAAGCTTTGTTCGTCATTTAGCTTACATTCAGTGGCAATGTTTGTTTGTACTGTTATGTAATGCTTGGTTTCACTTCTATATTTAAACCGTGAAAATTGAAGGAAGGTGAAGAAAACCTTTTCCCCTATTGAATGTCTCTGTTTTTTTACTTCAAACAAAGTAACCAGATTGCTGATCTTGTTGCAGAAATTAAACCCTTTTTTTTTTTTTTGGTAAAATTATTTGGACCTCCCATTAACATTTCATTTACTACATAGACCTCCCATTAGCATTTCATTTACTACATAGACCTCCCATTAGCATTTCATTTACTACATACACCTCCCATGACACTTGTTGACTTACACGAACCTCCCTCATAAAATGAAATTTATTACACTTTAGTCCACTCCTTTAGGAAATAAATGGTAATTACTGATTTAAACATATATTTTTTTAAATATCAAAATACCTTTATCATATTGAATAACTCTTTTACCCCTAATAATGTTTAAGATAAACTTAGGATGATTTTTTTTTTTTTTTTTTCGTAAAATGCCCTTTTCTACACCAACATCATCATCTTTCTACTGAGTTACTTAGACTTCTGGAGTTATTTTTTATTAAATAAAACATGAATTTACTTCACTAAGCAAAAGATATTTCGTTCAGTAAAAAGTTTAAGTTAACAAGGTTAATTTAGGAAGACTGACTAATTCTCCCTTTTTTTTGGGTAAAATGATATCAAACCCTAATGAATGTGGATTAGGCTAATAGCTTTCTTCCTCCCCTCTTCTTACGGAGAATTCCATTGCTATCAATTTAAAACAAAACCAACGTACATATTTACTAAGAATTCCTTCGGGCCTTACGGGGCTTTTAACGGCCCTTCGGAAGCAGCATATAAATCCATGCGACAGAATACACGACCACTTGTTTATATGGTATTGTCATCGCTTTTCAAACCCCATCAGCTTTCATAAATTAACCATGCTTAAATCAAAACCAGACTGATTACACACTAACCCTTTATTTCTTTTCTTGATTAAAAATTTAAAAGGAAAAGTGCTCGCTTAATTAAATATAAACCCCCGAACCATCTTAGGCTCTGAAAGCAGAGCATCGTATTAACCTTTACCAGACACATGAGGGATCCAAGAAAACAGTAGGAGCAGAGCCTCCAGTAGAAGCTGGAAATAGGGGCAGAGATTTTTGTATCCCTGCATAAGTAGGAAGCAATAGAAGGCTGGGGAAGCCGATTTTAAACTATTGGAATACCCCACAAAGCTCAATCAAATCAACAACTCGTTTCTGAAAGTTGATGGAATACCACCAATGACATGAGATATTTATGGACCACAACAAAGCTAAATCACTGAACAGAAACAAAACTAGAAAACTTAACTACCGTTAATGTTGTCAAATTTTCTTTCCTCAAAAGCTGCTCACCACTACAAACTATAACTCAAACTCATTCTAGCCTCTCAGAACTACAATGACATACCTTCAGAAATTGTCTCCGTAGGGAAGGAAATGCGGCGACAAGGGCAGCACTCATGCTGCTGCTGGCTTACGAAGATCATTTGCCCCATGAGCAAAGTGGCAACGATCACCAAATGTGCATGATCCCTTCGCAAAGTTCTCACACATCTTTGTCTTGAAATTGCCTGCTGCTGGAGGAAGTGCTGGACCTCCAGTGGACTTCATGTGACCTGCTGTTGAACCAATGTTCACAATCAACTCCCTTACCATAGCACTGGCTTGCTTGATCTGATCAAAAGTTCCCTCAAGCTCAATGTTTCTCAAGTTAGGATCTGATTCATGCTCTCTAATTGAAAGCTTGGCACCAGTTAGGCGACAGATCTGCTTTGAGTTCACACCAGACTTGCCAATGATCGCTCCAGCGAGGGAAGCATCTACGCTGATCTTGGCAGTGGCAGATGCACCAAAGCTTGCTGCAGCTCCAAGACCAGGTGGGGGTGGCTCCAGTCGGCTTGCCATTCTACCTGCCATTGGTCCCATCATTCGAGGGTCTTCATGTGAATGTGCAATTGGTTTTCCAAGCTCCCTCTCACCATGGGCAAAATGACACTTGTCCCCAAACTTGCAACCTTCTGCAGAGTTGAACTTGTTGCACATACGAGTCTTCACAGTTAGGGAATTACCATCCGGTATTGGCGGTGGGCCACCTTGGTTTCTAGAGATAGGAGGAAGAGCTGGGTTGCCACCCAAATTGGTCATCTGAGAAACAGCATTGATGCCGCCTGGAACATAGTGCAAGAAGTGGCAGCCTTCACCAAACGGGCATCCAGCAGTACTGCATCCAAACCATGATTCAATAACAGTTCAGAGCCCATTGTGAGATCCAAAAACAATATGGGCGTCTAGTCATCTTTGAAAATATGTGCTAGTAGAAAAATAAATTCAACTATTTTCTGACCATATCATAAAGCAGGAGCACAAAAAGGTGACATGCATTTCCAACTAATAAAAATAGCAAAGATACCATGCACATACCACATTATTAACACCAGGTGGGGAAAAAGAATATGAATTGAGAACCTATGAAACAACTTAAGACAGCAGCAAGACGCAAATCACCAAAGTTGGGCACATTTAGAGCCACCTGAAGTATTTTCACAACCTATAGAGTTTAATAGCCGCCAAATTATTCTTGCATTAAAAAATCTCACATGAAAAAAATCATAAAACAGACAGCATTTAGGCTCTCGATATGGGATATGGGATATCCAGTTATATAGCAGGGCCCACTGTTTCATGCCTCAAAACTGCATTAGATGACTTCTTCAAAGAATAACATTTTTTACTTCTAGCCATTTTATGCTTAGACAGAGCCAAACAATAAAATGCTTGAAATCAGATGTCTGAGATTCAACATTGATTGGGCCCCATACAATTGGTTCAAATAGATGTTGCATTCATTAATTCGTTAAAAAGACAAAAGTTCCCACAATCCAACAACCTCCTTGTTCTCACCAAGATGAATGTTTTCATGGACCATAGCAAGCATATAAAATACAATTAAAAACATAAGTATTCACCATAATAATTTGATTACTGGGATTGAATTGCATAATCTTAATTTGAAGTTCAAATTAAACCCACAAAAAATATACAAATCAAGTTGTTGATTGCCAAAGAAGAAAAAATATGCATATGCATGTGCACACTCTCATTGAATAAAAGAAAAGTCAACTTAATTGAATTCTATTAACTATAATCAAGTATAAGAATGCTATATATTGACATCATGACCTACATCTGAACCTTCACATCTCGACCATATGAACACTGCACAAAGATTAAACGTACAACTATCTATCCTAAAGGTGGAGTTCGTCTTCCTCAAAAGCCAATCTATCAGCATCCTTGAGCTCCTTCCAAGTAGCGGCCCAATCCACTGAAACAGTTGTATAGGACCTAGAAACCAAGTCCACTAAATTTCACTAGAAAACCTATTTACGGAATAAAAGGACAACTCCAGCAACTTCTTCTAAAGCTTCTCCAATTATTGAGTTGGAAAAACTTTCCGGATTAATAGATCACATGACAACTATTGCAGGTTCCTCCAAATTTGACAGATAAACAAGCAATAATTGCCATGTTTTGTTCATTACATAGAAAATGGCTGACAAATGCCATCTCCCACAGATTGTCAATACTCCCACTATACACTCATGGAGAGCACAGGAACAAAGATAGGAACAAAGATACAACAGATAATTTGTCTCCAGAAGATAGGATCTTGCATAATAAATACCAGTAGCAAGTAATGAACAGCCTACACAACCATTTAAAACAACAAAGCAACATCCCATGAAACCTCTTGAACAAAAATTAACACTTGCAGTTGGTTTGGTTTCCTTTCTGTTATTTCCTCCTCATTATTTCTTGTATATCAAAGCAATTCTAGCAGCCATGAACTTTCATGTTCAACAATTTCACAATCTAGAACTCTTAAAAATAAAATATGAACTACGACACTTTGCCTACTAAAACATAAAACATCAACCGCTCTACCAGATTAGAATTCAGCAACAAATAAAATCATCATGAACAACCAAAAGTTGAATTCCACAGTATGCATGTATGAATTTTAAGAACACAGAGATCAATCCCCAAACTATCACATATTTGGATCATTGACCTTTACTTCCACTCTTCCATAATAATGAACAACAAATTTTACAAATTTTTACCAATGATAATAGATGAAGTCAATAGCAGGGACCCATTTCCCTCAAGAGTATTCTAAAGATTAGTCCACATATGTCCACAGAGAGGCAAAGAAACAAATTAATCAAGCCATATGCTTTCTCTTCAATCTAAAAGAAACTTATGGTGGAATTTTTTTTAAAAAACTTATAGATCATAGCTTGCAAAATTCCACCCTCAAATAAATCATCAGCTTCCAAAGAAGTTAAAATGGAGGTAGAAGCTTCTAGATAAACGTGGAAGACAATACCCGTATGTCCTCAAGGTGCTGACAAACCTATAAACCCCCAACCCCATGGGTTGCAAAGGACTAATATTTGCCACACACACACACAAAAAGGAAAAAAAAAAAAAAGGAAGACCTTCTGAATTACCTCGGTAGCTTCTTCCACATTTTTGTGCAAGAATTACCAAAATTAATTATGTAACCCATTCACATGGAATAAGAGTGTTACCTTGTAGTTAAAAATAAATGCACACCCCAAAAGTTTTATAAGCAGCCAGAATTCTCACCACCAAGACACGCTGGACCTTTACATAAGCAATAATAAACAGCATTTTCAAAGTTCCAAAATGTATACAAAAAACTTCTTCATGAACAGCTCATATTTTTCCCACATAATTGGATGGTAGAGCTTATATTTGTCCCTCCCACATCACAGGAATACAAGCATCTAATTATTAGGCAAAAGATGTAATACCCAAAACCCTCACTGTTTTGGGTATCAATGGTTTTTCATATCATTTAATATAAATATTTATAACAATTTTCTCAACTTTTTAAAATAGTGTAAACGGAAACATAAAAAAGGCAAATAAATTCCGGAATATACCACTAAACAAAAGCACAGTCCAAACAACTAGTATCAGAATTTTTTTTATATCTTACCCACCTGGTGAAAGACTTTGCTCACAGATTTTTATCTGGTACCCAATCTTAAAGAAATATATTATTGTTCACCAACAAAAAATAGATTAAAAGATTTCAACAACATGTATATTCTACAGATCTCAGAAAATGCAATTGACATAAGCAAATGTAATGTGTGATCCAACAGCAATCACAGGTTGTCGCCTACCAACTATGCAGAGTCTTGTAGTGGACTAAAGAAAAAAAATATATGAAGGACCACATTTTTATTTGGCTCGACAGAAATGTCCCTATTCTCATCGACTAGAAATATCATCAATATGCTACATCATGCACTTTTATTTGCCATTTGGGATCTTCATGCTCAAATCTAATGTGCACTTTTATCAGCCTAAAGTAAAGCAAGTTTCAACACAAATTATAACACCATGTGGCAGAAAGTAAGAATAAGTCTATACTCAAGATCTAACAGAAGGCCAATTCAGAGGGTTCCCTAGACTATAGATGTAATGATTTTGTGTCCTATTATCCTATACATCCAACAGCTAAAATTGCAGCAGAAATGCTCCATCTTTTTTTTTATAGTTATCAAACCTCCAGCTATTCTGCATATATTATTAACATAAATGACATGACATGTGCATATACTAAAGAATGGAGCTTGAAAAAGAAGTCCGAAAACTACCTTGAACAAGTGTCACTTTTCATCAAATTAAATACAAGTGCAAAAAGTTAATTCGATATAATTTTAAGTTTTCTGCTTTGGCATCTGTTATCTGAAGATTAGAACTTTTCAATGTCCCTTCCTAAACCAAGCCAGATCTGTTTAAACAGTCGATCAAACTAACTAAAAGACCTGTCTCAATCCACTAAATCTGAAACACATCAAATTAACTGAAAGACCTGTGTGAATCCACTAGATTTGAAATACAAATAGTTAAATCCAATGTCACTTAAATGGATGTACTTATTTAAGCCATATGCAGGAAAAAAATAAAAAATTTATATAGATGCTTCATTCCATCCCAATTGAATTGATATTGTGCTACAGACAGTCGTGTGATTATATCCCACAACTGCTAGTGTTGAGCAAAATGTTATCTGAGTTCAATCATCTTCTTAGCCGTATTAGACCACATGAAAGTTAACCTGTGTAACAACTTTAGATGCCCAACTGATTAGACTTCAGATGACTGTTATAGCTTATGCGAAAGGTAAATGGAATTATTACTAGCATTATATAATAAGCATTAAAAGGAGATAAAATTGCATTTACAATATTTATTTTAGATAAGTTAAGATTAGAACCTGAAAAACTTGGTGCATGGCTTCGATTTGCTTCCTATACCAGTTGAAAAAGACTCCATTTCTGTTAAAGAACATTAATTACTATTTCTCAGTTAAAATTACAGTGAGTTTTAATCTGCCAACCTCAAGAATATCCAAGACGCATAATGAACATTATTTAACATCATTGGCAAAGGTTAACTTTGGTAGAAATTAAAAAAAATATTAATATTCAATTTAAAGGGAAAAAAATTTAATTACCTGTCCTAAATACCAAGGCCATCATGTTTTAACAAAGTTACACTACATATAATTTCCATTGACGGAGTATGTATAATGAAACTGACACACAACATGAGACACTAAAAATTGTGGCAAGCGGATATTGAAGGGCGAAGTTGAATGTGCAAACCCTGATGACATACAATTTGAGAGTTTTAAAAATTCCTACTTTTTTTTCCCTTTCCCCTGTAGTGGATTCAAAATCTAACAGTATTACTTTCAAACTTCAGGTCTGAAGGTTGGAAGCCTATTCAAAGTGGGATAGTTCAACGAATGCGTGGTTTGTGGAATAAATAGTGCTTAAACTCTTCAAAGGTGTTGAGTTTCAGCGACCGCCTAATGACAACAACAAACATTTTTTATTCCCCGTTTACATCATATTAGAGTGTTGAACATACAAGCGAAGAGAGAACAATGAAAGAACAAACAAAACGGAAGACAGAGTATCCGTTTTGTTAAATTTACATATCAACGGGAAACTGATAGAACATTGAAGCTGCAACATATACACAAACTTTAACTAAACAAAAGAATATTTCGACGAGGGGAAAACCCAATACTAAGAAAGGGAGGTATCACAATAGAGAATGCCAACACTCAAGAACCAGTGTACACAGATCCACGTAAGAAGAATAATAGAAAGGGATAAAGAGATTAATGCCAGAACCATAATAACTTAAAAAATTCAAGTACGCCAACTCTTCACACGCCAAGAAATCTAAACCTTGTTAAAACCAAAAAAAAGTGAAAAATGAAAGGAAAAAAAAACCAATGGACCTGAGAAACAGCACAAATACTCTCGCCATGATAATAAAAGACTCATCAGAAGTGAAGAGACCATTAGACCAAACTTCTGTAATCTGAAAAGAAAATTCTAGCACAACCAAAAACGGAGCAAGAAATAAAAGAATAAAGAAACACGAACCTTGCTTGGATCTTTTAGGTCCTCCATTGCCATTCAAAGCAGCGTCCGGTCTCCCTCTCTTACGAGCATGTCCAAAATCCATTGTCTACGAGCTGAGATCGAGATCCAAAGAAAAAGAAACGAATAGAAGATAGTGTGATAGAACTAAAATCACTAGAAGGACAGAAGAAAGATAAAGTCTAGAGAATAGGAAAAAAGTTGTGGAAAAAGGAAAAACCCTAGGGTTTCGCAGGAGAACCAACGAAGGAGGTCGGTCTCTCGAGAAAGAGGAAATGAGATGCGATAGAGGAGGTGATATATAATATTTGCAGCAACTAGCTTTACTTTTTCTAAGGAAATAATTGAGAAAATAAAAAAAGGATTTCAAAAATTGGATTTAAATTTGATTTGTTGTTTGAGTTGAATCCCGCGCGAGATGACGGGTGATTGCAAGCAAACCTACGCCACTCGTTAGTTGATGGGATTCTCAAACTCTCACTTCTCAGTCAGTCCCACGCGGTACGAGAGAGTGATGTGAGCTTCAATCACGCTTTACGTTTCACGTGCGCTGGCAGTTAAAAAAAACAAAGAAAAAAAAAATGTTTAAAAGAAATTGTGGATTTACATCTCTCCTCCCAATGGTTTTGAGAGGACACTGGCAACCTGTTTCGGATTATTATCACGTGATTCTTGATGAATTCGAGACCCACGTGGCACCCTCTGTTGACTTGGCTTATCGACTGGGTGTCAGCTCTGATGTGGGTCTCAAATTCACCAAGAGTCATGTGGCAACCATCCAGGATAGGTTGTCACTGTCTTCCCAAACCACTGGGAAGAGACGATGCGGATCCAGAAATTGTGGAGGAGTGTTTTCCCTGTTGGTGTAAAGGGGCCGGTCCAGGTCGATTTTGGTCTGGGTCATGGTATTTTCTTCAGTAATGAAACTGTTTAGTACCAACCTTGGGGATGTAGATTGAAAAGGGGGGGATCTTAGTTTTTAGTGACAATCTAGATTTTGTAATCACTTACATGTAGGATAGATATTGGTGGGTACAACTAATCAAGATTTTAACAAGTAGCATCAGACTCTGACAATAATCCAATCTTGATTTTATGTTTTACTTAATGTTGAAATTTTATTTGTTTGAATTATTAGATTCAAAATATCAATTTACTAGTTTATAAGTGGTTGTTGGAGATGTTTGTCTCATTCTAATAGTCACCTAAACGACCAACGAATATGACCATTGATGATATGTCTAAATAATCAATAGATATATCTTGTGGTAGGGCATGTTCTTTGGAGGTAACAATTAGTGTTGTTTCATCTTCTACCATAAATAGAGAGAATGTTTAGTCCATTTCATGTTTTTGAATAGACAACAATAACAATTACTTGATTTGCTAATCCCGCTAGTGTTGACATTGATTTTTACTTATTGAGCATAGCCTTTTGAATCAGTCTAAGTGAACTGAAGAGGGTTAAGTGCAACACTTTTTGAAGGTTTAGTCCATTTCAAGTTTTTGAATAGATAACAATAACTTAATTTAACAATCTCACTGGTGTTGACATTGGTTTTTACTAAATGAACATAGCCTTCTAAATCTATGAGTAGACCAAAAAGAAAAAATGCCAGAAAATGCAACTTGTAGGGTTGTTTTATATTGGAAAAAGGAAATCGATTCATGAGGAACCTGGTTCACACCATAGTGGGCGACTACGATAAAAGAGAGTAGTCTTGACTATGACCCAATCTTACTATTCATTTATTGCATGTGGTACATCAATTTAATGGTGCATTAGATATCTACTTTTAAGTTCATGGATGCATACATGGAGTATTTAAGTAACTCATTTCTATATAAATTTATAATTATATACTCATATTCATCGATCTTATATCTAAAATCATGTTTTGATGCATATATTATAGTACTTAATAAATTAGATAACAACATGCATGTAGCTAGTAAATAATCTAATACCCATCCCATCCGTCAAATTGTAATTTGAAACACGCATGAGAAAGAGAATTTTATGTCTAGCGTAGTATTATTGAAGGGATGAATGTTATTTCCAATTATTTACTCTGGCAGGTGGGCTTTGGTGATCATGTAAATATTTGGACAGATATATAATTGGATTCCAACTTTATCAAGATTTCAGATCAAGTTTTCGCCACTGCCGATTTGTTTGATTCAGAAGGCCTCCCAATTGCTAGATCCTAATAATCGAGTGTGGAAACATGATGTATTGACTGCTCTCTTCTCCCTATATAAGGTTCTTTAAATCATAAAAATTCACCTACCTCTATTTCCCAGAGTTGACCACATCATTTGGGGAGCTGTTCGGAATGGGATTTACTTAGTGAAAACAACTTATTACCTGTTGACGAGTTTGGATGATGAAAGTTACGCTCAAAGACCATCGGCCCCTACCAATGATGTTTCACATATTCCTAGAGATGACTTGGCGGTTAGATGAACTTGTTCTATGCTACCAAAGATTAAAAACATCATGTGGTGGGCTTGTGCTTCAGGATTAGCTACAACATAGCTTTGAGATAGCGGAATGTCTTGGTTGACCCCATTTGTCTACGTTGTGGACTCGAGGAGGAAACGGTGTCTCATGTTCTTCTAGATTGTCCTTTTTCCAAAGTTTTCCGGTTTGGGTGCAATCTCAGTTACATGATCCTGGATTATGTCGATCATTTGTTTCATGAGTGGATCATAGGGTGGTATTCTTTTCAGTATCTGGCTAAAACCAACAGCAAGGATACAATAGGATACAATTACACTATGCACTTTTATTTGTTGGCACCTGTGGCTCGCTTGTAATGATTTAGTTTTTGGTCGTCAGAAACTATCTCCGACTGATGTGATTGTATTAGCAGAACGTCACTTCCATATTTATATAGCCATCTAATGATGCTATTCCTACAACAGATAAGGATTGTCAGTGGACACCACCTCCGATAATGTATTATAAGCTCAACATGAATGCCAATTTCCCTTTAGAGCATCTCGGTGGCTTAGGATACATCGGTCGTAGGCCAAATGACACTCCTTTATTTGTTATTTATGAGCTATGCAGTTTTCCACAACCTACTAGAGGTGAGGCTCTAACAATTCCTGCAGCTCCATCGTTCGCCATTAATGAGGGGGTTAAACGGGTGATGGTGGAGTCTGATAATCAGGTAGTGGTCCACTTTTTGTAGCGGTGGATCGTTTTTCGCGGCCTTTCAATGTGTTCAAATACCAGAGGATATTCTTCACTTTAGCCTTATTTTGAATGATTTACTTTGCTATTTATCTCTAGAGAGAAAATTAAATAGCATCATTGACTCTCAAATTAGGAGAGCTCTATTGTTATCGTGTACAACAGTTTGTCTTTAATCTGATCCTTGGTTATAGATTAATTGTACTTTATCGACCTCACATACTACACGAATCAATAAATAAGCTCATTATTTACTAATAAAACAAGGGTTTTGGTTTATTTACCAAAACCAAAACCAAATCAATAAATAAAAACCTTATCGAGCCACTATCAGGCTGATTTGGTTTTGGTTTTGGTTTCCTTTTCCTGCATATATATTTAGCAAAAGCTTGGCTTAATGAGTTCTTATATCGACCCATTATCGTGCTGGTTCAATTTCAGTTTCAGTTGTTTTATATTGGGTCAATTTGGTACGGGCTAATCAATTGGTTCAATCTGATTTTGGCTTTTCATCGGGCTCTAAAAACACAAACCAATTATGGCCCATTAAGTTTCAGTTTCAATTCGATCAAGACCGAATCAAGTTGGTTTGGTTTAGGTCAAATTTTGACACCCATAGTCCTCAGGTGGTTTTACAATTAAAGAGTGCAATTGTGCATTTGGCTGATAGACCTCAAGGTTCAACACGTGTGAGGTGTGAGAAAGGCTGCATTTTGTATGCATTATCGAAATGTATTCTTAGAAAATACATTCCCATAATGGAGAATGCATGTCTAGCATAATATTAGAATGGGTTAAAGAGCAAGGCATGTCCGGCTAGGCTTCGTCTACATATGGAACCAAAGAGTGTGTTCTATAAAGGATCATATTCTCTAACACATTCCATGATCTAAGAACGAGACTGATACCAAACACAGTTTTTGTGAACTAAAGAATATGTCTTAGAGAGGGTCATGTTCTCTAAGGCATTCCATGATGGAAGAACAAAAATGCAGACCAAACACTGTTTTTGTCATCTCAAAAAAAATTGTTCTTGACTTAGAATGCATATCAAACACTTTTTTTTCATGTCATGTGTTATTGACTTAGAATACATATCAAACACTGTCTGATTCATTGGCAATTCTCGGTTCTACAGCCTGTAGAGTTTTACCAAAACAAAAAAGTTATATTATGTAGAGTTTATGAATCAAATTAAGTACCATCAATGATGTTTGTTATTACTTTGTGATTAACCTGATGAACAACTGAGAATATTAAATTCTAAATAATTAAGAAGGCAGAAATCCAGGTCAGGTTGAATTCATCTTAAAGTCTGAGGCTCTGAAATCTGAATACAACAAATAAGAGAGAGAGAGAGAGGGGGGGGAAGAGGGGGAAGATGAGTAAAAAACCTACCATCTGGGTTCTAAGTCAGCTCCACCTACCTTAGCATTCACTCTACCTTTAATAAGGAAGAAAGGGAGAGAGAGAGAGAGAGAGAGAAAGAGAGACGAGTCAAAAACCTACTAGCTGGGTTCTAAATCAGCTCCACCTACCTTAGCATTCACTCTACCTTCAATAAGAAAAAATAAAAATAAAAGAAGCAACTATTATTTCAAGCATCCCTCTAAAATCTACAATTACTCCTTATCTAAAAGGTTCTTGATGATCAACCATCAACACAATATATCATCATGACAGAAAAATTACCATTACCTATCTTAACTGATAATAGAAAATAAAACCAAAGATATACCTATTTATTCTTCAACCAGAGATCAACAACCAAGAGATCAACAAGTGGGGACCACCGATGACTTTGAGTTGAACTAGACTCTTTGGTCCTCCAGCTCAATGACTTGGGTATTGTCTTCAAGGTTGATACACTTATACCATTTGGCACAGAATAAGTAAATAACAAAATCAATGCCAGTTAACGCAGCAAGGAGAAAGTAGAACCGGTCCATATGACCATCATTGAGGTCACCAGGGATCCAACCTGGTTGGTTCTTCTTGGTTGTAATGACCATCACCATGTTAACCAGCATACTGCTGGCATAGTTCCCAAAAGAGATTGAAGCCATGCAAAGGGAGCTTCCAAAGCTCTTAATACCATCTGGTGCTTGACCATTAAAGAACTCTAACTGACCCACATACATAAACACTTCAGATGCTCCTACAAGCACATATTGTGGTATTTGCCAAAATATACTCAAGGAGCTATAATCTTGTCCGGGGCTTGCCCTTTTAAGTCTTTCAATCTCAGTGATCCCAGCAGCTACCATTGATAGCATTCCAATGACAAGTCCTACTCCCATTCTTTGAAGCTCAGTGAGTCCCTTAGGATTTCCTGTTAATTTTCCGATGACCGGCACAAGGACTTGTCGGTAGATGCAAGTGAAGATGAGGACACTACATATGTCAAAAGCCGACATACTGGCAGCCGGAAGGTGAAAATCACCAGTAGTCCTAGTGTCCATAACTGCTCCTTGCTCAACAAAGAGGGAGGCCATTTGAGTGAAGACAACTGAATAGATGATAGTACATACCCATATGGGTAGCATCTTTAATACACATTTTGCCTCTTCTACTTGTGTTACTGTGCAAAGCCGCCATGGGTCCTTCTCTTTCCTAATTTGTTCTTTCTCTGTGAGGGTTGCTGCCTTATCTAAGAACCTGTTGAAAATCAAGGGATATAATAAAAAAAAATCAGTCAAAGATTAGATCAGCTTGGAATTGGCCAAGTTCTGATTTGTTGAGAGTCTAGTCCCGCACCAACTATCAAATAGTCTACAGTTAACCCGGCCTCCATATACCAGTTTGAACTGATAAGTGGAGGGATTCCTAGGTGTATAAGGGGACTGTAGACTATTTGATAGTCAGTGTGAGACCAAACTCCACACAATTGAAATAAAGGAAACAAAAACTACTTACCGAAACTCATTACTGTGAAGAATCTTCCTACTCCCTTTAATTGCTGACTCTGAACCTTCCAACTCATAGAGTTTGTCTCCATCTTCAGGGGCAACCACCTTCCATTTCTTAAAAGTCGCCACGAATACCTGAGCAACACGTGGCAATGGATTGCCACATGGCTTAAAATACTTGTAACTGGGTGTCCCTAACAGATACAAGATGAGGCCTAAAATTGCAGATGCTGCAGATGCAAAGAACCCTAGTGTCCATTTACCAGTATCCTCAAAATATACTAGTATGGTGTTGGAGAATAAAGAACCAACATTTAAGGCAAAATAGAAATAGCAAAAGAAAGTTGCTTTTGATTCCCGGCTAACAAGCTGATCAGACCCAAAAGTGGCAACAGTAGGTTGATGCCCACCATATCCAAGAGCAATTAAGTAAATTGACAAGTAAAAGATAGTGACACCAACTGAAGACTTGGGTGTACAATGTAATACTCCATCTCCACATCCCTTTGGTTTGATAAGGAATAACCAGGATGTAACTGATAGCAACGCCAAACCCTGTAAAATGATTAAATTTGATTAGCATTGGAAGATATCAAAAGCTTAATTAGACTATGTAAACAGATTGAAATTTTTCCCGTTTTGGTTCCGTTTGTTTCAATGTAAAATTTTCCTGTAAAATACCATTTGCAAGGAAAATCTTAAATGAAACAAACAAGGCCTTCAGAAAATTAAAAAGAAATGGTGCTATATGTATGAGACTGTCTCAATGACACCTCTATAGGTGTATTTAGAACATGTCATTTTTATTTGCCCCTTTTTTATTCCCAAAAGTTGTTTAAGATAGAGTAGAAGGGATTTTCACAACATTTTCGACAGTGATTTATTATTATGTCATTGTCATGCATGTTTTTTTCGAATAGACAAGTAAAATGACTGAACTACCCTCATTAGAAAAAAATGTATTATATTAAGAGGGCAGAAAAGTAAGGTTACCACGACAAATATGATCTGAAAGATTCCACATGTCAAGTATCTGCCCCAGTATGAATCACTAAGAAATGCACCCACCAAAGAGAACATGTACACAGTGCCTGTCCATTTGCTAACACTATTGGCTGCTTCAGCATTTTCTTGCTCAAGAACCCTTGTTAAAAACAGAACCAAGTTCACCCCTACCCCGAAAAAAGCAAGAGTTGCTAGACCTTGATTCACTGCAAAATGAAAATTGAAAGAGACTCAAAAACATAGAACCAATGAAAAAAGAAAATACTGTTCACGGTAGTTCTTGGATTATTATTACCTAATAAGAGAAATGCTATCTTCCAGCCTCCTTTTTTTTTATCTATGGTCCAGCTCCTTTGTTCAATCTCAGTAGAGTCTTTGTTCACCTCTTCTGCTTCTCCAGAGCAGCCTCCTTTTCTATCATCTATGGTCATGCTCCTTTGTTCACTCTCAGTAGAGCCTTTGCTCACCTCTTCTGCTTCTCCAGAGGATTCTTCGTAAATCACCTGTACATTTTCAATATTAATTGAAGTAAAAGGATTGATAGATGTCTTGATAGAATGGACCAAACCCAAAAGCTCAATTAAGACAACTACTTTGGACTCTTGTTGCTCTTGTTGTCCATGGTTTTCGTAATTGGTATTAGATCTGTCGGATCGTCCCAATTCATATCGGTTTCGGCCATGACCAATCCCGATCTCATACTGATTATTTCGTATTTTTCATTCTTTTTTTATTGGTATGATCAGCCACATGTTGTGCAATCATTGGCTGTCAGTCCAAACCATGGAGATGGGCTGGCTTTGATCCACATATCCAAATGGAAATAAATCTGATGGGCTAATGTCCACCTATTTCAACGGATTGTTAATATGATTCCAAAACTGAATATAAACATCTATGTACGTGATAGGTAGTTTTCACAAAGTTTCAAACCTTGAGAAAGATATGGTCGTTGGGCTCCATTGCGGCCATTGAATTCTTCTTCTACACAACATCACAATAAGAAATGTTGGGTTAGCATCTAGCAATGAAATGATTCTAAGTTTCAAGCTATAAAAAAATCAAGGGAAAAAGTTTATGTCTGGTTGTATCGTATCTCCAACGCCCTCTCATATGGGCTGTGAAATGACCTGTACCCAGGAAACCTCAGCCCGACAATCAATTTAAGGAAATTTTATAAGTTCCAAAACCACTATCAGATGAAAACTTTAGAAAACACTAAAAGAAAGAGCGAAAAAAACAGATAACAGGAAAACATAACTAAACACAGCTTACATAAGTAGGGAGGCAAACTGAAGAATGGAGAGAGGGTAGTGTAGAGAGAGTTGCTTAGGAAGTGAAGGAGGGATGTGAATATATAGAGAAAACTTAGAGACATAGTGGGTGTTTTCATGTATTAATATTTCTTTGCTTCAAAAGAAAAGAAATGAAGGAAATATTAGTGGATGGCAAATGAGGAAAGCTATGGTTGGAAGGATATCTGCCAAGAACTGGGTCTTCTTCCATGGATTAATTGTTTTAGTACACTTTGAAAACGATGTCTGTTTCTCAACTTTCTCAACCCTTTTCCTTTCTTTACTAAATAAAAAATTTTCCTTCTAAACTTTCTCCTGTTTTCAAATCTGGTCTTCTTCTATTGTCTAGCTACTAGTTACATCACTATCCACAAGGAGCAGAGACAAACAATAGTGATTTGAAAGAACCTAAATAAGGAAGTGTCTGATCATTTCAAGGAATATTATTTAAGATGAGATGATTGATATACCCCCACGTGTGCAATTTCAATTCTCTATACTACTATGGAATTTTGCTGGGGTTGATGGTTTTGTAGATCTTTGTGGTCTTGTTTATGTTTTAGAGGTATCATTGATCCAAAAAAAAAAAAAACTTTACTGAACTATGGAATGAACCATCATTTAGAAATAACCTAAAACCCAAACAAGCAAGAAGGAATTGAAGTTAATGGAACATAGAGTACCTTTAGTCAAACATGTAATTGGTTTCTATCTTCAAATGTTCTTTCACTTTTTTTTGCCCTTCTTGTATATGATTCTGTTAAGTTAATTGTCTCATCTTCTGTTGTCCATTTATTATTGGGGTTTTCTTATTGACACTTCCTAAGTGTCAAATAATTTGAATTTTTTTTTTTTTTTGCCTCTTAGAACAACATATTAAAAGAATAAAACAAGAATAATTAAAAGAAGGTATCATGTTCTATAGACAGCTATAGGGATGTCAATCAGACAAACCCTAATTGATTTATGCAATGATGAACCGATAGATTGAAAAATTAGATCAAACCGTGAAAGATTCACAAGCTACAGATAACTAATATATTAGTATATTTTAAATCAAATTAAAAAAATAATTTGGTTGGGTATGTAACAATTGCAATGTGTGTTTTTAATTTTTTATTTTAATTATCTATTTATTTATTTTTGTAAAAGTTTGTCTGCAGGCTATTACAGATTACAAATCAGAAAAGAGGGACAATAAATATGGATTCAGAAGAGAAAATATAAGAATATCAAAAGAGAAAATATAAGAAAATCTATATATTGTGACTCTTTTTTTTTTTTTTTTTTTTCATTCTAAAAAAAACAATCAAGAAAATAAATTACTACTTAACAATCAAGCTGCTACTAAACCTACATACCCTTTTTACGTGATTTGGTCACTGACAAGGTGATGTATTCCAAGTTGATGCCAGAAACTGGTGAAGGCGAAGATGGGATCTCCTGTGTCAGATGTGGCCAAGAGGTCGCCGGTGCAGTAAAGGAACCGGCAGAACTTTTTGTCATTTAGGGTGAAAAATGTGTTTGAATTGAATTCCACAAGATATCTCCTTCTTTTCTTCAACACTACTCTATGAAGAACTCATCACCATGGAAAGAAGCTTGTTTGGCTGACAGTGTTGCAGGAGAAAGAAAACGAGATATAGATGAATGAGAGAGAGAGAGAGAGTAGTGTTGCAGGAGAGAGAGAGAGAGAGAGATGAATGTGAGAGAGTAGTGTTGCAGGA
The DNA here is from genome assembly GCA_028583415.1 of Protea cynaroides. Classification (NCBI taxonomy): domain Eukaryota; kingdom Viridiplantae; phylum Streptophyta; class Magnoliopsida; order Proteales; family Proteaceae; genus Protea; species Protea cynaroides. The sequence continues at coordinate 67,428,516 of CM053269.1, read as the reverse complement.
AAGAGACTTATAAAACTGTGCCCTAGTAGTTTCCACTGAAGACGGATGTCGTTCATGCAACAAATTCTTTGAAATCTCCGTTTTAAAGGGATTTATTTCTTGCCATTTTTACGGGTTTCGTTGCAAGTGTGACTTTCATGAAATTATCTCTCTTTGAGATCTCCGTTTTAATGGGATCTCTTTCTAACCCTTTTTACGCTTTTACCAATTATTTAACAGAAACGTGTTTGGAATGGGATTTGATTCCTCCATAGCCGAGGATGGTTGGAGATCTTCCAGTCTGCTTTAGAAACCAACACGTGGCTATGAGAGGATCTTATTTTCTGCGACGGAAATTTTCCGTCGCCAAAAACACCTCATCTAATCAAATTATGAGATTAGATGAAGGAAAATAAAATATGCGAGAAGATATGAGAATAATTCACCAGCATGTACTTATATTCTTTTTGGAATTCCATCATTGTTAAATGGGTCCAACACTCTAGAAGTGTGTCCCACACTACATCGTTGGTGATGAGATCCCACGAAAAATACTTGTAAATGCAGGTGATCCGAACTCCAAGATATGGTGTGAATTGATTGGATAAGGTGATTCCTACTATTATTGCACTCTCTCCACTTCACAGCGCCACAGTCGTGAGATCCTTTCTTTGCCAAAAGTTAAAATCTAAAATCAGAACCAAAACTAATGATTCGGTTCAGTTTTAGAGTTTTGGTTTGGGTTCCGGTTCTCTTTTGACACCCTTACATGGATGAGTGTTTTAAGTAAATGATCCTAGATTAGAGGATTCTTTTTAGTTTCTTCTCTAAAATCTAAATAGCCTTCCCATGAATGGACTTTACTCACATCTTTCTCCAGTCAAAATTCTGTGTAAAAACTGGCGAAAATCTCGCAAGATCCATGACAAATAGTTTGAATCTATCAAAGTATTGCCCAGAAAGTCAGAAAATTGATGGTATTAATTATAATATTTTTATTTCAGGAGAGGGTTGGGAGTTTAGATCACCTGCATGTACATGTACTCTTCATGAGATCCCCATCACCGTTGATGTAGTGTGGGGTCCACTGCATATGAATAGTGATAGGATCCTAAGAAGCAAGTACATGTAAGATCTCCACATTAGCAGGGTATATTAATTGGAATCTGATATGCTAACAGGGAAAATAGGGCGATAGCCAATCATTGGGAGGAGAGAGAAAGAAGACTTGGATTTCAAGGAAGAGAAATATCTTTTTATCTTTCTTTATGTAGAGGTTATGTGTAAAAAAAATTGATGACTGGAAAAGTATCATGTAAAAGATTTTGTTTTTATGTCACGGTTTAGTGAATATTTTTCTATAATATTGAGAAAGGGTTCCTTGTCCGGTTGTATGGCTCCTACACCAATGTAGGGACCACTGAGACTTCATGCATGTGCATCTAACTAAGATAGGCATGTGGTCACAAAAATCTTTTTTCAAAACTTGTTATAATAGATGAAATGATGATATGAACAACACATTGCATGAGTCCAACGACTCCAACCACATGCAGACATGCTTACCAGCCAAGTCACATGGCAAAGGAGAGCATCATCTTGAGTCCAATATAAAATCCAATCCTGTTATAATTAGCTACATTTTTTACGTAAAATTTTTCCCGTAAAATTTTAAATGTAATATTTTATATGTAATTTTTTTTTTAATATTTGTTTCCAAAAGGTAAAATATTGTAATATTAGATGGAGGAGTGAAAAGAAACAACATCTTTCTACTAGAAACAAATTTTACAAAAAAAAATTTACATATAAAATATTACACATAAAATTTTGTGTTTGTGAACCTTAAGCTCCGTTTGTTTTGATGTAAAATTTTACGTATAATATTATATATATATATATATATATATATAATTCGATGTTAATTTTTAAGAGATAAAATATATATATATATATATATATAGTGATCTGTATAGGGGATGGAAAAGGAACTTAGTCTTTATTTAACTTATTGAAAACAAATTTTAAATATATTTTACAGATAAAATATTACACGTAAAATTTTACAGTAAAATTTTACGCCAAAACAAACGGAGCATTAGCTGAACTGTTTTGAAAAAATAGTGGTGCAGTCTTGTCTCAAGTTGAATATTCTTTGAAGTTGATGATAGCAATTAGAGTTCAGTTGGATCAGGATTGGAAAGACTGCTCAAATTGAGACCAGCTCCTTAAGAGAGAGAGAATGTTGTTACAAGTGGCATGGTTGTCCTCACCTGATTATAAGGGGAGGTCCATATCATACTGTTTGGCGACTTATCAAACGTGTATGGTGTCCTCATCATTGGAAGATAAGCTGTCTTCCACTCTCTCTCATCGGTCTCTTTCGCTCTCCTAATATAACCATTTTGTAGGGCTGTCAATGGGTCTATTATACCATCCGGATCTGTAGTTGTAGTTGATCCGATTGAGGAGCACCAATACCCGACCCAATGAAATTCGAATTTATGAAGAAAAAAAAATTTGAACAGAAAAATAAGAGTTACACCAATATTTTACTCTATCTCTCTCATCCCCTATCTCTTACATGTTGCCCTTATCTATTGGTATGCGCAAGCAACAATGCCATTCAGAGAACTCTCTCCCCTAATTTATTTGTAGATATTAAATTACTGGTTGAGATGGACTCGCATGCAATTATATTGAAACCAAGTGATTAATTTGGAATAGATTAATTTTTCCCAGGCATGTGGAGAGAGCCTTCGCTACACAACACATCATCTTTGAGTCACGTGTTATGTCAGATGGAATTCAAATTTTGTAAGAAAATAGATCCAAGATCATTTATATATTAAATTTCAATTTAAATAGAGTTTGTCAAGTGACAATATAAAGTATTGATAACCCCAAAGGAATAGCTCAGTTGATAAATTCTAACACCTGGAATTAAGAGGTCATGAGTTCAAATCTCCTTGGTCCTACCTATCCAAAAAATAAAAAACTATAAAGCATTAATATGTTCATGATATGATTGAATAACTAATGCTCGGAATGCCTTCGGTGAATTTTGAAAATCTTGACCTTCTAGAAATCCTGAAACCTAGGAAAACTCGACCTTTCTATGTTAAAAAAATGCAGTGTACAAGGCATCAGTCATGAATCCTATATATGCTTATATAATGTTAAGGAAGGGGATTAACAATTCACACAAGTATGTCTTCTTGAAGGAAATAATGTCTATCATATGAAAGATTAGACGAGGCATAAATTTTTAGGACAGATAGGCCCCATGTCACTCGTTCATATTTTAAGTATCAATCTTAATGAAATTGATCACCCATCAAATTTTTTTTAGAAGATCATTTACCAACCAAAATGGAGGAAGAATTAATGCTAATATATGGTGAGTTGTTATTGATTGAATTTAACTTTGAAATTTATATATGATTAATCTAAATCATACTCTATTATATATAGGCAGAACCAATGGGTTTTGCCCTCACCCCATGAAAATTTGCATCCTCCCTCTCCCACAACAATATATATATATATATATATATATATATAAACTCTATTAAATATCTTAATGTTCATGTATAGCATATCGACAAATGTCATTAATGTTATGCTGACCATCCGTGAGGTTTTCCTAGGGGATGTTTTCTATTTACATTCTTGTCTCTTAGAAAGAGCCGTCAGCTAAATGATTGGACCAGACAGGTGCAGATAGCTCGACTGCATGACCCGTCATTGAAACACAAGGTGCATAATTCATAATTCAAAAAATGTAAAATGTTATATAAACCTTATTAGATAGGTTTGGAGCAGTTTTGGTAGGGAGAAGACCAAAAACATTCCATTCTTTACCACATTGCCTTGTAAAAGTAACTACATTGTCAAATTAATAAGGCACTTGCCTTTGGGTTTTAGCATAAATTGGGGTAGGAGGTGGGTCAAGTAATGCATGGCCTTGCCCCACCTCTAAAAGGTAGTGTATGCTTTGACTATTGGGTTAACTTGTTTAAATCGAACTCTAAACATGATGTGGAAAAGTAAAATGAAATAGAAAAAAAATTTATACAACACAAAGATTTACGGGGTTTAACAGGAATTTCCTACATCAACGATGAGACGAGATCTGTTTTACTATCAATGAAGAATATTACAACGCTTGTCCTCACGTCTCTCGTATTATTATAGAGTAAACCATTGCTATATATTATAGCAAACCCTATACAAGTATATTTACCAAAATACCCATATAACCTTAAAAAATCTGACATATTTTTAGTGGTTCTTCGAAGTGAGCCCACAACATGTACAGCTTTGGTGCTTCGGAACCCTTAATGTGTTTTCCTAGTGATTTGCAAAACCTCTAGATCCAATGCTCTTTTCTCATAAGGTTGAGCAATATTTAGTAGAGTCAAGCATGGACCTGGTATTGGTAAAAACCACCCTACCGTTTGTTACTATCTCTAGCATCAACAAGAGCCCTTTGTTACTATCTCAAGGAAATTCCTCTGGTTCCACCTTTGTCTTATGGTAAAAGTTTTCTTCCCCATGGGTGAGATAAATTTTTTAAACCCGAATAGCAGTGAATCAAACTGACCTGCAGATCCACTTATCCATTCTGTTGATTTGAGAGCTAAGAAATGAAAAATGTGATCTCCTTCATGACTTATGAAATGGTACAGTAGTTTTGCAAAAAGTAATGGTGAAGAGTGGTTGTGGCCTGGTCTAATTAAATAATGATGATGAACACCAAGTGAGCTGAGCTTGAAGGTGGGCTATACTGTACCCATGTAAGACTCTTTATGTCATTTGTAGATTGAAGCTTCAGAGAGCTTTCCACCAGTAAATGCCTAAACCCGAGCTTGCTTTTCCCTTTCAACACTAGGGTTTGTAGTATGGGTGTCAATTAGGTTGGTTCTGGATAATCGATTCTGGTTTTTATTGGTTTCGATCCTTTAAGGTCAACCTTAGAATCGATCCCAAATCTGATACCTAGCCTCGATTATTAAACGGTTTCAAGCGATTTTATAATGAAAAATTCAAAAATCATTATCTATATAAATAATCAAATAAGCATTCTAAACAATTTTTAGATTTGAAAGAAACAGTAGGAGAATCAAATTCCAGATTTGATAGATACAGAGTAAACAAGTAATTGCTTTATTAGTTGGGAGAATACCTCAAAAATCGTCTTGAAATCATTACAAATTACGGCTAAAGAAGAACAATTTTATCCGAATCAGCCAGCTAGCAAATGATGTTGAAACAACTTTAGGGTTGGGGGTTCGACGTTGTCTTGTCGTGGCAAACCTCTCATATTCATAGCTTACTTGGGAAGGCTCATCTTCAATGAATTGGGATTTCCCTATTGGGCCAAGTCATTTTGGGTCAGGCTGATCACTTATTGTAAAGATGATGAACTTTTAAGAGAATGATTAGGAGTTCTTGTAGAATGAAATCATGTAGTACTAGACATGAGATAGATTTTTCCAAAGAACAAGTTTTTTTTTTTCAAATAAGCCAATTCATTTAGGACCCCACAGATCCATTCTTTTTTCTATTCAAAGATCAGCCCTTTGTTCTACTCTTATTCTCTTCGTCTCCTCTGACTTAAACATTGCCAATTTTCAAGTCTTCTAAAGTTTTCTTTTAGCTGAGCACAACTTGAAGTGTCTTCAATAGGCCCGATAAGCGAGTGCCCAACTACTGAGGACCATGTAGAGTTCTTTTATGTCGGAGGTGGATTTGCATATACTTGGTTCTACTATAGGGCACATCTACAATCTTAAGGAAAGTAATCGGTGGCACAATTCAACCAGGGAACCACAATGCATCACCAAAAGATTCTCATAAATGGATTCTTCCACTCAATGGCAAGCGCAAGATCAACTATGATGCCACCATGGTGAAGTTCTATTGGGACTGGTATCAATGTTATGGTGAAGTTTGATGTTATATTAAATCATGAAGTACTGCTCACTCTGTTACGTTTTTCAACAATCTTTGATTTTTTTTAAACGGTTGTACTAGGGACAATTTTGTACTTCTGGGGTATAGGGTTTCTTTTTTACATGAAGTGTAATCTCGTCATAATAAGTATTGCGGATTTGTAATTTCTACATTGGAATAGTGAAAACTATGACTGATCGCTCTGTTGTGGATATAGCCCATACATCTTGGGTGGGTAAGTATACCACATAAATCATTGGTTCTGTTTCTTTTTCTTTTCATTTTTTGCTCCTTCTATTGCGTTGTTAATTCTTAACAATTAAGACCAACAATAGTGAAGTCTAGCAGTCAATTGTGCTCTTGAAATTCCATCATCAGTTTTTACTCTTGAAACTAAAGCCATAAAGAACGGATTGATTCTGGCTCCTTGATTGGAGTAGACAGTGACTCCCCAGAAAATACTCTTTTATTTTGATAAATCCCATTTGGCTCCGTTTGCTTTGACGTTAAATTTTACATGCGACATTTTACATATTAAAAAAAGTCCTAATGCTTGTTTTCAAGAAGTAAAATATAGTGATCTCAGGAAAGAAGGTTTGCATTCTTTTGCCTCCTGAAAATAAATATTGAATTTTTTTAACATCTAAGTTTTCCTATAAAAGGAAGTTTGCCCTCTTTTATTTTGGATAAATCCCATTTGGCTCCTTTTGTTTTGACGTTAAAGGTAAAATATAGTGATTTCGAGAAAAGGAAGTTTGTATTTTTTACCTCCTGAAAATAAATATTGAAATTTTTTTTAATATCTAAGTTTTCCTATAAAATTTTATACTAGAACTCACCCTCCCAAAAAAATAAATAAATAAATAGAACTCCCATGCAAAGGAACACATGAATGTTTATCCAATGTCACTATTGGATTTAAAGATGGGTCGTATTTCATGACACCTGCTTGTGTCAATCGATGTTTGACACCGACAGTGAAAAACCATTAATACCCCTACTGATAAATAACCACATCAGCCATGGAAAATCAAGTATTTTGATTATAATTTTAGAAGTAGTCACATCATTTGCACTTATGCAGAAAGAATTTATAATATAAATCAAAAAATAAGTCTTGATGAATTCGAATCACCAACTCTCGCAATATCGCAAAGTGCTCTACCTAAAGATTCGCATACATATCACCTACCTATTTTAAAGGCAAGTAGAATTAGTATTCCTCCGTAGAATATATAAGTAAAAGTTGGAGAACTTACAAAGACCTTATTTCGGATATAGACAATGCTATAATTTTATTAATGTTATATTGATCGAGTAAGGATAGTATTTGTCTTTAAAAATTTTTGGAATTTTTCTCATTAGTTTTTGATGTCTGGTGTGGATTATACTATTATAAAACATTGTTTCAAGGATAATCCGTATAACTTTTGTCAAGAGAAGGTACTTCTGTATAGTAAACCAATTGTCAAAAAAATATTTGAATATAATTTTCCAATATTCAATTATTGTATCAGAACAATCTTAGTCATACTTTTCAAACAACCATTAACACATGGAAAATGGACCTGAAGTTGGAAAACTATATATTCGACTACCAAGAGACTTGACAAAATCAGCAAACACCTTAGATGCTTGAGACCATTGCAAAAACGGCAGAAGAGCCAAACCCAGCATAAAATAACTAAAAGCCTTGGATCTTCTCAAATAATTAACACTTTCTTCTCAGAAAACAGATTCAGCAATTACAAGAAACTTCCTAAAAATCAGATTTGATCTCCCAGCACCTACTGCTCAGAATAAGTTCACTAATTCTCCCAATCATTTTTTAAAATGATTGGATTGCCATCTAACAATGGTGTAGTTCCTAATTAATTCATCAGTTTCCTCTAATATTTGAAAAACAATTTTACTACATATCATAAGTTCATAACTAGTTAATTAAAAATTGATCCATTTATTTTTTATTCAAATTTAACTTGTATGTCGATTAAATGTCATCTTAATGATCAAGTTTAAAAATTTATTCATGGATTCTAAAAGAATTGCCATCTTTTCAAATTAGATATTTGTAATCTAGGTATTGTAAGTGTAATGATATTTATATCCAAATGTTTTTGCTAAGAACAAAAAAATCCAAAGGCGATGGGCGGTTTGAAAACAACAAGATGGAGAGTAAGAGATTTAGAGAGGATGAGAGATTGTGTGTGCATGTGTTATGATTTTGGTTTTGGTTAAATTAATGTTTGGTGCTTAGTTTATGGTTATGAATTAAGGATTTCTATGGCTAAGAATTAACTGGTTTAAATGGTCCATAAACGGTTATGTATATATTCGGGTTAAACAGATAAACAATGTGAAATCTGAAATCAAAATCGAACTGTTTATTAAACAGTTTGTCGGTTTTAATGTAAACATTTTGAAATGGTTTTGGGGCGTTTCTTGCACCCTTAAGGTGAGGAAGATCTAACAGCAAAAGTTGTGGAAGATATACCCTTAACAAGGCTGTTAACATTAATGTTCGAATTAAATAATGGTTTAGTTCAAATTACATTGATATCCCTATGTTTTTGTAGGTATATATTACAAAATAGGGTTACTTGTGAGTAGAGGTGTCAACAGGTCGATCTGAACCGGTCACAGTACGGGCCAAATAGATGTTGAGCTTTATAGGGCCTGATCGAAACATTGTCCATTAAGAGATTCAGGTTGGGTGGGCTGCATGGTGCACATTAATTAACGAGCCAGTAAGATTTCGAGTTGTTATCGGTAAGGGTGCAACATTTGGACCGAATTCGGACTGAACCATTTATATCGGAACCGAAAGACCGTTTAATAATCGGTCCAGTTCTTGTTTCAAATATTACACTGTTTACTTAACCGGTTCGATTCAGTTTTGAACCGTTTAAACCAACGGGTTACACCGATTAGACACCGATTAAACTGAATAAAATATAAACCGTTAATTCTCTAAAAACTAATTCATTCTCTATATTATTAATATATTATTTTCAAAAACTAAAGAGTAAAAACCCCAACCCCAATCCAATTGTAATTAATAAATTATCCAATACCCCAACCTTATTTCCTAAGGGCCTAAACCATTAAACAAAAACAGAAAAACTCTAGAAAACATAACCCCATTAGCTAGCCATTACGCATGGTGGCATACCAATAGCCAACAGCCAATTGTCTCACTCATACGCTAGGGTGAAACAATATTCAAAGTTAAACTCTGGAACTAAAAAACACTAGCAGGCTATCATTAGTCATTATGGTTGATTTTTTACCTTTGATCTTGGTCATTTAAGTTGCATTTTTTTTTTTAATGTTGAATAGACTAAGAAATTGTAATTACTAATTACTCATCCTTAATGTTGTATGCAGGGTGTACTTGTCAATGTTAACCATGGATTCAGTGTTGATAATGTTTGGAAGAGTACCAGCTTTGATTGGATGCACATTTTTTTTTATTTATGAAAAATCGATTAATAACTGATACGTTAAACCGTTTATAAACTGCAAGTAAAATCAATTAATGAAAAACCGTTTAAAAACTGGTAGACGAAAATCGATTACTAATCGATTCTGGTTTCAATTTTGACACCGTTTAGTTAATCCGTTTGGTTCTGGTTTTACCTTCTTATACATTGGACGAAACCGGACCATTAAACCGATTATAAACCGTTTAACACCCTTAGTTATCGGGCTTAGTTTATCGGGCCGATTAGGGTTGAAAGCCCGATAGAGAATCCATTAAGCCGATTCAAAACCGAAGTAGTGAAGCTAGGGTTTAATATTCTGTTTAAAATGTTTTGGTCCTGACCATTATCAAGTTTGACACATCGGTCTGATTTTTTGGGTCGATTTTGAGCTAGTTCGGACCAGACCAGTAGGATATGTCATACCTCAATCCGAAACATGTCTGATCACTGTTCGGTCTAGATTGGGTTCAGGTTATTTGGGCTGGCTCAGTCTAGGTTATTGGTTCAATAAAAAAAATGATACCCCTAGTAGTGAGATTATACTGGCACTGTATAAGTATAAGACAATCCCTTTATGGGACGGGCATGCCCATAGGGTATCTATAGACCACCCACCTATTTGTACGGCACAAGTAACCTAGCAATACTTAAACTACCAATCATGTATAGTTAAACTACCAATAATGTGCACGAGATCAATTAGTCTGTTTTCTTCTCCTTGGTTTTGTGTTCATAATCTTTATATGAATGATGTCTTGGTTTGAACCTATTTCTTTAATCAATAAAATTATTTTTTACCAATAAAAAATAAATAAAATAAGATGCATGAGATATATAAATGAAAGGGAAAATGAACAATGCCGAACAACATCCCCCTATATATGCTCTCTCTCTCTCTTGGAGGCAATGGAATGACCATCCCACCCCTCTTCCTAAATGTCCATGCACGTTCCCATTAACCCATATGTTAATGTAGAAACCATATAGCTGGGCAACGAACCCCTTCCAATAATTGAATTTCGGTATGAAATTTGGAAGTGATCAATTGACACCAAAGTTCAAGGGATCAAATAAGCCCGGATCGGTCTAGGCCTTTCCAATGCAACTACCGATCCTTCAAGGCTAGCACAGACCAAGTCAATCGAGGTAAGGTATTTTGAGAGAAAATGTGACTAACAGATCAGCCAATCTAAATTGGGATCATGGTTAGACCGATCCTGTGTCGAAATTATCATAATTGAACAATCAGGATCTGAATCGACCATCAACTGATGTTTATAAATCGTGATTAAAACCATTTCTTAAATATCCAATGGATAAAATTTACTAAATCATCCATCCATATGACACAACTGTTGAATCAATTATTGATACGAGTGAAGCAGTGAAATTGACACACTTTCGCACGCATTTGAAATAGTTACTAACACACGGCAGGCACCTTAAAACCCTAACGGAGCGTGTGATCTGTTTCAGTTAATCCTCGACATTTCCAAAGCTTACTAAAAGTTTCAGACCCAGAAAAGCCTCCCTCGATTTCATCGAAATTTCTATATAGTTCTTTCTCTTCTCCAATCGCTTTTGAAGCTGGGGATTTCTCTGATTCGTGGCCGAGTTTTCACAGGCCAACAGTCTACTGCAGTCATTTCGTTCGGACAGAGGTGAGATAGAAGAGTGACGAATGATTTTGAGGGTAAAAAAGAGAGTTCTCAACGTGTTTTGATGTTCTTCTCAGAAATGTGATTTGGATTTCTGGTGATCTGCATTTTAGTTAATGTTTTTTGTCATTTTTATTACCATTTTTGTTCTTAGATTTCTCCGATCCCTGAACTCGTATTTCTATGATTTTTAAGCTGATTTAATAAAATTCTCCACAAGGCGGTGCAAATATCTATTGTTCTTAGTTTTCTAATTTTAGAGAAGTATAAATTTTCTTCAGGTTTACTAGGAAATGCGACAAATGTAGGTTCTCCCTCTTTCTTATCCGTTTTTTTGCTGTTATTATATTGCAGTTTAATCTGATCGTTATATGATGCAGATTTCTGTTACTTTCTCCTGGATTTAATTTTTTGGAGATGGCGGCAACTGCGGCTTCTGGCCTTCAAATGACAGCAGCAAGGCCCTGTATTTCGTCGTCTCCCAGAATTTTCAAGGCAAGCACTGCATTTGTTGTCTCAGACGCGAGAGGCACCTCACGGTCTAAGCTTACGAGCTCTTCTCATATCTCGTCTGCGCAACCTTTCTTCCGGAACTTCACATCCACTCCTGTGAGATTGAACAAGCTCGTTACGAAGGCAACGTCTGAAGGAAGTGAGAATAAACCTCTTCCAGGCTTGCCTATTGATCTCCGAGGTATGATATCCTGTTTCCTGATGTATATGTTTTTTTCGTTATGTAAAGTAGTACTGTTCACTGCTGCTCTCTGAACACCTCTGTTTCACTATGTCCTCGTCGTTTTCTAGAAGCCAAGTTGTTAATATGGAAACAAAAAGAAAAGGAAAGAATAGGAACAATATTTGTAAAACCTTTGTTTTTCCTTGCCTGCGATCTACATTTGTTGCCCTTATAGTAAATTCCATTAAAATCAATCTTTAGTCATTCTTGGTGATGCCAGTGATAATTTTTCTTTGATCTTTTTGAGGAGTATAGTTTTCTAGGATCTGTTCCTTGTTCTTAACCTCCATTATTTCGAAGTAAATAAACTCCTACATTGACTCTATCTTCCTGAAGCTTAATACGTTTCTCTCCACTAACTAATTGTTATTGTTGATAGTATTGCGATTTGAGAAATAGTTCCACATTGCTAAAGAGACTGGAACCTTGGGTCTTTATATATGGAGAGTCCCTCCACTTACTAGTCCACTACCTAGTTGTTATTGTTGATAGTATTGGGATTTGGGAAATAGTCCCACATTGCTAAAGAGACTAGAACCTTGGGTCCTTATACATGGAAAATCCCTCCACTTACTAGTTCGAACTTTTGAGTTGGAACTCTCAACATAGTATCAGAGCTCCAACTTCCTTCTCACGATACCCCTAGCAAAAACAAATAAAAAAAACAAAAAGGTACTACAATCACCTAAAGTTAAACAAGTGCCATATATTGCCATGTATAATACCACATATACACCACTTAATAGTGGGGCTACATGTGAGGGGAGTATTGGGATTTGGTAAATAGTCCCACATTGCTAAAGAGACTGGAACCTTGGGTCCTTATATATGGAGAGTCCCTCCACTTACTAGTTCGAATTTTTGAGTTGGAACTCTCAACATGGTATCAGAGCTCTAGCTTCCCTCTCACGATACCCCTAGCAAAAACAAATAAAAAAAATAAAAAGGTACAAAAAGGTACTACAATCACCTAAAGTTAAACAAGTGTTATATATTGCCATGTATAATACCACATATACACCACTTAATAGTGGGGCTACATGTGAGGGGAGTATTGGGATTTGGGAAATAGTCCCACATTGCTAAAAAGACTGGAACCTTGAGTCCTTATATAAGGAGAGTCCCTCCACTTACTAGTTCGAACTTTTGAGTTGGAAATCTCAACAGATTCGATATAATAACTTGTTAAGAATTTCTAGGCAACTATTACCAACGGTGGAATTCTTTGTGACTTCCCCTCTCCTTTTCCCCTTTTGTCTTCTTTCCCTTCAACATTTTTAATTTATCTAAATCTTGGTAATGGCGAGACATGTAACAGAGTTACTTCAATTGTAAGAGAACTGTTAATTTGGAAAAGTCATTCGAGTTGGCAATTCCAATCTTTGTAAAGGAGAGTTGTGTTAGGTTGGTCTTAAGTAACTGGAACCATCCAAAGTGAGTGTTGTGCATACAAAATCCAAGGATCTGTCATTATGGGAGTAGGCAATGTATTTAAACCAATTAATTCATTAGATCCTTGAGAGAGTTGGACCTGGATGAGTGGAAAAATTCTAATCCCCATATGACCCAAATGTAATGAGTTTTGGACTAGTCAATTTTAAACCTGAAAGCAATACAGGTCACTCTGGGTGGGTTGGCAGGTTTTGTCAGAAATTGACACTGATACATCCTGTTCAATATGGGCATTTTCCAATTTGACCTAAAATACATAGGATCCCCATGTATTTATGTAAACTATATAAAGAATATGAATAGAAAATTCAAAATTGTAAATGCACTAATAAAGGACCTTCACATGCCTCATCTCATGAGGGGAGAGAGACAAGTTGTATCATCCTTCACTCTCTGTCAGGCCACCCCAGTGCATGCCCTTAATTTCTCTCAAATTTTATTATAGGATCTAGGCAGTTTTGATTGTCACATTTCAATGGCATTCTTCCTAAGAGTAATTATAACCTGTTTCAGGTTTTACTGGCATGAACCCAGCATCTGGAATAAAGAACAGGATACACCCAAAAAAGAAAAGAACAGCTGAAGTTTGATTTTTAAACTGGTTGAGCCTAGCAATATTTGAAACTTTTTGGATAATTTTCATGATATTTAACCCACTTTGCCCTTTTTTGGGTGAAACTTTTTTATTATTTGTAATTTTGTATGTTATGAGTTATGAGATATCCATGATTGATGAATTGTAATTGCATGCATGCATGCATGTGCATAAAGGCTGGATGGTTCACCCTTTACAGTTGGCTGTCCATTTTCTGTCGGTCTGAAATGGTTCAATAAGCTCTTCTTCCTAGATCATTGATTAGAAAACAGTCAACTAAAGTTTGGAATACCTGCAGGTAAAAGAGCATTTATTGCTGGGGTAGCTGATGACAATGGATATGGTTGGGCCATAGCAAAGTCTTTAGCTGCTGCAGGTGCTGAAATCCTTGTTGGTACATGGGTTCCTGTATGTAAAATAACCTACCTTCCATATTGTTTGTTATGCATTTGCAGAGATATTATAGAACTATGAAAATGTTGAACTCCAGGTATATATCTTATCCTTGTGCAGGCACTGAACATTTTTGAGACCAGTCTAAGACGTGGGAAGTTTGATGAATCACGCAAGTAAGATTTTATACTTTAGCATTTCTCATTCAGGATCCACATTCAAATGGCTTGATTGATCCCTCTGCATGATTGCCTCCTTTAACGGAGAATTTGATGTTGCAGGTTGCCAAATGGTTCTCTGATGCAGATTACAAAAGTGTACCCATTGGATGCAGTGTATGATAGGCCTGAGGATGTTCCTGAAGACGTAAATATGCCAAGCTATTGCATAGTTTCAATATTTAATGTTTGAAAGGAATAGTTTTAGTTGTTTAAGCTCGTTGCATATGTTTTCGTGCAGATAAAGAAAAATAAGCGTTATGCGGGATCCTCAAAATGGACTGTTCAGGTACTCAATTTTCCTCTGATGCAAAGTGAAATTTGTTGTGGCAGATATTTCGTAGTGATCCATTTGGCAACCTAGGAAAATATTGTCAAATTTCTAATATGTCAAAGTCTTACTTGTTTGCCAACCTAGAATTATTTTATGTAGATATTACAAAGTTTATATCTCAATCAACTACTGCCTGAAATAAGCTCAACAGCCTATGCGTCAGTGTTTATTGAATTATAAACCACAGATCTATATGGGAAAACAATATACACGTACACAACAAAAAGGCAGTATAAATATTTGCATGCTTTAGATGACATTGGTGACTTTCAGCACAATAACATGCTTTGACGTTGAAACTTTTTAAAAGAGAGAAAGTTCTGGTGGTGGCAAGCATGTTGTGCTGCAGTTTTGTGCAACTCATTATCATCCTGCTTTGGTTCCCTATCAGTGCCTATTAACCACATATTTGTCAAATTGAACAACAGAAACTTGGATTACCTCCAAGAGAGAAAGAAACTTGCCACAATGAAATAATTACTAGCCTTACCATTCAGTCACACATTTAATAGCTTATATGAGGCATCGTGATCTTTTGTCATGTAGATAGTTAATTAGTCATTGTTTTCCCATGTATAAAATAATTTGAATCTTGTCAGTCAATGAGATCTTTTGCCTTGCAAATAAAGTGATCTAGAATATGTTGACCTCATATTGTTTTTAAACATCTCACAGGAAGTTGCTGAATCAGTGAAGCAAGATTTTGGGAGCATTGACATCCTTGTGCACTCACTTGCCAATGGCCCAGAGGTACAGTTGTCTCATTTCTGTTGTATATCTATTTTGCATTCTGTTTTTGTGCGTAATCACTGAACATCTGATATGCAGGTTAGTAAGCCTCTATTGGAGACATCCAGGAATGGATATCTTGCTGCAATCTCCGCATCTAGTTACTCTTTTGTTTCTTTGCTTAAGCATTTTGTTCCAATAATGAATCCAGGCATGCTTTCTCACGATGATACTCCAATCTTCTCTCTCTCTCTCTCTCTTTTGGGGGTGAGGGGGGATCCTTTTCATATAAAATATTTCTTGCAATAGCAATTCATGTTGGCTTTACATTCAGGTGGTGCATCAATTTCTCTCACGTATATTGCCTCTGAAAGGATCATTCCTGGGTATATTACGATACTTGTCTTCTCATCTCGATGTTTTCCTTATTGAATGAGTTTCCATAGTGGTAGATACTAATCCAGACCAAATTATGTGCAGATATGGTGGAGGCATGAGTTCAGCAAAAGCTGCTCTGGAGAGTGATACTCAAGTAAGTTCTCTCTTCCTATCCGAACATATATGGTTGCATCAATTTTTGGTCAATACATGCCACTGCTGATATCTTTCACTTGATGTAGGTGCTTGCTTTTGAAGCTGGAAGAAAATATAAAATTCGAGTCAACACTATATCTGCTGGTGCGTAATTCCATATTTGCAATATCCTATATTATTTGAGGATTGCTACAGAATCCATTTGGTAGGCCCCAAAGAATGTCACCCTCCTTGTACCAGAGCAATTGTCATGTTCAGGGTGCTCTGGGTTGTTATTCCATACATTTCAGATATTCATTGAAGTTGGATCATCAAACAACTTTGACCATAGCATTTTTCCACTTCATGCATACAAGAGAATGCACTCTATTGGATGGTCAACTATTCATGTTGGGTTTGCCAAAGATCTAGTGGATAGTTTTATGCAGCAAACCATGATTCTTCCTGCAATAGGAAGATGTAAATCTTCATTCTCAGATTCCAGAATGGATCACCAAATTTTATGGTCAACACATAAATCAACTGGAGGTAACTTTGCACAGGAATGTTAGAAATGAAAACATAGAATGTTCTTGGAATAAGATTGTAGTTGAAAATGGTGTTAAGTAATGTTAAAAACAAGATAGAAACCATAATCAAGTTTTTGCATTTAAAGTACCAGCAGATGTATATTACATGGGTTTCACTCTCCCATCATGACCATATTTCAGAAAATTTACACTGAAAATATGGACCAGAACGGATGGATTTTCAACATTCCATAATTTTTTTTTTTGTGTGTATGAGGTACACACACATGCATTTGCCACAAGAGTATATACTTATTGCTCGTGCACTTGTGGCAATTGTGTATTATATCTATGATTCAATGAAGTTAACCACCCCACCCCACCCCGAAAAAAAAAAAAAGAGGCAACATTTTATATTTGTGTACTCTTTGCATTTAAAAGTCCTGCTATAGGTTTAATTAACTATTCCAGAACATGCTAACATTTTTTTCTTTTTGCCTTGTTATGCCCTGTCATTAGGTCCACTTGGAAGCCGTGCTGCAAAAGCCATTGGTTTCATTGACAAGATGATTGAATACTCATTTGCCAATGCCCCCATACAAAAGGAACTCTCAGCAGGTTGAGAATTTGATAGCATCTCATGGTACTCTTGTTTTATTTTCCTCTTTTACATTGTTTTTTTATTTATGGTTAATTAAATTTGGACAGATGAAGTGGGGAATGCTGCTGCCTTCCTCGTATCGCCCTTGTCTTCAGCTATCACCGGTGCAGTTGTTTACGTGGACAATGGTTTGAACGCAATGGGAGTAGGGATTGACAGTCCAATATTTGGAGTACTTGACATTCCAAAAGAAAATTGAGCTTAGTTAAAGGTAACATTTAGGATCTGAGTATCGAAGGTGGACTATAGTTCTTGTATCGAATATTATCCGAGGATAAACTCCTTGGTGGGTATCTCCCATTTTGAGATGAGAAATTCTTGGTTGTATTCACAGTGATCTAGTAAGATTCTAACAGTTTAACCTGATTGCACTGTAACGTGGTACTTTTTAAATCATTTTCCAATATAAAATTTAGTGGTGTTGTAAACAGTGAAGGGATGCTAAATGAATCCCTGTGGTTGCAGTGGACATTATGACTTTAAGAGGATAATAGGGTATTCTCCACATTTCAGTATAGCCTGAGCAAAGCATGAAAGCGACAGAGATTCTAAGTGTATTAAATTAAAATAATAGGATAATGAGAAATTGAAACACCCCAATGTTTGATCCAGTTAGACTTAAATTATCAAAAAAAAAAAAAAAAAAAAAAAAATTTCAAAAATCAAAATTCCATTTAGTTGCAATTTTGTTTCCCTTTTTCTTTGGTGAAACTCTAGATGCCAATGTTGAGAGGGAGGGGAAACCATGAAAAAGTTTCTTTTTGGTGTTCTGGTCAAACCTCAAGCATCAATGTGGTACATCGACTAAAATGGTAATTGAAAATTGGTATCTTTCCAAAAAGTTTTTTTTTCTTTTTTTTGTTAAAAACATTTTCTTTTTGTTGGATCACGGGCTTATGGTCCCATTCCTTATTCGATGAACTTTTTCCTTATTATAAATCTTTGTTTATTTGTCCGCTAGCACATCCGGGTTAAGGGTTTGGGGTCTCTGTCAGTCTCCTTCTCAAGAAAACTCCAATAATTTCTTTGTACTTCTCTCTCTACCAGTGATCTCCATGTCTCTCTGTTCACTTGAACCCTCCAATAATTTGTGTACTTGCCTCTCTCTCTCTCTCTATATATATATATATATATATATATGCATGCGTGTGTGGGGGATTCAAATCCTCTCCTGCGACAGGAGGGTCCTACGACTGATCCAAGGAGTTGGCGATCAATCAACCGACCTACCAATACATGGGGAGGTGGGCCGACTAAAATCCCACCCTTGGCAGGCAGGAGGAGATGATTTGGTTGCGTGTGTCAGTCATCTCCATGTTTCGCAAAAGAATCCTCTCCCGCCCACTTGCCGCCTGCCAAGGGCGGGATTTCAGCCGGCCCACCTCCCCATGTATTGGTAGGCGAGCCGATTGATCCCCAGCCCTTGGATCAACGGCAGGAACCTCCTGCCGCGGGAGAGGATTTCTTTCCCATGTTTCTTGATTCTCTCAAACCCTCCAATAATTTGTGTAATTGGCTCTCTCGTAGTGATTCTCATTGTTCTCTCAAACCCTACAATAATTTTTCCGCACACTTGGCTTGCTGTACTTTCTCTAACAAATATTTACAACTTTCCATTCAGGTTTTTTGTACAACGTATTCATTTCATCTTTGGTATATTTCAGTCAATTTCCCAACATTTCAAAAACTAATATGGGCTGGGGCTATGTAAAAAACTATTTGTAAGTGATGATTCAAAACCCAAGCCCCTCTCTTGCAGAGTAATACCTGAAACACTAATAGTAGCAACAGTAAGTGGGGGCATGAGTTACTAATTTTGGTGCCATTTGCAATATCCAAAGAGAGCTCACGTTCAGAAGACAGCTTTTCAACTAGCAAGCCATACAGATAAATCCATCCATTAGAGCACACCTTTGCTTAGGTATTGACCCTGATACAGACATGCAAAACATTATAAATCAAATCAGAATTGGCAAAATAAACCGATCAACTAAAAATTCCAGCCAAGTCAGACTGATTCCGACCCTGATTCTGACCCAAATTCAAGGATGATTAAAGATCAGAATTGAATCAGAAACAATTGACCAATGCCACACCCGATTCACATTTTTAAACCTTGCATGAAACAATCTCAAATCAAATTGAAGAACACATGTTTGCTCCAAGGTTTCAACAAATGTCAATCAGTAAAATCAAAATTACCATCAAGGAAACACTACAATAATAATAGAATTAGTAACATACTATATCAATGATATCAAAACTGCAGCATACAGCAAGATCCGGTGGGCATCTCAAAGTACCCCAAAAGCAGAAGAAATAAAGGAAATGTAGCTAGAGATAGAACTTTATACATCACGAAACCTGTACTTAAAAGAGTCAAAAAAAGGGGTCTACCTACCACAAAATCATTTGAGGCCCATCCATCTATATACAGAAGTATATCTATAATTTAAGCAATTCACATCATGCTGCTAATAAAAATCAATAGCAATAAAGGCTCTAAAAAAACTCTATACATTCATCTTATTGCAACTTTCTCTTTCCCTTTCGGATGGCAATTGCATTTGCCTCAGCATCTTCCCTTTCAGGAGAGTCATCAGCAACAGACTGTTCCTGAATTACTAAGCCCCGGTTCCTACAAAGCTTCCTGATAGGGGTACTAGGTGCGTTTGCTTGAGATCTTTGGCCTGCATAGTCCCCCTGAGAACCACCAGACACACTCACTGGACTCCTATGTGGCATCAATTCCTCCCCAACTTCCACCATATCCTTCATCACCTGTATATTGAAACATAATACACATTTTGTTTAATTAAAAAGACATCTTGTCCATTGGCAGTACGAATTAACCTGCAGTTCAGTTCAAGTTCACAATGCTGTTCCTTACCTGCCAATCCTTGAAGTCAAATCTGAAAATGAAGTGGCTATAAGAAACCTCCTTAGAGGCTATTAGCTCAGCTCTAGGAGAATTCTTTGGGGCTGATAATCAACAAAAAAGATAGTAAGCAACAAAACAACAACTACAAGAGTTGAAAATAAATTTTCACTACGTATGATTGATCTTACAAACTAAATGACATCCATTTTCATCCACTTTTATCTCAACCCGTCCATCCTTAACAAGAAAAGATAGAGCAAATATGTTCTCAACCGTCTGTGCAAAAGAGTTTCGGTTCAGGACCAGATTTTCAAGCCTGACATTCTTCTTCTTCTTCTTCAAGATATTGAACATAGCTATAACATTCTTATCAGTGTCAGTTTTTTCTTCTACGGTGTTGTCAAGCTGCACATGGACATTTAAAAAATATATATAAATGAACACATCAAGTAACACAGCCCAAGAGAAGGCAACTCAAACCAATCATGTGGATGATAAACCAACCCTATTATTTTGTCTAATCAGTTTTCTTCAATAAAGATGTAAAAGTTCAAACAGTCAACCTCAAAGTTTAGGGGTAGGGAAAAAAAAATTCAGAAAATTAGTTTAATCTACAATACTAACAAGGCCCCAGGGTTAGTTAGCTAGAGGACCTCCTCCCCCAACGTACTTGCACCACATGGTATCCCCTATTTCATTATTTTCAGGATCCTTTCATTCCATGAAATTCAATCCAACACGGGGGTCCTCTAGATGGCCCTGGGACCCTCTACATTTCCCTTTAATCTATCTACAAAGACAGGTCCAAAAGAGAAAGTAGTATTTCCAAAACCCAACAAATATGAAGGTTTAGCATGTGGCTACTAACAAAACACTCCAGATCCTATTTCTCATAATACTACTGCCACATTTATGAGAATAACAACCCTTTCTATAATAGGAATACTATCTTCCATCAACGTTAGAAAGTAGTTCTTCTGTTGGATGCTAATAATGAAAATAGCATTCCCGTACTGCCAGAATGCAATCAACAAACCTTAAATCTGGGAAAGTAAAGAAATTCACCTCTTCAGGACGAGCACTTTCAGTTGGCTTCACACGTTTACGTGAAACTGGAACCTTTCGTTGCTTTAATTCTGTATCCATAGGCCCAAGCCTTATAAAATAAAGAAGAAAAAAATCAACCACAAAAGTCCAAATGTATGAATAAGGCAAATTATCTTTCTTAATACAAGGGTTTAGTAGTTATTTACATGGTGCAGCATCCAGGGACCCTCCTAAAAACATAACCAAATCTCTTGCCAATATCACTCCAAGCCATCAAATTCTGTGAATTATCATGGTTGCCACCTCCTCTTTGCCCAAAATCTCTCAGAAGAGAGGTTACAAAATCAGTTGGTGTTACTCCTTCATTGCAATGTACTTTAGCAGAGTTTAAAACACCATTGGTAATTTCCAATAGAGTCTCTAAATCTGCAACCTGTTCTCGGGGCTTCTGAACTAAAACCCAAATGAGAACAAGAAATGAAACAAATGCAAATCAGAACCACATACGCTAAAGTACAAGCTGTAACAAAAATAACTATATTGCAATCTCCCTTCCTAGACGGGTAAAATGTCCTTGCCTCACAGCAGAACCAGTCTCCCGCCATCCCCCGAAATTAAAGACTACTCAAAGGGCTCCATCAACCCCTGCCCCCAGGAAAGCCTAGCATCATCAAAAAATTAAAAAAATGAAATAGCACCTCTTTCTCTCTCCCACTTTGTCCGTAAACGAGATCATGAAACAGTGCTAAGAAGTTGATACAATCGAATAGAAGATATAGGCAGAGAGAGAGAGAGAGAGAGAGCATTCATCAGCATCAACAACACCATATTCCAAAGCTTAACGAAAGCCGAAACAAACACCTATAAAATCCTGTTTTAATTTTCTCGTCTTAATATGATTAAGTTTCTTTCAGTACCTTGGTGTTGCACGCTATCAAGTTTACCGATGAGCTGTTTAACTACTTCAGGATTAGCTCGAGAAAGTTCTTCTTTTCCTTCTGCAAGACATTAAATAACCCATAAGGCAATCAAAAAATTACAACCCACAAATAGAAACGAACAAACAGACTAATTGTTCATAAAAAAAAATAAAAAAAAAAAGTGCAGAAAATTAAAAAATAATCGAAAATAAAACCGCACAGACCTTGAACAAGGTTCTTGACAGCCTGAATTTGAGATCGAACGACTCTCCTTTCCGCCTCATTCTGTTCCTGAACACCCTCCCCTCTATTATTCCTCTTTTCTACCCTTGGCTCCTCCCCATTGTCAAATCTCATTTCCCGCTTCACAATCCTCGGCATCTCTTCAATAAACCAAAAAAAATTCTTCTGAAGATAAAACAAACAATTAAGAAACCCTAACTTCCTGGATAGAAAGCAGAAACCCAAAGATAGGAAATAAGATATCCAGATGGATAAATCCAAAACCCTAACCCGTGCAGAAACTACAAACTATAGATATTTGAGAGAAAAAAAGGCGCGCCCGCCCGCCCGCGAAAATAACTGATCTGCAGCCATTTATACGTATAAACTTCCGAATTTGAAGCTCTTCTCTTTATTGAGACTGAAGCTTTTTCCCGCTCCTCTGAAAATTTCTGTAATTTTGAAAAGCTTCTACCTTCGTTCTCTTCATCTTCTTAACCAAATTAACCAATAATGTAATGGGAATGTGTTGATAAAATATGACTACATATATAGGTCATGTGAATATGCCACATGAACGGCTAAGATTCAATCTGGGAATTTCTCATGCACATGGCTTCCTAGGTAAGTCAACTGGCTCTCTCAACTCGTGTTGCGCAAGTTAACCGTAGCCGCCTCACTCCCCTGCTACTACTCTCATTCGGATTCAAATCCTCTCCTCCCACTCATTCGGGAGGAGGGGACACCCCAATTGGATGACTGACTCATAGGGTTCGAATGAATCGAAGCCCTCCATCTAAGCCGACATTCTCTGTCGGCTCAGCTTGTTGGATCGGTGTCGACTCGGATGAAAGGCTCGAATTGACTCGAACCCCACGTGTCGGCCATCCAACAAGGGGTCCCCCCTCCTCCCAAATCATTGGGAGGGAAGATGTGAATCCCTCCCATCCTCTCGACAATATCGTGAGTTGGAGTCGCAACTTTTGGCGGCTGGATGGGTCCCGCGATTTGAGGGAGCTCCTCTATTTTGGGTTGGTAACATTCGACCGATAGACAATCAAATTGCTACTTTGGAAGACAAGTAAAAAAATATAAGAAATAAGATACAAAAGATAATAGTTCATGGACATGTATTTGAATCCTCCTTAGGATTTCATCACTGTCCATATCTAGTGGATCTCACATTCTAAAGAAGTCTCACACCTATATAGACGAGGATGGGATCCCATAAAGAATACATGCACATGTAGATAATCCGAACTGAAAACAAGAAACCCCAAATCCTTGTTCCAAGAAGAGAGATTTGGAAGAGATGCTGCTGCCAGTCAAAGAATAGTAATTTAGGATTTCTTTGGACTTGGATTTTTTTGTAGCCGTGTAGCTCCCACACCTACATTTATACCGTTGAAAATACGTTTGCACGTGCCTGATGTATTCCAATGATCTAGCTACAAGAGTTGCATGACTGCCGACAATCCAAAACAGGTTTTTTTTTTTCATATTTTTCACTTATTTTCTAAAGTTGAGATTTTTTTTCAATTTGAAGGTGCATGGACGTCCACATGACGGTTGAGATATTATGGACGCATGGATAAATCAGGGTTCCAGAAAATCGTGGGCCCAAATCCAAGTGCTTAGGACCATACGACTCAACTGACTGGGCTCATTCAATACCAATTACTGTCCTTTTCCCACCTGAGTTTGGGCAGAAGAGTTGGCGGCTCGGATGGATGGCCGCTATCTGGCTCTCGAGTGGATCCGAGTCTTCCATCCGAACCGACACCCCAGCTGACAAGCTGAGCCGACTGGGGTGTCAGCTCAGATGGAGGGGTCAGATCCACCCGAGAGCCAGGTGACGACTATCCATCCGGACCGCCAACTCTCCTGCCCAGACTCAGGCGGGAGAGGATGTGGATCCCCAATTACTTGACCTATGAATGCAATCGACCCAATTATAGTTATATAAGTCGTACCAGAACGCAAATAAAATACCAAACCTACCCCTCGTGGATGTTGAGGTTACCGTATGCCTCAATGAATGTGCTTTTAAAGAGAACCGATTCCAATTATAGTTATTTCAATGACTGTTACTTTGGACCATTGACTATTGGATCGGCACAAAACTCTTTCACCTCTCCCGACTCCGGTCTCGAATATCAAAACTATTCATGTATATTGTTATTTTCGTGATAATTTAACTAATGTTCGTTGAAAAGAATCGATGTCAAGAGAATCTTTTGACCACATATACACCTTTGAGGATTCAAATCGTCACCTATCATTGGAGGGATTTCGACCGTTGGATCACGAGCAAATGGAATAACCAACAAGAGTGGATTTTTTTTTCTCGAATATCATGACTTCTGGAGGAGGGAACGAAGGTCGTGATACTCACCAAAAAAAAAAAAAAAAAAAAAAAAAACGAAGGTCGTGACCGGTGAATCTTTCACTTTTCCTTTTCTCTTACAAAGTTAGCCACGTGGACACATTTTGTCACGTAACCTTCCATATGACTTCCATTTTGAATGCAAACCGTTCAATTGCATCCACGTGTCAAACAGCACTCTTGTTCTCATCCTAATCCATGGTACTAATTTTTAACCCACTCATCTTTCCAAAATTACCAAACAACCTTGAACCAGGTTCAGGTAATATTTTTGTAATTTCAGTGTTCAGATCCATCATCATCTAATCATGGCGGGCCGCGGATGATGCCAATTGTGGATGCAGAAAGCTCAGATGTTGAATCCAGCCAAAAAGATTTATCAGAGGTTTTGCTCCTAAATTCAAATTCTACCAGCTCACTGATCTGCGTCTGAAACGGAACGAAACTCAAGAAAAAGTTACCTTTATAATGGAGATTTAGGGTCAGGTATCAACGTTGGCGAAGATGAAAGCTTCAATCAAGTTCCGAGAGGATGAAAAGCCTCTTTTCAGAGCAAAAGTTCCACTTGATATTTTAGGGTTTCCATTCCAATCTGGTATCTCTGCCGGTGACTCCAAAGAGCTATGCTTGCATCTAAGTACCTTCTTCGAATCAGGACCTTCGCTCAAGATTGCTTATCGTCCAAACGATTCATGGAATCCTTTCAGTCTTGTACTCAAAACTGGAATCGGCCACTTCGGATCCCCGATCTCTGCTCCTGTGACGATGAGCGCTGAGTTCAATCTCATCGGTCACGGAAACCCTAGGTTCTTATTCCAGTTCAAGCCTCAGATTGGCGATTTTTCGATCAGAAAATCCTACAGTTCACCGACAGCTTTGTTTTCACAACCGTTCGTTTTCGCTGGAAAGGAGATCGACCCTGACGCCGAAGAGTCGCCGTTACAGAACGATGTCCACGGACCTCCTCAAAACTGCATCTTTCCGGGCAAGAAGATCAACGGCTACTCGTCGGAAACAAACGCCGTCAGTGCGATTGGTAACCTATTTTCTGGTATTGTACTGAATGCAAGAACTCTTTTGCCGATCAGAGATCGTGCCGTGCTGAAATTCCGATGGGGCGTCAAGTTTCCGCAGGAGCTCAAGAGTGTTTTCATGGCGGATAGAATCAAGGAATCAACGGCCAGGATTTCGCTACAGAATTTCCCGCTCCTTGTAATGAGAAAAATCTCCGTCGAACACGTGGCAGAGGAGGGTTCGATCTCCCAGGGAGATGATGACGTGGCAAATGCATATTTGGCGGTGAAGCGTCAGCTGGAAACCATGCAGGCGGAGAACAGCTCGCTAAAAAGAACTGTGGAGGAGGAGATCCGTTTGGATTTTCACGGTGGAAAGCCAGGGAATCAAGATTCCGCGATTTATGACGAAAATGAGGGAAACAGCGGGAAATCTGTTGTGGGAAGGAAAGAACGGCGGAATGGTGGGAGGAAGTCATCGGAATCTAGTGGGCCCGCTGGGAAAACGATGGAACGAGATGACATCACCGTGGAGAGCGTTCTTTAATTCTGATCGTTGGATTTCATCTTTCTTAGGAGGTACTGTGTGATCACTGTAGTGTAACGTTTCTGAGAAATATTTATACGATTAAATATGGATAGATAGGTAAGTGTTTAATATGTTAATCGTTACGTTTTTTTTTTTTTTTTATTGGCGATGTAGATGGAACTTGTAGGTAGCGTTTGGTAACGACCTTTTCTGGAATGATACTGGTGTTTTTTTTTAGCTGTGAGGAACACGCTCTCTCCTCCATCTTCCCTGTTCAGGGTAGATAGAAGGGATTCAGCTGGTCTCAAGTTCGGTTTGAACTTTGAGATTTTTCAGTGTTGGTTGGATGGCTGGCTCTTCAGTCAATCCAGAGTTATTGTAAAGAAAAATAAAAAAATAAACTCAATTAGTCTTGAACAGTGGAGTGCCACGTGTTGACCATCAAGCTGACATTGGCAAATTCTAAACTTGAGACGAGCCGCTTCCAGATAGAAGTCATCTCCTATCAGCACCAGCCTTGATCCTACAATTGGCCTTCACAAGGTGGATGGAAATCCTCTCCTACCGACATGCGGACTGCCAAGGGTGAGATTTCAGCCGACAGATTTATCGACATATTGGTATGCGTGTCAATTGAACTCCAGCCCTTGGATCAGCCGTAGTTCCCAGTTCCCACTTGCCGCAGGAGAGGATTTGGATCCTCACAAGGCCCCATGGAATTCAAATTGTCTCCTCCCAGGGGTTCAGAAGGAGACTTGGCTGCCACCAGTCGATGCCCGATACATGGGCGTCGGCTGGATCTGAACCCTCCATCCGAACGGGTGCATAAGCAGACACCCCTTGTCAGCTCACCTTACAGGCTCAGATGGAAAGCTCGGATCCAGCCAACGCTGACATGTCGCGCATCGTTTGGTGGCAGTCGAGTCTCCTCTCGAACCCCTGGATTTGGATCTTGATCCTTGCCCATGACACGAGTTACGACTGGGCAATAGGAGATGATTTGGGTATATTCTGATTGGACCACAATCCTCTCATGTCACTGAGTTTCTCATTGCCATGATAGTTGGAGGTCATTCAGCATGAAATGAGAGGATTTATCGTTGTTTAGTATCTAGTGTGGAATGCCTACATGTATTATTGAGAATTTGGTGAAGAATTCTACATTTCTCTCACCTAACAAAGTGATTTTTTTATTTTTATTTTTTTGTGATTTTCCTACTTATTTTTTCTTTGAGAAAACCCCACTAAAGAAATATATTGGTTTCCAAAAATACCTTAATTTCACCCGATTACAAAAGTCAAGTACTTGGGATTGGGACCGAATGATCCAATGGATCCGATCCCATTTCTTGTATAATCGGTCTGGATTGGCCCCCACAAACCTTAGACTCAGCGAAATACATGTGAGTCGGGGTGACTCAAAGGCCGATTCATTTGATCCATGGCAAGTCCTTAAACCGTGGTGGTCTCAACTCTCAACACAAATCATCATGACTTTCATACGCTTAAGTCTAAAGAATGAAGTAGAAAAAGATTAACAAAGTCTAAATATTCGGATTATACTAGATTTCTACAACCTTTTTTTTTTTTTTTTGAAAAATCCATAATACGTTTGGATTTTCAATTATTTGTTAATTTTCCCTTCATTTATTTAGTAAACTAAAACTCTTTTATGAAACAGTCATAATACTTTTTTTTTTCTTTTTTTTTTTGCTGTTTTTTCTTTCTTTAAATCAGTAAAATAGCATAAAATCTATGAAACTTAATCCAGTATGATATAAAAGTTTTTCGAATAAATAAAAAAAAAAAGAACATTTAAAAATCCAAAATTTATTGTTTGCTATTCGTAATTCTGATTTCTAGTATTTTAGTGTTCAAGTGCATGGAGTTGGGCATAGAGATCCGTCTGGATCCACCAATGCGAATTAGAATTGTTCTATGGATTGGTCGTGTTATATTATTCTACATTAACTTGCCAAAATCCCCCTTTGCCAATTTGTTGGATCGTTGCTGCATGATCTGATCCGATCCCTAAAACACTGCTTTGATCCTGTATCTGGGTTTTTAATCATTTGATTATTAGATTGAGGACTTAGCTTGGTTTCTAAGTAGGTTTAACTTGGACTTGGATCGTCTCCAGTTCGTCCAGTCGTCCAGTCGTGGACTGGACGACCTGGATTAAAAGGACACGCATATCAATACATGGGGGGGTGTGTCCTTTAAATCCAGTCCGTCCGTCCACGACTAGACGGCTGGACGGACTGGAGACGATCTTTTTCCGTTGAACTTGGACCATGCCCACTTGTTTTGATTGGTGAACTTGAAACTAAAACCCAAATCCTTGTCTGAGGTGTCATTTTTTTATTTTTTATTTTTAAATTTTATGAAAAGTGAAAACTCTATAAATTTGGTGAACACTTCCCTCTTCCAAATTGTTCTTGATGTTTTGATATATGGGGTATGAATTAATACCTAAAAAATAGTGTTGCATTGGAAAAGTATAATAGTATAATTATCTATATATATTATAGTAAAATCCCTTTATTTTTCTGTCCTCTTTTTATTTATTTATTTATTTTTTCAGTAATCCCTTCTTTTTTTTCCAATTTGTTTTTGAATGAACTCTGGCATGCACAGTCGTGCGTGCATCGAGTGCTTCATCCATATAGAATGGGGTGGATTTAATATCAAGGGCTATCGCCCTCTTTATATGACGGTTTCAAATCGTCTCTATCCTGTACTTCAGGGAGGAGGAAGACGCCCCTATCGGATGGCCGACACGTGACTCTAGAAAAAATCCGAGCCCCACGTCCGAACTGACACCCCATGTTGGCTCGACTTGTCGGCTCGAATGTGGGACTCCGATTTTCTCAAGAGCCATGTGTCGGCCATCCGACAGGGACGTCTCCCTCCTCCCTAAAGTACAGGGAGAAGATCATTCGAATCCCTATATGATGTCAAAAGCATGATTGTATACATGCAAGTCTACACCCCAGCTTTGTATTAGTTTCTGTCCTCAACATGGTTGTCAAGTCTATGCCTCAGCTTCACTTGCATAAATAAGAATCCACCCAATTAATGAATAGATTTTCTTATTTATACCCTTAAGATGTCATCAAATTTGTTATTGTTTTTTGCCCTCTTAGTTAAAAAAAAGGAGGGTAAAATCTTATCAATTCTTATATATATACTCATTTTCAAATTAGTTTGAAAATCTTTTTTTTTTTCCCTTAATTTAATGTACTTTAGAAAATAAGATAAAGCTAATCAAAAGAATAATTTCTAAATGTTTAAATACAATTATAAAGGTGCCATTCAGAAAATTACATTAATAATAGTGCATATATGTGAATTTAAAATTTTAATTTATTTTTCTATATGCCATCTGTTTGTGTGATGGAGACAAACGTTTGGGTTCTCAATTACATCAACTATTGTAAAACTAGCTTGCTTAATTCATTTGTCTTATTGAATGATTTATGTACTCTCGAAAATGTAATATCATAATAGAAAATGCATTCTTAACATAGGATAAAAAAATTAATAATGAGCTAAAGAGCACATTTCGTTGATGCATTCAATGGTCCAAAAATGAGTATGCATTCTATAATGCATACCAAGCAAAGCCTATTTATACTTCATCTATAGATTTTTTTAAGGATGTAAATAGATAGTAAAAAATTTGGAGCTGAATCAAATTTGCATTCTCTAGGGGGCTTAAATTCAAACAATCGTATTCGGATTTCACTCAAACATATCGGATATTTTCCACTCCATTTAAGTATCTAGAAACAACGTAGAATATAGGTTTATGTCTAATTGTTTTCTTAGGCTTCTCATGTTTCGTTTTACTCTCTTGGACAAAAGGAGATACTGTGACACAATTTACCTTAAAAAAAAAAAAAGAGATACTGGGGCATAAAGATCCTCAGCTCTACGTAGTTGTTGACTGCCGGTCAAATCTTATCATAGGGTTTGTAATGGTATATACAAATTCAAATCGGATTTTAATCTGATATCCGATTAAAAATTGAATTTGAATTTGGATTTTATAAATTCGGATAATGATATATTCGATTTGAATTTGACACGCTTACATCCTTAGTTATATTAGCTTATAATGGAATTATAGTTATGTATTCCTTTTATAGTTGTTAACCAAAAAAAAAAAAAAATGTATTCCTTTTGTAGTTTTAGAAATCAATTAAAGTCCAAATGGAATGTACTGATGGCTTCACTTTTAAGGGTTGCCATTAAAGTTTTGGATTGACATTTTTTACTCCAACTATGTAAACAATACCATGAAACTGTTTTGGTGCCCTTGCATGAAACCAATCATGTTTATTCATTTCTTAAAGAGGAATGTTTCTTTGTGAAGTTTAAGTTGAACAGTTTCAACTTGAATAAGAGACCGTGACAGAATCGGATTGGGTCAGGTTTTTTAAAACTCAAGTCCAATCTTAGGCGTTTAAAAACCAATCCTCAGCCTGACCTGACTCTGCTATGATGTAAAAATACTCTCTTTCCAAGCCCTAACCATATTATAATATTTTTGTAAAACTATGTATTAATACATGATATAATACATTATATATGTATAAAACTAAATATATAATACTTGGCTACATACCCATAATACAACTATAGATATGGGGGTTGG
This sequence comes from Protea cynaroides, assembly GCA_028583415.1. Classification (NCBI taxonomy): domain Eukaryota; kingdom Viridiplantae; phylum Streptophyta; class Magnoliopsida; order Proteales; family Proteaceae; genus Protea; species Protea cynaroides. The sequence continues at coordinate 67,397,617 of CM053269.1, read as the reverse complement.
CTGAGTTAGGTTGGGTTCAATCCAAAACTTCAACCCAGGCCCGATCTGATCTTGCTAAGTAAGTTTCAACAAAACTTAGGCCTAAACCCGGCCATGCCAGAGCTCGGGGTGGGCTCGGGTTCACAGGCCAAACTTGCAACCCTAATCAGGACCAAGTGATACAAGGTTCAATTATAGGCAGGCTACAAAAGATCTTGTTACCAAACATCCGGTAAGCATTTCACAATATATTCCAAATCATAAGGTCGTATTGGGTATGGTCAAATCATCATGGTAGCACGACCACGAAGATTAGGTTTTTGCGTTCCGAACCGTATGCAAGGTGGAGGAAAAGGACAAATTGAAAAGGAATTAATTAAATTTACAAGGGTATATAAGTAATTTGACAATACTAGAGATCGAACCCTTATATAGAGACTGTGTGAGGGAGGTAGAGAGGAAGAGAAAAAATAAAGTGAGGAAGAACGACGAGAAATCCAAAGAGAAAATAAAAAGAAAAGGAAAAAAAAAACCCTAGTTTTGAAAATTTTATGGAGGAATTGCAGGTAGGTTGATGGAGAGTTATGGCGAAACTCAATGATACGGTGAAGGAAGCATGGGGGACTTGGGAAGAGTTGTTGTTAGCATGTGCCGTTAATCGTCATGGAACCAATAGTTGGAGCTCTGTGGTTATCGAAATACAGAACCGAACCACTTCTCTTCATTTGTTAACGCCACAGAACTGTAAACAAAAGTATCATGATCTTAAACGCCGGTTTATATCCAAGGAAGACGAATCTGAACCGTCTGGCGATAAGAAAGATGAGATTCCATGGCTCGAAGAGTTGAGAAAACTTCGAGTGGCGGAGCTTAGACGCGAGGTTGAACGATATGATGTTTCGATCGTGTAATATTCTTAAACAATTCTTTCATTTCGAGTGGTTTTGATCTTATTTCCGTTGTTTTTGGTTGAAGATCTGAATTTGGCAATCAATATCTCTGTTTTTTTATTAACTTGTATACGTACGATTAAGATCTCTGTTTTTCTCTAAGATCTAAGATTTTGCCTTTTGTTTTCTTTTCCAGGTCCTTGCAATCGAAAGTTAAGAGATTGAAGGAAGAGCGTGACCAGAGCATAAGAGAGAAGGAAAACGTCGAACAGAAACCAGATCTGGAAGACAGAGTCAAAGAGGAGAAAGAAGCAAAACCGGAGAAATCCTTGCCGGAAAACGTCGCCGAAGCTCCAGTCCGCGGTGAAGAATCCGACCGTGAAAACCAGTCGTTCAACGAGTCTAATTCGACTGATCCAACGGTTAAGAATCATGAGAACAGCATCGTAGAGGCAGAGAAGAAACAAAAACCAGTCGAACCTGCTACGGAACGACCGGATCCGGTGCCCGGTGAATCGAGACCGGTCGGTGAAGGATCTTATCACGGTAGTTCGGATACAATAGCAAAAGAGTCGGCGGTTCTTCCGGCCGGGAAGTCGCAGGGAGATAATAAGGTGAAGGAAGCCGCTGACTCGCCCGAGTTATGGGAATCGGTGGCCGAGTCGAAAGGTGGCGGAGAAGAGGAACACAAGGAGAACAGCGACGTACAAAGCTCGGCGAGTTTGTCGAAGAAGAATCGCCGGAAAAAGACAATTTCGGGGAGTAGCAGCGGTGAAGAACGGGAGAACGATGAGGTTTCTCCCGCCATCAAGAAAATTTCTGTTAAATCACAGCCGTTGATTGTCGTCCTCGAGATTATTCGGTCTCACAAATACGGCTCCGTATTCGAGCGCCGGCTCGAAAGTCAGGTATTCGCAACAATGACATACCCTTTTTTTTTTTTCGTCTCCTTTTCCCCCCGATTTTCAAAATATTTAAAGATTTAAATAATTAATAGATTTGGTTTATCTATAATATAGGCGAAGGTATATCTCAACGGCGATATGCTTCATCTTCGCCGTTGATTAGGTGGGACCGGTTGTGTTTTTATCATAAGATCATCAACTTTCAATAATTCCAATTTCTCTATAATTTGACGGTTGGGATCACTTCATAATATGAATCGCCGGATTGGAATACTTAAGATGAGGCGCGTCAAGCGATGAGCCTTCTGTTGCTGGTTGGCCGCCCTGTGGTTAAACACGTGTATAAATGAAATGCCATCGAATGGTGAGGCTGTTAGGTTATTGGCCACGTCAGCTTAAACAAATAAAGATAACTTTTGAATAGTGACGTGGCCAATTGGAATCGGACACGGAACTTTCAAAAGTTTGGGTGGTCCCACTTGTTTGATAATAAGAGCTACATTTGGCGCCAGCTAAATTCAAATTTTGTGATTGGATACTGGTTAAAAAAAAAAAGTATTTGGCATGCACTTCGTCCTCGATCTTATTATTCCTGTGTTTTGATTTGCCACTTGGCAAATTGATTAGGTTTCAAAAATATTTATCCTACGTGGGCCACCATGTGTGTAAATCCCATGTTTAGATTTGCCACTTGGCAAATTCGATTAAGTTTTAAAAATATTAAACCCACTTTGTTAACCATTTGTGCAAATTTTCATTTTATTTCTTTGTTATGTCCAACCCAAAAGTTGTTGGGTAGACCAGTAAAATCTTAAGGGCATAATCGTGAAACGTCATAGAATAATTTCAAGATTTTTGTGATATTTTATATGATTTTTATATTATTATATTTAAATATATTTATTTATATTTTACGTATTTTACAAGATTTTAATGACTAAAAAAAGTTTCTGCATTCTTTTTTTCATCAATTTACATGTAAATGAAAGGAGCCTTGAACATGGTTGGTTGCCAACTGAACTTGGAGCCATGTTGATGGTAGCCCTTGGATCTCTTGATGTTCGGGCAGTATAATGGATGGATGACTGGACCCCACTGGCCACCACCTTTTTTACGTGACCTGAGAAACCGGTGTTTAGGGTGGGTTTGGTCTTTGATTCTATAGGACCCAATAGAATACGGGCCACTGGGATAAGTTACGTTATCCTAAAAAGAAGTTCTCATACCATGAATCATGACCAATTGTGCAGCGCACGTTAGCAATTCTTGTATTTGCCATTTCACACGTGGTGACGTGTTATCATCACCACCCACCAAAGGCTGAGAAAGGTTTTGTCTCCGTGTAATCGATTCATTACACTTACATTGTAACTGACTCTTATGACCGTTTGATTTATAATAAATGTATTTTAAAATATTCCGATTAAAAATATAATTTCCTTCCTTTTCCTGATATTCTTCCACTTTTTGCAGGAAACAGCCAACTACAAGAACTTAATCAGGCAACATGTAGATCTTGAGGCGGTTCGAACGAGGTTAGAAGAAGGTCGTTACAGCAGTTGCAGCCGGAAATTCTTCCGAGATTTGCTGCTTCTATTCAATAACGCCATCGTCTTCTTCCCCAAGAACTCTCCCGAATCGGTAGCTGCTGTTGCATTGAGGCAGCTAGTTTCTAAGGAGTTAGCTAATAGAAATTTGAAGTTGGTTCAGCCTAAAGAAGAAACAGCAGCTCCCACACCCCCTGTTCCACCTCCACTGAAACCGGAACCTCTGGATTCTGAGCTCGCAAAACCCAAATCTTCTGGTCCGATCATTGCCTGCCGAAAGCGTAGTTCGATCTCCACAAAGCCATCGTCTGCAGTTATAGAGAAGAAAGGAGAACAGAGAGAGCAAGTTCCTGAACGAAAACAACCAGACTCCTCTGACAATGGGATCGAGGAACGGAACCTCACAAAGAAGAGGACACGAGAGAGGTCTAGAAGCTCGAGAACAGGAAGCAAAAACCACACCAACAAGAATCCAAACTCGGGTTCAAGCCAAAACTCAGCACCTGGAACGATTTCTGGGTCGGCTGGTAAAGCGCCCAACCCTCAGGAAGAACCCAAGACAGAGAAAAAGAGCAACAACACAGCGGCAGTCGCCAAGAAACGAAGCGCAGCGAATTTCTTGAACAGAATGAAACGGAATTCTTCTTCTTCGTCCAATGGAACGCTACTGGAATCGTTAAAGAGCTCAGTGAACAGTTCTAACAATGGTAAAGGTGGTGGTGGAGAAGTTGGGGCGGAGCAGAAGAGAGGTGGAGGTAAGAATGATGGACGTAAAGACCATGGTGGCCGGCAAAGCTCCGGTGGGAAACAAGCGGCGGAACAGAGCAGTCCGGCGAAGAGAAGCGTCGGACGACCGCCGAAAAGAGCGACGGCTCCACCGCCTTTGCCTCCACCGGTCCCGTCGAAACGGACGAGAGAAACGGTTGATAGAGAAGCGGTGACTTCGAGGCAATCGAGGAAACGTGCACGGAGGTGAAGGTAGACGTGATGATAGCTGTTTCTGTAAATTATGTAGCGGTTTGGAGGTTTTAGTAAGTTGCAACAATGTATCATTTTCTTTTCTTCTTCCTCCTGATTCCTCCATTTTAGTCTTTACCCAAAAAAAATCCTCCATTCAGAATTTTTTTGATCTACTGTATAACTCTTGTTGGTACGTATAAAAAAATAAATCTAATTGGTGTTCTTGTGAGGCCTAACAAGCAAAGTTTTATGTACAAGGTATGGTTTCGATATTATTTTGTTTTTGTTTCTTATATATGTATATATATATATATAAATTTATACCAATAGGTAAGCCCAACAAGCCCACACGAGTAGTACATGGGATGATCCTAATAGGATCTTGGATTGCTAATCCGAAATCCCTTAAACCTTGCTAACAAGTTATAATTAGAGATAATTTGAACCTGGGGTCATTTACATGGGGAGTTAAGTGTTCTTTTTTTCCTGTTTTGGATGCAAGTTGAATGATTCTTATTCAATCTTGAATGATTCTTATTCAATCTTGAATGATCCAGTCCATACGATTGTGGGGTCAATATGGATTCAACACTAATTAGGCCAATATGGATTCGACACTAATTAGGCCAATATGGATTCGACACTAATTAGGCCGAATGTTTGAATACCCATAATTAGAAAAAAAAAATAATAATAATAACTAGAGATAATTGGACTGTTTGGGGTTGTTTTCCATCACATCTTGTCACAGGAGACACTCTGAAGAGCTTTTTCGGATAAAAATCTTCTCTAATTGTTCAGCCCGTCAATTGTAGATTGGATGGATTAGAATGCTGGTATATATGTTGAGCATCCTAACCTATCTGATGAGCGATGATTATAGTTTTTTCAAAGCTAGCTTAAAGCCATTCCTCCCACCAAGAGGTTGACTCATTATTAAAAGGTATGGGCAGTTTGCGTAGCAAACAGGGAACTTACCAGTGTAAGAATAATAACGGAATCATAATGAGATAAAAGAATATTCTATACAAGATATGTCATCTATTAATTGTAAGAATTATCCCAAAAATCATCTTAAAATCATAACTCAGATCTCCTTCCTACGCCATTCTATTGAGATGGGCTTATGAGAGCCTGGGACAGTCACGACGATGTCTGATCATGTTTAAGGTTTTCTTTGGTATAATTTATATTTATGTTTACGTATTATTTATAATAAATCATCTATGAGAATAAATTATAAATCATAAATAATAATTGTTAAATACTACTAGACATAAAGAAGTAATAATAGATTATCACAATTCCTTTGGAGGTGATAAATTGAGCTGAGTTAGCATTTAAAGAATTTTCCAAAACATCTCCTTGCACTTCTAGCAAGACTTTGCAACTCGGATCTAGTTCGCAAGCTCCTCCTTCACAACCGGATAGATGGTGATCATCTATTCAATGTTGCATTAAAATTAATACTGATGCTAGTTTTTTATCCAATACTAACGGGGTAGAATTCGTGTTTCATGATCATGATGGCCTAATTACTAAAACTGTTTCTTGTCACATGGTTTTTGACTCTATCAAATTGGGTGAGGCTCTGGCTATTCGGCTAGTTTTGCAAACAGCATTGGAAGATGAAATATTAGATGTGCAGGACGAATCCGACAATTTGGAATTGCTACACCTTGTCATTCGGAAGAATCTTTCATGTGATGTGACTATTCAGCCCATAGTTCGGGATATTATCCATTTGACATCTTGTTATAGAACTTGTTCCTTTTCTTATGATTCAAGGGGAGCAAATACTTGTGCTCATACCCTTACTTAGAAAACCACTATTCGGGGTTGGTTAAGTGGTCATGTTCCATTCCCTGGCTTTAAGATTTGGTTAATCATAATGCCTTGGTTGTTGCCTTTTTTGATCAAGAATAGATTTTCTACTTATAAAAAAAAAAAATTATCACAATAATGACAAACACCTTCTATATTTGTAGATTTTAGATTATATCAATTAATTTTAAATATAAATAAGTACCATATATTATACCAAACAATCTAAATAACCCCACTAAGGTTGTGTTTGGATGCCCATAAGTTTCAATTTAAACTGTTTGGATTATGACTAGGGATGGGGATAATTAGCTGTACTCTTTTACATGATTGTGAAATTAATTTCAAATCATTTCAAATTTAATTGTTAAATTTCTCTTTCGTTTTTTCCCCTTTCTAAATCAATTAGTGTTCCTTTAACTTGCAAAGAGACTAAGCCCAAGATTTTTTTTTCCCTTGGAATAGCACACAGTTCTCCACCCTAGAGGACTAGATCTCAAAATCCAATTCTCCTAATGAGGCATGTATGGTTTTATGATTTTCTGAAACAATGTTGGGACCTCATATGCTCCAAACAAAATGATACGGATTGGTCTCACAATCATTGCTATTAGGCTTGGTATGACAAATGTTGGAGAAAGTTCAAGCTAAAATCGAAAGATCTTAGTTCTATCTCTCAATCGTTGATACCGTCACATCGTCACACTATAAATGTCAACCTTAATTCTAATTAAAATCATTTTCATCTTTAAATTCCTTAATTTAAGGCAATGTGAGGATATTTAAATGTAATTTAATACATTTTAAGATCCCCTCCCCACCCTCATAGGTGACCAACATAATTTTTTTTAAAGAAAATATCTGCTACACCCCTTGTAGTTTATCTTAATCTCATTCACCTGTCATTGTTTGCAACAATATCCCTGACATCCCCTACTTTTGAAAAACCGTATTTGTTGGGGGGAAAATGTGTTGGAGCTAAATCGGACCGTCGATAAAGGATCAGTAAAGTGTACTTAAGATAGTACACATGGAGCGATTCTGAACCATTGGATTGAGCTTGAGGACGGAGTAATAGATCGGTAATACGTGGCGAATATCGTGAGGGGCACACATCTCATTCGGTGTGATCAGTTCCCGACTACAATGTTGATTGTTTAAAAAGTAAAGCTACTCGACCCCCTTGGAGTGCATTCATGAGGACAAGACAAGCTCGAAGGAAGGTGGTGGGTAATTAATGCGCATCCATTTATACTCATTAATACCGACAACAACTATAAATGAATTGCGGACGGATGAGACCGGTTTCTCGACTGAAGATATGGTGAATCATTACAAAGGACATTAAATCTACTCGAGGAGAAGAAAATGGGGGTCGATGAGGCAAAGAAGTAGCTGACGTGGAAAAATTATAAGTCAAGAAAGGTGGAAGTAGGTCGAAAAGAAGGGATGGGATATGTACGCCCCACTCCTAAGAGATCATAGCCACTCTGTCCTAGTCTGCCCTCTAAATCTGGTGATGGAGATGGGGGTAGGTGGAGGAGAAACTTACTTGAGAAGTTTCTCCATCGTTCTATAAAAAGATGAAGATTATCTGTTGCAAAGGACCGAGTTTTTATCTACCCTGAGATACTGTTATCATATACAATTTCACTTTGAATCCATTATTATTTACCTATCTTACACTGTTCATCTTCTTCATTGAAAAAGAGAGAGACTTGTAGAACTCTCATACCTCAGGAACCCTGCTCTTTAAAGAACTCCGGTGTCTCACTTAGAATTCCATTCTGATTGTCCTTGAAACCTACTGATTTTGGTATCAGAGTGGCCCCGAGGTAAAACCCACTTACCTCATTATTTGTTGTGTCCTGTAGCTACGTAGCATCATCTTGAGCACTGAACGAAATCCAGCGACAACAGTATCCATCAGACCCCCTCCTTTCAGATATGTCCCTTAACAGATGACATTGCACCATTTTAATTTAATTAATGACAGAATTACCCTATATATATATATATATATATTTTTTTTTTTTTCTTTTAATTTTATAAAACTTAAAAATTTATTTTATCTAATATCTTTTCTAGTCGTCTTCTTCCCAATTTCACCCCTCTCGCTCTCACACTTTTTTTTCCCAGCGAGGTTTCAATGGAGAAAGAAGCAAATGCAAAACCAGATCTATCTAACCAGAAAACTATCCGATTCCTGCCAAGTGAGACATCGATGAATTTTTCCAAAGATCTCTTCACAGGAGAACCATTGTCTGGTATTGACCAATAAACAAACACACTTGCAATTCAGGCAAATCACCAATGAAATCTAGAATTGCAACATACAACTTATCCTGAACAAATTCAAAAGCGTTAGATTCTTCAGCTTGGCAAAAGCTTATGGAATCAACCCTAAAAGTACTTATGGAAAATTTTCTAAAAAACTCAGAGAAAACCAGAGGAGAAAAAAATCAAAAACGAAAATCTTCCGAGACTTTATCTTCTCTGCGTGTCCTCAAAATTTCATTTAGAGAATCCAACCTCGTCACAAGCGGATTCAGGCCTTCCAATCGCAGGCGATCTCTACTTGTGTATCCTATGAGGGAAGAGGATGAATTACTATACACTGATCTTGGGGAACTCCCAGAATGTTCTTTGGTTTTCCGAAAAAGTGGGTTGTTCTAGCAAGAAGAAGAGAGCCGGCGGTGTAATTAAAAAAAAAAAAAAAAAAAAGGGAAATGAGTGGAAATGAATGAGAAATGGTTGATGTGGTTTGGGTTGTTTAATTGCAGGTGAGAGGGGATTCGAGATTCAAGGACAGTTCAAAAAGTTCACGGCCATCGGCATCTACTTGGGGCACAATGCGCTTCCCTCACTTGCCGCTAAGTGGAAAGGAAAAACCCCCGATGAAGTCAACTCCTCCCTCGAGTTCTTCACTAATATCATCAGAGGTCGGTAAACTCATCTCTCTCTTTCTCTCTCTCTCCAAATCATAGATCACAGAAGACTTTGTTTTTATTTTTTTTGGTAAAATTATACTATGTGCGCAAGTGAACTTTAGAAATTCATAAAGTGACGATGATAAAGCCATTGACTGGTCAACAATACGCAGAGAAGGTGACGAAGAACTGCGTGGCGTATTGAAAAGCCATGGGAATTTACACCGATGCGGAGGCCAAGGCAATGGAGGAGTTCTGAGATAACTATAAGGGAGTTCAATTCATCTCCAATTATTGGAGGTTTCGATCGCCAATTCAGTGGGTGGAATTAACTAGACACACCTACTAATACATCGATAGGTGTGTCTGTTAACTTAAACCGCTGGATAGGCTATTGGAGTCTCCAATAATTGGGGACGATTTAAACCAACTATAAGGTAATTCTGAAAATAAAAAAAAATTCAAAAATAAAATATAAAA
>CM053269.1:67238102-67383102 GCA_028583415.1 Protea cynaroides | reverse complement strand
CTCTCAATGCTCAGGATCGAAATTGCTGCATAGAAGTGCAGCAGACAATCCCAGTCCTGGTTAGACTGGCTTGAGCCAGCTAGATCTAGGCCTCAATTGAACTAAAGGGATTTATAGTTAATGGTATTTAAATATTTAAAATGGAGCTTACTATTTTACAAAATAAATAAATAAATAAATTTGGACTGGACATACAATGCTTCTTTATCTGCTTATTTTGGGGAAAAAATCGTCTCATGTTGTCTTGTTCCTCTAGCCACGATCCAATGGTTGGAGTTCGCTAGACATATATACTGATGTATTGGTATGCGCACTAAATGAACTTCCGCCATTGAATCATAATTGGAGTCCCTTCAACGAAAACAATTTGAGTCCCTTTGAATGAGTCATTGCCATGCCATTTGTCAACCATGTATACAATGATCATGACTGGATCAATAAGTGTGCACCACTCCAACGGTCAGGATTGGAATATAGGATGACAAACCCATAACAGGCAGTTTGGAATATTCTTAAATTATAAATCACGGAATTCCACAATTGAAGGGACACAATTAAAAGCGAGGGTGTTAAATGGTATAGTTTTGGTTTAATGATATGGTTTTAATTGGATTCGAGGCATCAACAAATAATAACATAATCAAACTGTTTCAAAATATTTATCAAAATCAATTATTAATCATTTCAATTTATCAATTTTTAAACAGTTTTCAATAAATATAATAAAAATAAAGTCTCAAAAAAATAGGTAAATTAAAAATAATATTCATTTCTCATCTAATTATAAAACTATAAATAGAATCTCCCGAAGCATCAGATATCAATTTCTGGTTTTTTAACTGATTTGATTGGTTAAAATCAAATCACGACTTCAGACATTGGGCATTGCCAGCTCCCATTGTGTGACAGACGGTGTGTACAAAGCCCAGGAACGAATTCACCACCGTATAACTGACGGATGATTACTAACGATTCCGACTTTATTCATAACTGAATCATTTAATGATTTTAATTTAAACGATTCAATTCGATTTTGATAAATGTATTTGATTAAAAAGTTATGAAATGACGAAAAAAAAAAAGAAAAAGGGAAAACCCTTTGAAGGACCAAAGAGTCCTGCCGTCTTTCATCACTTTATTCCCTTTAGTTTTTTCAACAATAAACAATAGCAATCTCAATTCTCATATGCATCTGGGCTGGCAGCGGGCTCAGCACCTAACCCACCAGAAACCCGACCTTGTTCGTTCTGGGTTCTACCCTTTTCCGACCGATAGAAGCAAAGACACAGATAATGTCATTCTTCTTTGGAGTCATATAAAGTTGAAATCAGCGATGGGGTTAAGCTTTACACGCGAATTTTTAAACCAAGAGGGGAGCCCGATGATAATTTGATAATTATGCTCTTTCATCCCTACTCGTTTTTGGGTGGTTGTCAAGAGCTGTACAAGGGAATCGCAGGTGGGTTTGCAGAGAGGGTTTATAGAGCTTCTCTCACGAGTTCTTCCAAAATCCGCGATGTTGTCGCTGTCTGCAAATGGGTATGTAAATACATGTCCACTCATAGGATTTTGTTCGTGGGTTCTTCTGCTGGTAGGATTTTATAACTTTTTTTTTTTTGGTGGGGGTTGGGGGTTTTCCCGGGATTTTTCTGATTAGATTGCTTGTTTGATTGATGGATCTTTGGGTGCTTTAAAGTATGATATGGATTATGTATCAGGTGGCCATGAGATTCATGGAGTACTTTGCATTTAAGGATTGTTGTCTTACTTTTTTTAATGGTCGTGTTTAATATGTTGTGTAGATTCAAAGATTTTTTTTTTTCTTTTATTAACATATGTTGGATGTTTAACCTACTGCTATGATGAACTCCTGAGTTCGGTGAAGTGAATCTCGTCTATTTTCTGTTTTGTTGTGATGGTCTTACAGCTATTGTTGCTTTTGCCCAAGTCCTGTAGAGATCTATATCCGATTGTCTCAGGACATATTTCTATCAATTATTTTCTGGCATCACGATAAAGTTTTAAGTGTCAGAAGTTCTTAGAGATTTTAGAAATTGCTCTCATGTCTTGCGAGCTATATTTCTAAGCTCATGGATCCTCTATTCTAGCTAAGACATTGGTGAATTGTGATCACATAATCGAAATCTGGGCATGTAAGAAAGGGTCTTTGACTCTTTATAGATTTCTGGTATATTATTAATGATTTGGGATGGACAGGAATCGGAACCAGGTTAATATTCTACCAAGCATTGAGTTTCTTGGAAGTCAGATTGCACAAGTAAACAGAAGCAAGAAATTGACGGATCATGTCAGCGTGTATATCATCTTGCTGTGTTACCATCACATATTAAGTATCTGATGGCCACCTCTCAGCATAGTTTGCTGGAGCTTCCCTAAGAGGTCCATAAAAGCTTTAAGAAGAAGTATATTCCCAATTAGCCTGGCTTGGAAACGGAGGAAGGAGGGTCTATGAGGCAGTTGGCAGCTGGCATTGTAAAAACATTAGCCAAACCCTTTTGTATGGATCCTAGAAATTTATATTTTTCATCTTATGTAGGGTGTCCCCCAAAATCGTCGTGCTGCACTATGACCCAGGTGTAGCAGATAGTGAGCTAGTAGAGTTAGCTAGGGCATTCCATGTAAGTGACCCTGCTTCAGCCTGGTGGCGATGACAAGTGAGCATGGGTTCTCACACCATGGATGAGTGTGAGTAAAGAAGTTCATCCAAAGGCGAAGGATCATATTAACATCTCTGAACATTGTAACTTTGTATTCTATTGTTGACAATATTCTATAACTTTTTTTTTTTTTCCCTATCAGTGACAATATTCTTGAACTTTCCCAAATTCCCTAGACTGGTGACTTTGAAAACAGAAAAAATAGGAACTCCTAGAAACTACTTGAGCTGAAAAAAATGAAACTAACTCAAATCTTCTACAAACCAAAATGGAAACTAAGAACTAAATTTAATTCTATATATTGTGGAGTCAGTGGCCGTGTGCAAATAAAACCCAATATTTTGAAACCCAACATCCATATAACACTTTGGCCACCAAGCCTATTTAGGTCCATTCGAGTTGGGGTGCTGCATGAAGAATACTACCTATACTGGAGTATGGTGCACCCAGTAGTGAATGCTTCCACATTTTTAAGTAAACATTTACAATTACCAGTTTACAAAAACATTAGAAATCCCAGATGAAAATTCATGAGAATACAATCTAAGACTCCAATATATACTTTAGACTCATTATATAACCAAAACAACCATTTTAATTAGGTAATTTGAGAATGATATTCAAGTCTCATGTATTATCAGCTTTTATAATTCTCTTAACTGTCAAAGATCTGTCGACCAGAAAGAAAAAAAGAGATAGAAAAAGTCAAAGTTATGCATCAAAATATAGTTTGCATACATGAGTAAGCCACTTGAATGGTTTCATTTTTAATTTTTATTTTAATTTTTTTTTTGTGTGTGGAAGGTTGGGGGTGGAAGGTTGGGGGCCTAGTGCACGAGGCTACCGCTATTGCAGGGTCTGGGAGGGGTAGAATGTATGCAGCCTTACCTCTGCAACATGAAGAGGCTGTTTCCGTAGTTGATATCCTCAACCAAGAACCATAGTTCTGGAGACTGGTTTCCTTGGAAGCTGACAAAAAGAGAGTTTTTTCAGGTAATAGGTTCTCATCTTGTGATCTTTTGCCATGGTTTACAACCTCAGCTCTGGACCTAAGTGTGCACAAGCACAACCTTCAGAAGAATAGAGAAAGAAACATTAAATGTTCTGCTAATTTATTCTGTCGGTGTTTGGGATCAGTTGATCTATGACTTTCTGCAAATGAAAGACAGACCGGGAGGGAAGAGATAAAGCACCCCGCTTACTTTTTCTCTCCATCTCCAGCGTTCTCTCTTTTAAAAGCTAGAGGATTTCTTTAGAAATTTGAAAGAGTACATATTGGGGGTTGGGATTTTTTTTTTTTTTTTTTTTTTTTTGGGGGGGGGCGGGGGGCGGGCAGGGGAGGGTGTTGGGATGTGTTTAGACAAATGCATGATTGGCAGTATTTTATTGATAGCCTTTTTTCTTTTAATGATAGCTAAAGTATCTACTAAGAAATTGGGAGGTGTTTGAAAGAGAACATGTTGGGGCGGTGGTGGTGTTTAGACAATGCATAATTGGCTGTATTTTATTGATAGCCTTTTTCTTTTAATGATAGCTAAAGTATTTATTAAGAAATTGGGAGGATAACACTTTACCAAGACTGATCATAGAGTGATCAGTTTGCACTTCTGTGCAGTAACATGTCTGATGGCCTCATTACTTGCCATTGTAGTTGTATACTTGTATAAGGTGGATCTTCAGGAAAAAAATAGGACTTATGTTTATCTTGTGATGGAATGTTGAGTTCATGCAAGTAGAAAGGATTATGATTTCTGTATTTTGTTCTCTGGACCATATTGTTTTGGAGTGGCCGGAAAAAAAAAAGAAAAAAAGAAAAAAAAGAAGTGGGATATCATGCTTTCTTCTCTTCTGCCCACATAGATTACCTAGTCTGCCTGAATCCTTAAGATGTACCTTCTCATATAAACTATCAATTGTTCTAGTGAATGTGGTTCATTATCTAGATTGATCTGGGTCCTTGGATATTGTGACATGCTATCAACCAGAACATCCAAAACCTGAATCATGATATATTCTTATACTTAAAAATATTATGAGATTCTGAATGCAACAAAACCTCATTGAGGACTGAGAATAACACATAATGGAAACTTAAAATGATTGAACATTTGAAAGGACAAAGAAGAAAGTATTGCAGTTCTATGCAAATTCACCTCATGAAAAGCTGGACTAAGATATCTCCTCCTAAGGGTGATAGTTGACTAGATCTGATGCAAAAGTATGCAAATAAAAATTAAAATTGTAGATCAACAAAATGTAGGGAATTCTAAATGTCATTTATCTTGACTAATATAATATCATGTGAACAAAAGGAAGTCCTTGACAAATTCAGATGATTCAAAACACAATTATTGGCCTGTGGCTTCTCTGCTAAGATCCTCTAGTATTTGTAACATTATCATTGAGCTAATGTAAGGTAAGTTGGAAGTTAGAAGAGGAAATTATAATCATGTGGAAGAAAAATGATACTGATCGACTGAGGAGGGCCTTGAGGATATCTTTCTATTATTAGAATACGTAGGATGTTATCGGCTCAAGGGGAATTTTCTTTCACTTAAATAAGTCGGCAAACTCAATAGCTGATGAGCTTGCTGGAGTGGGGGTTGTTGAGAGACATCCTATGTGTGTTGGGTATTAGTCTGTAATGTAATTCCCTTTTGTTGCTTCTTAGCTATGGGCCAGGTGGCCCAGCTCTTCTTCTTGTTGTAGTTTAGCTGTTCTTTTTAACAAATCTTTCAATATCTATAAAAAAACATTGTTCATAGTGCACTGAGTTATCTCCTATTCTACTGCATCATTGATATGAATGTAAAAAACTGGTGGTTAAGAAGAAAGATATTAAAAAGAAATAATTGTTATGGGAACACGAAAATTAGAAGAGAAGATTTGACAATGTTAAATGGGATAAAGTTTTTAAATGGCTTTGGAGGCTTAATGAAGAGCAAGAACTTTATGTGAGGGAAAGTGTGTTTCCTGTTATTAAAAGTGCAATCCAGGAAAGGTTAAAATATACAAGATGCGTGCCTGTTGATATCATTAGATCTCAAGAAGGCAGTTTTATGGAGGAAGTGTTGGCTGTGGCTGATGGGTAAAGGGTAAGGGTGTGGCAGGATGATTGATAATGACAGGGACATGCTGGAACTTGTGCCAAGATTGTTCCTGCGAAGAGTGCAAGCAAAGCTTGAGCTTGGGCATTGTTATAGTCCATAAAGAGAAAAGGGGCAACTAGAAGGCTGATATAAGGCTTCCCATTAGTAAGTTTCCAATAATCAATTTCTGAAAGAAGGGTATTGAGAAGATAGGATCATTTGGAAGCCCAATCAAGGTGAAACTTAAGTAGAGGGGGAATGATTTATCACCTTTTCATATCTTGAATATTTGAAAGTGGAGGAGCTGGATTCAAGATGCACTGCAAACATTAAATGTAAACTCATGTTGGCATAGGATTTATTTATAATTAATGAATTACTAAATTTATCCTTGACTTTGAAGTGCTTCAACATAGAAACAGGGGTAAACAAAATCATGTAAGATATCAGACACATGGATCCTTGAGATTGATAGGCTGTGACACTATTAGGTAGCAAATGATGTTGGTTTTGTTTCATTGGATTATTCCAGCACCATATTTCTGCCACATGAGGATGAGGATCTTGCATCATATGGCTTGTTTCATTCCTTCTGGTGGGGAAAGAAAAATCCCCTGGAAAATGGTTCCATTTATGATACACTGGGGAATATTGGAGAAAAGATGGTTTTACTGTTAGCGATGGTTTGGAATATTTTCCTTATTATGATGTCCACCAATTTTTTTTTCCTATTGGCATGCTACTGTGTATTAAAATATTTGGTTGTATCATTGCTGCAAACCACATGTAATGGGAGTGTTGTGATGTTTGGAAGTCTTTCCATTGTTTGCTGCGTATACATTGAAACCTTTGGCAGGAATGAAATCCATGTGTGGATACCATTTTTTTTTTTGTTTCTGTTTGTCTCATTTATTTTCCCTGATTTCTGTAATTGTTCAATCTCACCAGGTAGTTGAGATAAAATGTTAATTGGTACGCTGCATGGAGAATAAACTAATCAGAGTATTGGTTAATTTAACTTAGACGGGAAGGTTGAAAGACTGGTAATGACAGTATCAATGATCGAGTCTTTCATTGATTAATGTTCCTGTCTCTCTTGTTCACTCTTCCCTGGCCAGATATTTTTTGTTGATTCATTCTCTGTTTACTGAAATAGTAATACACTCCAATCTTGCTTGTTTATGGCACAAGTATTCCAATTTGGGATCTGCCGTTGATCGATTGATAAAGTTGTGGATAATGTGAGTTTTGGGGTACCCCTTTGGCATGCTGAAACCCATCTGAGTAAAAGAGTAGGACACTTAAATGGAGGAGCCCAATTACAATGAACAGGTAGTGGATCTAATTCTTCAGTTCATTGCATCCTTGTGATCAGTTCAGCCCATATATGCATTTACTTGCAGGTGGTTACAGAAGATATTGGCGCTTCCATGATGTATTGACACTCCAATAAGTTCCCAGGCATCATGGTAGGTGTGGCATGTAGTCGTGCTGGATTTAATGGTTTTGAGTTTTGGTAATGTGATTCAACCACGATAATGGACGGTCAGCTCTACAATCCGTGTGGAAGGAACAAACAGAAATAGACCAGGTAGTCACTCACCCCTGAATCCAATTCCAAAATGTCTGTTTGCTAGATCCTTTTTCTGTTAACTTGGTTGCAAGGGAAATTAGAAGGTAAAAAAAATAAAAATGAAATAACTTCTGTAATCATTACAATACATGATTATCATTTAACCATATAACTAAATCTAAATCATTTCCATTTGTACTTTCTTTCCCTTTAAGTTCGAAACTGCAAACTAATTTCCCACCATCCCTCCCTTTGCAACTTTCATTTGCAGGAGATCCTGTTGGTGCTGATTTCTGGGCTTTGACTTGATTTGCAGGAGATCGTCGGTTACCATCCATTTAACCAGTGGAAGCCTTTGCAAATATATAATGGGAAAATGTGAGCAAGAACGGACAGATAAATACCCAAAAAATTTTACATGGATGCCACCTTCACCAGTGATTTTCCACTGGATAAATGAGATCATCTAACTTTCCACTACGACTGAATCTGCAATTCGGATATATAAGATTATAACATGGCATTATACATGGGGGAGTTAGATTTTCATGGATGTATAAACCCAAGGTGTCAATTCCTCCAAAAATCAGTTATCTTCACCATCATCCCTGTCATGTCGATTGTCAGATGCTATTCTACCTTCTCTGGCCATCTGATCACCATTTGAACCATCACCTCTTCCTTCCCCACCATCATCATCAAAATCTGCAGTTCGCTTGTTGCCAGCATAGGGCCTGTTTCTCCACCCTCGTTCTCGGTCCATTGATGGCCCATGAGTTAAATGGTGCTCACCATCTGTTTTTCAGGCAACAAAAATCACTTGGCGTTAGAATTCTTTCATCAAGATTATTTTTCTTTTAGATTAAGCCAAAGCTTATGTTTCGATTTTTCAATTAGAGTTCAGTATTATTCTAACATCCTATCCCTCCACCCAAAAAAACACTAACAGTATCAATTGCACAGCCTGAATGCTTTTGTTGTTTTCCTTAAATTGTTCTATGCCAATATCGAATCTATCAACAATACTCCAGGTCATCCATTAAGTCTTGCGACCCTATTTAAGAGGTGGAGGGGAGGAGCGGAAAAGCGGAAAATCATAGATGGCTATCTTTAACAAGAAAACGATACAAAATTTAATTCTTATGCCCTGTGGCTGCAATGTGGCTGCAAGGAGAATTGAAAGAAGGGGAAGTGAAATTTTTTAACTTCAAAAAGAAATTTTCATAATGATTACAACATACGGTATCAAAGTGCTATGTAACTAATTAACTTACACTTTACTTTGCATTCAAATCCGTTACATTTAAAAAGCCAAATAAATTTTACATCTCATTAGTATCATTACTAAATATGTCGAAAAATTTAATTGGTTTATACAATCATTTTGTGTTACAACTATAGTTTCCTTTTTAAGTTTAAAATTTTCTTTTCCCTTCCCTTCCCTTCAATTCCCCTTGCAACCAAACACAGCCTATAGGGGTCTTGCATTGAACCACAAGGGTATATTTGAAATAACGAAGCTTTTTCCTTTTCCTGATAAATTACTAAATTCAATGCAGAGCTGGTAAAAATTATACAAAACCACATTGTCTCAAGCTTTCAGGAAACATAAGATGTAATGTACAACATAAAGTAGAGGGAGTCTTAAATATATTTATTACCACTTTCGCCGTCTGAAGCATCCGCTAGCCTTGCGATTGCATCAAGAAGTGACTGTTCATGCTCCTGCCATATCAAAAACACAAGAAGCTTGCATTGCTGGCCTATGGAAAGTACAATATGAGCAGAGGATTATGAGAATCCTTACTTTCAGCACTTTTTTGGCCTTCTCTATCTCAAGAGGATCAGGATGGCTAGCATTAAAAACCTTTTCCACCTGCTCCATTACACAAGGATGGAAATAAAGAAAAATAAATAATCAATCACCACCTTTGCACTAAATGACTGGTTCATGTTGTTCATGCATACCTCCTTAATTAGAGTGTCTGTGTGGAGTATTTCAATGTCATCTGAAGATTTTTTCCCTATCCCATTCTGAGAAGGTGGAAATTCTTTCTTGGTCTGACCCTTGGAAACAGCCCCTCTCCCTCTTCCTGCACCTGGAAGAGCACCACCACGACCAATGGACTTCTTAACCCCACGCCCAGATCCACCACGGCCCGCTCGACGAGAAATTCCTGGATCTTCACCTTCCCATTGTATATCCTCCACTGATATCTACCATTGACAAAATTTTCCATCTAACGTCAGAAGCAACTCAAACAACTTAAACCATATCATTTTATACAGAAGAATACTCGCAAAATAATCAGGCCCAGTAGACAAGAAATAAGAACCAAATTCCATGTTAGATGCTACAAAATGCAAGGACCAAGGCAGGCACCGTAATGTTTAAAAGTATATCTTAACACCTCGTTGCTCAAAGCACATATAGCCAAATTCACCGATTGGCTTCTAAATCCAGTTTCAATGTTTGTTGCATTTAGGATCCTAGAATAACCCCGTTTCCCCTTTCATAAAGAGGGAAGATAAAATAAAAAAATATGACTGAAGAGTCAAATGGTGACACATGCCTCAAGTAGCAAGTTCCATCCATGGTGTACAACTGTCATGTGGCAGCTAAGATAGGCCCCACATTCTCATACTCATGTCCTAGGAACAGACCAAATAGACTTGGCTATCTCTACAGGCCACGTAAAACCTTTTTCCTTGAACAAAAAGATGAATTACAGAAAAATAAGATCCACAATGGACTTATCACAGGTTTGGCCTTAAATCGAATTGAATGAATTATTGATATATTGAGTCATTAAGCTTTTCCTAATTCAAGTGAGGAATAATTCTTTTTTTGGTAAGTGAGGAATAAGTTACTAAGCTGTATTAATGAGTTCTACCTATTCTTGCACTAAATCACATCTTATGAAGACACTTCCTTCCAGAGGATCATATGATCTAAAGTTAATATCATATTGTCGAACATGCCATAAACATGAAGAAACCACCTTTCAGAAAGTAGGAGGATCCAAAGGAACCTTGTTGGCTAGAGATTACTCATCTCTTTTGGTCCCAGTTAATGATCTAAGCAAAGCAACTACACCAAAAATGCAAATCTCGGGTACAATTCCATTTTTTAAATTGACATCATCAGCCCTGGGCACCATAGAACATAGTCAACCCATCCCATCATAACACTACCAACCTCCACAGTTGCACCTTTACAATACGCACAGAAAGACAAGCCTCAAATGGTTGTTTACGCAATACACATACTTTCAAACTTCATAAACCCCCCACCCCAAAGAGGGGAAGAAAAACCCATTATGAGCACATCAAACACAAGAAAATTGACCAGGATTCCTTTTTATACAATAGAACTCGTGCACTTTACCCATGTTATACCTCAAAGTTTTCTTCTAGTGTGATAATTGGGTTGAGAAAGCTAACTCCAATTAACAGTTTGAGAACTCAAAACAATCAACGCAAATAAACTTCAACTGCTACATAAATTTCGGTTGGTCAATGTGCAACCAAAAAAATTGATACATAAACATATAGCAAGAGTGAAGACAAAACATTTACACATTTACAAGCATTTGCCCCAGACGTATCTGATAAGTTCATTGAAATATGAATAAGAAATAAATGGCATTAGATATGCATTTATTTCAAAGATAGATTATTATTATATCGAAAAGGAAAACAGCCATGTTGTTTCACACATTTACCCTATCTACAGTTGAAATGTTGACTTCCCCACTAAGAAACAACATTATTTGAATCTTGAGATAACTCTTATGATTTCAATCCTATAACCACAATAACCGTTCAGGTGATGACAACAAGTTTCAGATTAAAGTCCAACAGAGACAAAAATATTCCTCCCAGTTGACTATAGGTAGTTGGCGCCGACCTAAAGGGCTGACAAGCCAAGATCGAGGGCTGGTAGAGAATAGAGATAGGTGCTAGCTAAGTTCAGACTTGATTCAATTCTGACCTGCAGTTTTGGTGTTGAATGACGGAGGATTGATGGTTGAATGTAAAAGATAGTACATAATCTCGGCAAGCTAGAGTCCCACTAGTGTGCCCGTTGTAGGAGTCTCACCTAAGCCGACTTGAATCACACAAGCAAAATAATATTTAGAGAGTATGCTGTAAAATCCAATGGGTGTCTATGCAAGCAGCCATGATTGCATTATACAGAGGCATAGTTGTCAAGGTGACAAGGCGACCCAAGGCATTAGAGGCCATCCTAGGCGCCTAGGTGACCAAGGGATTCCCAGTGTATTTTTTTCCCCTAAAATATTAATGTTATATTAATGTCTATATATACGTAGTATTCTACATAAATAATCAACATTGAAGACATAACCTAATTAATATGAGAAAACCAACAAAATGAACAAAGTATAAAACATAAAGAAACATATTTAAAAACACACACACACACGCACACAAATCAATAAACTAAGAAGTTAAAACATCATAGCATATAAGTAAAAAGCAAGACTACAAGAGGAAGACTATAATATACTTAAAGACTCAAAATCAACTCAATTCCATCTCCCATATATTAAGTAGACAACAGGTTGTCAAAGTGAAGGGCCGAATTGCCATAGCATGCAATATGAAACGAGCTATAGGAAAATGTTTTGATCCAATAATTACAAACTAAAAGTGATAATAATAAGAAAACCTTCAACCGATGGTTAGAAATGAGACTTGAGATTTAATAATGAAACCACTAATTAAGACCTAAAAAAAAAAAAAAGGTAATACATTAAGCAGAGATTCAGTCATAGAGAATGAAGAATCGGAAAAAAAAAAAAAATTCGTAGTAGAGGAGGAAGAAGAAGCAGACCAGAATGAAGAATTGGAAAAAAAAAAAAAAAGAAATTGTAGCACCGGGAAGAAGAAGACCAGAAAAAGGTAAAAAAAAAAAACAAACAGTTGGAGGTTGCAAAGGAGGGGAAAAAAAAAGGTTGTCGGACCTGCGGTAAATAGCAAGGAAGAAAAATCACTGATTCGACAAAAATAAATAAATAAAATAAAATAAAATCAGACATGCAGTAAAACGTAGCACAGAAGAGAAGAGAAAAAGAAAAGCTCTGAGAAAGAGGGAAATTTTTTTTTTGAAGATTGTAAATCATAGCAGAGGCCAGAATCAATATTTGACAAAAAAAGAAAAAGAAAAAACATACTTGCGGTAAAACGTAGTAGAGAAGAAGAAGAAGACGTCAAAAAAAACAAATTCATACTCGAAGTCAACAACTCGATGCAGAGAGGAAGAAGAACAATGAACTAACATTAACCTACAAAATAAAAATATAAATTTACATAAACTATTAACATACCTGAATCAGGAAAGCCGACCGCCGGAAGAGAGGACTCGAGACTCCAGAGGAACTTGCAGAGTTGCAGGGAGCCCTAATTGCAAATCGAGTTTCTATTTTTTTTTTCAAATGAAATCCTTTTTGCCTCCATATACATTATAAACATATGATTCCATGTATTTGTGTGCAAGACATTATTGTACACAAGACATTATTGTACACAAAATCAATCTAAATGTTAGTTTTAGAATCTAATTTAAAAAATGCAAATAATACATATAATAATATATTAAAAAAATTTCATGCACCTCCCCTAATTTTTGCCCTACACATCTGCAACAATGCGACAGCCCAGGCCTTCAAGGTGTCCCAAGGCGACGTCTAGGCGATCGCCTTTTGGACACACACACGGCGACTCATCACCTAGACCATAGATAACCACCTGGACGCCTTGACAATATATACAGGTGGAAATCTTGAATACAACAAAAATATTAAAGACTCTTAAAATTCCAAAACCCCTTTGGAATTCCCCATACATAGAGAAACTTTTAGAATTCCAACCAAAAATCCTTTGGAATTCCCCATACATAGATAACAATTTCTAGACACAGAAAACTGACCCCAAGAATTTGAAAACTAAAGATGGAAGGCACTTAATGCTGCCTTGGAATATGAAAGGCAAAAAGAAAAGAAAAGAAAAAAGAATCTGTTAGAAGATAGAATCTTGGACAGCTGGGCCAAGGATCTCTCAAGAATAGCTAATGGCAACCATAAGGAGGTCCTGTGAGGCCCCCAGTTACTGTTCATGTGAACAGTACCTCATGAACAGTTATAGGTTGGCTGAGATGAGCTGGACTGGCTCACTGGAGGACTGGAACAAATTGTTCCCGGCTGATTTTTGTGACTGAAAAATACTGCATCAGCAGTTTTACTTTGATCTTATCACAGCACAGATGTTTCTTTTCTCATATGTCAGTTTTAACAGCATCTTACTACTGGTAGAAGAATCTATCAACGATGAAAAATTCACTTTTGGGTCAATAAATCCATCATTTTGGGTCAATAAATCCATCCATCTATATGCAAATGCACATTCGCCTGTAAGTAGAACACCTTGACCCATTTAAGAGATGTCGAAAGGGAATAATGCTTAAGTTTTTACATAAAGATGATCTTCCAATTCCTTCTAATGTCAGTAGCATTGTGATCCTTGGATTCCTTATCAACAGAACCTAAAGAAAATTATCTTTTTGACCCTTATAGTTATCACATGTCTTGGTTCAGCTTGCCCATCAAAAGCCCTATCGTTTTTCATGTGTACCACCTTACCACAGATGGGATAAAATCTATTGTTTCTAAATCTTCGATTAAGCCACCATCTTTTGATATGGCCCCAGGTCGAAAAACCCCCAGTTTGGGTATCTGTGGGCGCCACTCTATTAGAATGCTCAAATAGCAAAACAGTGGCAAATCAATAAATAACTCAAGACTACGAGGGTAAATGACAATTCTGCAACTAATCAGAATTGTCTAATACCATTTTGACAAGCAAAAAGAATCTTAGGACCAAAAGGACAAAGCTGGAAGCAAAGTTTAAGTGAAGGGTAATCCTGGAAAAATACAATGGAGAATAAGACTAAATAGAATTAAACTTCGAAGTGGAGGGACTTTTCTTTAATTTCTCAAACAATGACATTTTCAAGCTTGGGTTTCATGATAGAAAGGGAAAACAATAGAACAGTCTTCTTGCAGTTAAGAAATCTCCCTCAAGGCCTCAAACAAACTTGGTTTGACCTAAAAATTTAAAAGAGGGTTCCTAACTCAATGACCTATGAAAAAACCACTTAACAATCAGCAAGAACAACACACCAAAGCTGAAATAAAATTTTTGGAAACACTCCTGGTGGTAGAAGCATGACTAATCTTGAGATCTATTGTGTATCTCCCAATAGGGTTGATTTTGGGGGACAAGGCTTTGGGGTTTAGTTGTCCAAGAGTGGGAAGCCTATGCCCAGAACTTCAGGTTGAATGGAAAGAATAAAAGAAGATCAGGTCCCAATGTTAGGGCTTCAGATATCATTTAGAATAGGGAACCTTAAAAAGGTTTAAGGAACTGAACATATATAACAACAACAACAACAAAGCCTTATCCCAGCTAAATGGGATCAGCTACATGGATTCTTGTCCGCCAATCAGCTCTGTTCGATGTCATACTTGAAGCAAGGCTTAAGCTACACATGTCTTTCTTTATCTGTTTATGCAAAGAACTGAAACAGATATAAAGAACAGATAAGGAGGGGAAGAGGGATAGAAGAGAAGAAGATAAAGGAGTATCTGAGAAGAAGAATAGATAGCAAGAGAGAAGAAGAGAGAGAGAGAGAGAGAGAGAGAGACCGCACGTACACAGACACAAATTCTCATTTTCCATTCTATTCATTAACTATTCCTTCAATACAAGAGTATTTGAAGACCAAACATTGATTAAAATCCTAATCTATCTCTAAGGCAAAAATAGGAACTGAATCCAATTCAATCTCCTAATCTAATGGAAAGAAAATAAAGTCATAATTTCCTACTTAAAAATAATAGAAATTTAACTATGAAACTACCACTAGAGGTCCTACCTTATCTAAACTTCAGATTACAAAATAACCCAAATAAAGAAAGAAAAATAATCTCGTATGCAATTAAATTCCCTTATATTGACTCACAATATTATTCCCAAAAACGAAAAACCTTAGACCCATATAATCTGACCATGGACCAAAATTAATTGTTGTGAGGCCCAGCTGGCCTGATTGGGCTTCCATAACTGCATCACCTATCCAATTCCATGGCAGATAAACCCACTAGCATTACCAAACACATGCCCATCTCATATATTATGAACCACCATACTTCTACAGTAGAAGGTAATGAATCATAATCAAGGTTCTAAATCTCATATTTCGACCTTGTCTCAGTGAGGTCGAGATTTTTGAAATCTCGCCGAAACTTTTTTTTTTTTTTTAAATTTGTGAAAATGAAAATTTTGGAAATTCCCAAGATCTCAGCAAGGTTGAGATTTCCGAGATCTCCCCTAGATTTAGATCTACATAATGAATGACATCGATTCTCCTTCATCAAGAAGGCTAAAGCATCTCAAGACTACACTTGTAACCCATATAGGACTTCATCCTTTAACCAACACATAATCACAGGATACAAAGACTGACCTGCACAATCTAAGATATCAAACTACGATGTAACCAAGAAGATTCAATAACTACCAAGGGTTTCCATATCTACTCTCTTCTGCCTTGTTCAATTTCTTGTCATTTAATAGCTGCGGAACTGCAAAATTACTATATCTTCCATCCTTTTAATTTTGCCAGAGCGAGATCAGAATCTGTTCACAAACATTCCATGGAATACTTTTGGCCACTTTGCATCATTATCAGCAGCAAATTTTTAACCCCAACTTACAAGCCACATCCCGATCCGACACTTCATGAACCAATGAGAACGCAAGGAATGATATCTTTGCCATGCCTAAGTTTCCAGGTAACATAGGCAGCAACAGCAGAAATAGCACGAAGGCATCAGATAGAGGAACATCCAAGCACCACTTATGCTATATGGTTTTCATTCAATCACCCCTGTTGTTTGGATATTTCACTTGGAGATGGACCTATTGCCATAATTCCTTTCCATAAACTAGCCCCATGGCTTCATCTAAAGCACTGCAAAAGTAGAGCTTCATAACAAATTTAATAATACACCAAATTCTAACTCTTTTTCTTTCACTGCGCAAATGACAGCCCACTCCACCATGGGAATCATATTGATCCTTCACCACTCCATGAGAAATAGTAGGTTGGATTGTTTTAAGAATGGAGCTGCAGAAACATCTGAAACCACAAGAAACACACTAATCTTTCCATGCTAGAGGATCACCCCAACTCCTAAGTCACGATAACTATACTTCAAAAATTAAACAGGTAAAAACAACCAAATTACATATCTAAAGATGTCTCGTCAATGAAACCCAAACTACATAAAATGCATTATATTGCCTTGGTGATTCTTCTTAAATGGAATTCTTCCCCTTGTTAAATCACTTCTTTATATATAAATTAAATGGATCTATTACATTTTTCTCTTCAAAAGCATTTCTCAGTATTTTGTCCTCTGACTTTCCCAGTAAGAAAATCATGATGAATTAACTAAAAAGAAATGCATAATTTCATTAACACATGATGCATACCATGACTAGACGGGGGTTAATGGGTCATCATGTAAGAAAGGAAGAAGGATATAGCACCTATGATCTATGCATTCACATATAAATCAGGCATAGACCATGTTAGCATAATAGATACAGGAAGCAGCAGAAGGTTCATGAGATGTATTCATCTTTCTCAACAGACAAGTGAAGAGGGAGCACTGATTCATCCTTTCTATATAGACTAACTTCAAATAATTTTTTTTCCCATAAAGTTAAAATATTTTCTATATTTCATGGGGGTGGGGGTGGGGGGAAATTCAAACTGTGGTCACAAAGTACCTCTTTGAGGTTAACCCATTCCCATGTCTCATCTGGTGTGTTTATATCATAGACTAGAGCATGCCGTCCCTGACAATATTTAAGAAGTAACAAGGCCAGTTAGGCACCACCAAATAATGAAAATATTGCATTCAACATCCCAACATACCTCAGCAGGGTTGTAATCAGTTATAACAGCTTCATAAAAGTTGTTATCTTCCGGCCATCTTGTCTTCACTCTCCGCCCAACCAATGGATCGAATGCTGCTGCTTCAGTTGGTTCATTTCCAACAAGGGCACCAGAGGAAACACGATTAGGAACTTGGCCCCTTCCAGTTGGACCTGTAGAGGGATACTGCATAGACTTCATTGAGGATGCACCAGGCCTTGTCTGACCCTGTTTAAAGGAGGAAAAAAAATGCAAATGCATATCAATTAACAATCTTTTGTATAGAACATATACATGAAAATATTAAACTTACTGATTTAGGCTTCTTGCCCCTAGCACCTACTGCAGCTCCTCGTTTTACAGCAGAAGATGATGGCTGCATCGACCCAGCCCCTGCTTGGGGATGCAATGACGGGGATGGTGCCCCCAATGACAGAGAAGGTAGTGACTGTGATGTTTTCTGCTTTTTGCGTGACGCTGATACAGTAGGACTAGGCATTGGATCATGAACAGGTTGAGAATTACTGAGCAAGCCGGGTTGGTGTCCACCTGCTTGTCTCCACTCCCTAATGGCATTAGGCAACATAGCTTCCAATTAAAAAAGGGGAATTGGCCACAACTTGTCACAAAACTGACAAATCGGGTCTCATAAAAACAGCAAAGCTTGTCTCGTTATATTATCAGACCTTATCCTCCTGATAATATCATCTGCATTAACCCTGCCAAGAAGCACCCTGTGCTCATCATCTGAGAGCCGCAGCTCTTTTCTAAGTTCTGTTATTAAACTTTCCTTCTCCTGAAGAAAATACATCTCATAATGTTATTAATTTAAACCTCACCAGCAGAGACCATAAAAATTAAATTTTGAGGGAATTCAAACAAACTGAAGATACACACCCAAGTAATGGCATCAGACTGAGCTTTAAAAGCTCGAAGGACAGAACTGTATGCTTCTTGCTCTAGTTGGTGGATCTGTGTCTCCATGTCACTATGAATTCTAGCGTACGGAACAGAACCCACAACAGTAGATCTCCCATTCCCTACAACACGACCCCCTCTATGAACCCTGTTTTGATGTGATGGAGGAAGATCATCATCTGTTCCTGCAATCGATGCATTATTAAACAAAAACTTGAATAAGATCATGGGACAGAAACTCAATATTATTTTTGGTAGAGGAGATCTAAGATACTCAAGTCACGTATTTGAGCATAAGAAATCAACAAGGTGCATTTAACTAGATTACTGGCGGGATTCATTAGATGAAAGGCAGGAATGAGTAAAAGACTAAATCCAGTTACGTAACTTCCTGCAGAAGAATCACATTATCTGATCCCTGGCCATCAGGATCCAGGAACTAGTAATAAAAATCCTCCTTACCTCCATCTTATCTCCTTTTCATTATATGTAAATAGGAGTTATTATTAGTTTAGGATTCCTTGTCATGTTGACAGATGGAATTCCAATTTCTTATGTAACTGGACTCTTTATCATGAGGAATCCTAGACCTATCCCCATTCCCTCTTATTTTTATCTATAAATACTAAGCAGCTACAAGGAGAGCGATATCCCATTCGATTCTGTCCTCCCTCCCTCTCTCTCTCGGTTGGTTCTCACTTAGTGTTGGTTCTAGTTATTTTATTTCTGTTACAAACCCACAGCAGATACAGTTTTAAATAAAAACTATATAGTCAAAAGCCACAAACCAGACAACTGGATAGAGCTGATTACAAGAATTGAAACATCTATGTTGCTTGAAATTCTCATCCCTATCAATTACATAGTGATTGAAAGGAATGATGGATGGAGTATAGAGTTAATAGGTCTGCCATCCATATTGGTCCAAAAATACCAGTGCCACTCATAGCAGCTGCACTTATAAATCCACCGATAAATTTTTTGGCTCAAGCAGTTGGTACTCAGATTCAGGGATCAGTTCCTGAATCAACTCAGGTGTGACACTCACCCAGATTGGCAGAATTTGAACACAACAAACTTATACAGGGTTGTCACAACCGAGATCTGGGGAATCATCGAGTCAAGTTCGAATCAGTCCTAGCCAATCCCTATAAAACTTGTACAGTTCAATCAATCCAATCCCAACCATGAACCATTACTGCTATAGAATTTTTTTTTTTTTTTCCTTCCTCTGTTTTGCCTTCATCTTTTACTAGTAACAATTGAGAAGTAAAAGGGAAGAAAGAAACAGGAAATGCCAAGAAAAGCCAAGGACCTATCAAGAAAAAGCACTCAACTGAATGCACTAGTGTCCTTTTTTCTAATGGGGAAGAAAGGTTTTAAACTAAAATCCAGAAAACAGATTCCTTTGCAGCCACTATAGTTGGAAGGAAATATGGACAGAGCAGAGCAAATGAGATGGCAAGGACATTGGACCAAAAATGACTGTCACTCATGGTAGCTGCACCTCGAATTCCACCTGTTCAGATCTGGGCCGGATTTTTCTTTTCTTTTCCCCCTTTTTTTTAACACTTGGTAACTAGAGCATGTACATAAGCCATGGAACTATCAAGAGAAAGCAGTCAACTAAAGGCAAGGGAAACTTCATTTCCCATGGGGAAAAAAGGAATCAAACTAAAATTCCTAAAGAAGAATGTGGTGTATTGGTCAGGCAGGAGATTGGAACACGAGATTCCTCTCCAGCCTACCATGAACATATGCAGGGAGAAGAACTAAATATTAAATAGTTACAGGATATAGGAAAAAGTCCGTCAAACTGGCCATAACAATATTCATTGAGAAACTTGATGAGATCCTGTTTCAGTCCTGGTGATAGAATCAAAATCCTTACTAGATAGGATCATAGAAAAATGAGAACAGTAAAACTGACACCAGGTTATCCGCTGTCTGTTCCTTGTGATCAACAAAGAAACACCTTTTGGGACAAATATGTGAATAACTGAAAAGACTACAGAAACAAGGAAAATATCAGAGGGATATGACCAAGCTTCTCACCAACCCAAATCAAGGAATCTCATCAAGCAACTCTGTATCTCACAGTTATGAAGGCAAAGCCAATATTTACATTCAAATTCTGTTGTTCCATTAGCTTACAGGCAGCTCCTTATATAGAGTGGCTAGGAGGGTTCGAGACTCTTACGGGGACTTCCTCCTAGATTTTTTGACCAATCAATAAACTTTACATTCTCAAAATCTTTCACAACTAACAAATAAACTGACCTATTGACTGAAATAATACTTATACTAGTTAAAACTAGCTAGTTAATGCTTCTCATTTTCAGCACATATTGCTTTTGTCCTCATGTATAAGGTCATGGAGTACTGTGGTTGCTGCTCTTTGGTAGGTTGCCCCAGAGCATTTTTGAGCCCGAATGGTATCACCATGTAATGAAATGTCTCCCATTGTGTGATAAAGGAGGCCTTTTCTTTATCCTGGGGTGCCATTCTAAGCTTCTTGAATAAGTCTTGCGCTGCAATTAATTGATCACTTTGCAGCACACATGCAATAATTACTCTTGACCCATGTCGACTGGAGTAGAGACTGAAACATGGGCTGCAAGGCTTATGGCCCTACCATACAATGGGCTGCCCAATGGATCATAGTTGTGAATGGCACATCTGTAGAGTCTTCCTTCTTTGTTTCTTCAACCACCACTTCCACTGTAGTGCCAGGTTCCTCATAGTCCACTGCTTCAACTTTGCTTGCTTCAAACTCTTGAATGTAAGCCCCTACAGTAAGAAGATCAAGGTCTGGCTCTGCCTTAGCATCACAAGTTGCTGGAATCTCTTCAACATTAACCTCGACTTCAAATTCTTTTGCCTTGCAAGAAGGATTCTTCTCTTCCCATAAAGGTTCTATGGACAATTCCAGGACGCCCAAACATTGCTGCATTCGAGCCATTCGTTTATTTAGTTCTTGGAATTGGGTAGTCATCAACTTCATAATATCAAAAAGTTGGGCATTTGTTTCAGGTGTTGGATTGAGTATTTGCTCCTCCTTTCATGGCTCTGATACCAAATGATGAGATCCTGATTCGGTCCTAGTGACAGAATCAGAATCCTTACTAGATAGGGTCGTAGAAATATGAGAACAGTAAAACTAACATCAATTTATGTGTCGTCTGTTCCTTGTGATCAACAACTGAACACCTTTCGGAACAAATATGTGAATAACTCAAAAATATTACAGGAACAAGGAAACAATAAAGGGGATATGACCAAGGCTTCTCACCAATCCAAAGCAAGGAATCTCACCAAGCAACTCTGCATATTACATAGTCAGACTCACAATTATATAGGCAAAGCCAAGATTTTCATTCAAAATTCGCTGTCCCATTAGTTTACAAGCAGCTCCTTACATAGAGTGGGTAATAGAGTTCTAGACTCTTATAAGGACTTCCTTCTAGATTTTTTGACCAATTAATGAACTTTATATCTTCAAAGTCTTACACAACTAACAAATAAACTGACTTATTGATTGAGATAAGACTTCACTACTTTACAAACTAGTTTCAACTAAATAGTTAATGCTTCTCTTTTTCAGCACATACTGCTCTTGAAACTTCTTGGCTAAGTCTTGGCTGGAAGTTATTGATCTCTTTCCAGCGCAAATGCATTAATTACTCTTGACCCATCTTGACTAGAGTAGGGACTGAAACATGGGCTACAAGGCTTATGGCTCCACCATACCATGGACTGCTAAATGGGCCCTTTCGTGGGCTGCCTCATGGATATGCTACATCAAACTTACATTGGTATCAACACAAAAGGGACACACTAGAAATGATATACCTCTCCAGTTACAATTAGAAACTTGTCAAAAGTAGTTCAGGAGAGGATGAGTCAATAGTTGACTTCTGGTCTAACTGGTGGTGTGGATCAGCCTCTAAAGCTCTGATATCACAATTCCTGAATTTCCCAAATCAAACGGTCATTTAAACTCCAAATCTCTGCAGGAGCTTAAACATTTGGGAACTAAATGGAAAGGTTGGAGTGAATTCTAAGAGGGGCTTAAAGAGGTGCCAAGTTAATCTGGTTGCAAGATCCAGAGTTTCAACAATTTAGGTTTGTCATCCATCAAGTTTCAACTTGGGGCTTTCTCCTTAAATCAACCACCTCATACAAAGAAAAACATTTAAGTGAAGGCACTGCATTAAAGGTCCAGTTTTCTCTCTTCTACACTTATCTGGATAAAATTCTAATTATGGTCCTTCTCAGTTAGGAGGAGGGTGGTCATTCATAATAACTACTACAATTGCATTAGAACTGCAGTAAAAGTACCTTACTTTTTCCTTCACTGAACCTACAACCTACAGGTTTGGCAGTCTATTTTGGGTTAGGCAAGTACTGCCCTTGAAAATCTGGTAACAGTTAGGAGAAGACTTAATATAATTGGAGGGTGTAGGCAATGGACAGGAAAGGTCAGAAGATCAATCGATCCTTCCCACCATGATTTGGCATATACAGCTCGAACAGTATCAAAGAGCTTTTGAAGGCTGATATCAGCCAGCATTTAGGGTGGCCATGAAAGCTAAGAAGCTTACACTTTTTGGGCATGAGTGATTAGGAGTTTGAGGACTTGATATGAGTTGTAGGCTGCTTCTTTTTTTTTTCTTTTTTTTTTGGGGGGGGGTCAATATTAATAAAATTTCTAACCAAATAGTCGGTATCTAAAAGAAGAATTCCAGACATGAACATTAATTTTTTAGAACTTTGCATTGGAGTCATTTTAGTAACAATAACCCCGTTTTGTATCCTGTTATAGTCCTTTTGTTTGTTGTCTTTTTCCTTATTTTCGCTGGTCCTCTCTCACCGCTCTTCTTCTTCTTCCATATCTTCCATTTCTCAACTGACTGGGAAATTTGGGCATATACCTTGCTAGTTGACAAAGTGATAAAATGGACTATACCAAACTCTGTTGTTAATATCTTATACCCGTAACAAGGTTAAAACGAAAAAGATTTTATTGGGTAGTAGAACAAATGTTCTGCTTAACCACTTATATACTATGTGCTCCTTTAACCTACTTGATAAAGATGGGTATTCTAATTCATGTAACCCTTTTTGGTGTAATTTCTATTTCAATTTCATAGAGCTAAGCTAGTTCATGAAATCATACTGTTTGGTATGATTTTTGCACACAATTTCAATTTCAGTTGAAATCGCTGAAAAAAATCAAGCGGTGAAATAGATGAAAGATGGGAATTCTAACTCATCTAACCTTTTTGGTATAATTTTTATTTCAATTTCATAGAGCTGAGCTAGTTCATGAAATCATACTGTTTGATTTTTGCACCCAATTTCAATTTCAATTGAAATTTCGATTTCAAATGAAACTATGAAATGAGTGGAGACCTAATTCATCGATTTCACAGGTCTCTCTCTCTCTCTCTCCATGCGGTCTGTGATCCACTTCTCCCCCCGGCAATGGCTCCTTCAGCGACCCTCTTCCAGCAGCCCCTCTCCCCCGCACCGTCCCACTCTCCTCCACCGGTCCTCCTGCAGCTCCCTCTCCCCCAGTGACACAACTCATGCTTGATTGGCGATCCCAAGACCATCTGGGTTCCCTCTCCTTGCCACATTAGTCATCACCTTCACTGTTTTTCATTCATCCTCTTCAAGACTTCAAACCTGCTTAGTTGTTGGTGTTTTGGTCATTCCCTTTCTCTCGCTTGCTTTTAGATTTTTTAAGAGCTTTGAATCGTTTCAACCATGTGGAATTAACTGTAAATGAGTTTGAATTTGATTATGTTGAGTTATAATTTTGGAGAATTTTCACTATCTTCTTTCATATTATTCCCTGTTTGTGTCTATGAAAACTCTCGCATCATTATTTTCAAGTCTGTTCTCCATTGAATTGTCATATCCTCATCCCCCTCCCCCTCTAACTGTAAATGAGTTTGAATTTGATTATATTGAGTTGTAATTTTGGAGTATTTTCACTATCATCTTTCATATTATTCTGTGTTTTTGTGTCTATAAAACCTCTCGCAACATTATTTCAAGTCTGTTCTCCATTGAATTGGCATATCCATTCATCCCCCCCCCCCCCTTCAAAAAAAAAAATGCATATCTAAAAGCTGTAAGCACATAGTTCTGAAGCTTGAGATCTGGCAATAAGAGTACAAATGCTGGAAGATGAT
Organism: Protea cynaroides; assembly: GCA_028583415.1. NCBI lineage: Eukaryota > Viridiplantae > Streptophyta > Magnoliopsida > Proteales > Proteaceae > Protea > Protea cynaroides. The sequence continues at coordinate 67,358,614 of CM053269.1, read as the reverse complement.
AAATTTGATGTCCTTGCATAAGTTGAACTTAGAAGTCTGCCTGAATTTGGAGGTTCTTTGTTTGTGAATTCAGAATCTATTGAGTTCAGATAGTAGAGAACTTCTGCTTATTGCCTTTCCTGTTGTTCACTTGGTGTTTTTGTATGTGTCTATTATTTCTCTCACCAGGTTCTTTTTCAAGTCTCTTGATTTGCCCCACTTTGAATTGCCATATCTTTTGAGTACCTAGTTCTGGAGCTTGAGTTCTGACATTATTCTGCAGCCCCCGCCCCACCCCTTCTCTACAACCCCACCCACCCTGCTTAATGGATTTGCAGAGCAAGAAGACTATAGAGAATATATTCTCAAACTTGAACTATCAAATGAATTTCTTGCACTAGAAATATTTTCAAATGATGCAACCAAAACAATTCAATTTCTTGAACAAAAACTAGACTTCTTTAATCAATAGAAATTTGAAATCTAAATCACACTAAAAAGGTGCAAGTTGATGAAAACTGCTACCAACTGGTGGGACCAACCTATAAGATAGAGCTTTAAATGCTTTACTTTTGAAGAGCATACCCATACAAGCCTCAAAAGATGGAGGAAAGAAGGGAATGATAAAACAGTTACCAAAAATAATTTGAAGAGGGGATTTCAACCAAGGTGAAGCAGCAAAAACTAAAAGTCAATCCCTGCAGTTCCCGCATGCTAACCTCGAGCCAGTAACTCATAAAGAAACATATGGTATCGATTAGCTTAACAGCACCTTTCTCTTTCTCTCTCTCTTTTTTTTTTTTTTTTGGTAAAACCTTTCTCTTTTATTTTGCATGACTTCTCTAGTACCACAAGGGAATCACAATGCAACCCATCAGAACCAATATGATGTCTTCCTTGTATTCTTCAAAAAGCTTAGCAAAAGCAATGACACAACGGAAAGCCCTAGTCCCTTTTTAACTCTTAGAGCTGGTTTCAACTCAATTAAACAAAGGTACCTACCCAAGATTACGGCAAGCTAAAACCCTGATGTTCCTAGAAAGGTTCATGTCAGCTCAAAACCCTAAAGCTAGAGCTATCAAGCACTAAACCCTAATTCCGTCCTCACAGTTCACAATCCAGCTACCTAACCTCGTTCAATGCCTTAGGTAATAGAACATCACCAAAACAATAATGCTCTGAAAATTTCCCAAATCCTAAGCCCGAAACATGAAACAACGCACCAGAAGCTGCTGAGAGAACATTGAAACGCGTTAAAAGGTACGATCTTGGAGCAACTCACCGCTGCTGTCGGAAAGTCCGTAGTCCATAGCCCGGTTTCACAAACCAGATCCACCGGGAACGCCAAGAAGGCGAGGCAAGGAAGAAAGACTCTTCTTCAAGAACAAAAGCTGTGATCGAGCATGGCGGATATGGTACAGATCTCCCTCCACATTCTTCTTGAAAAATCGTCAATTACCTAAACCTTGAACTCCGAAGCGAGGATTCGAAGGAGAATTCCAATCACGCGAGAGGAATCTTTCATGAGATAGTGAAAAATCAGTTGAAACAAGGAGCAACGAGGTAGAGGAAACGAGCAAGACCGACCAGAGTCTGGGAAGCAAGAGGGAATGCGAGTAAAGAAGTCGGACTTGAAATTTATTTTATAGTGCCTCTTTCTTTAATTCGTTATAATTGGTTTTGAGGTCCACCCAAGGCAGCGTCTGCTGCGTGTGTGGAAATCATCATATACCACTGAAAGTCTGAAACGGTCGGAGTGAGAATCTTAATACATATTTTCTTTTTTCTTTTTTCTTTTTTTTTTTAAGAAAGATACTATCTCTTACACTCAGTTTACTTGTAAAGAAAATTAAAAAGGGAGTAAAGATAAAATTTTAAATTTAAAAAATAAATTTTTATATATATAATACAACATAATTGTATAAATTATTTAAATTTATAACTATAATTAATAATGATACTTATTAGATTTTATTTTTTAAATCCAAGAGATTTAGATGTAAAATGAAATATAAGTTAATAATTAAATATAGAATGATTTAGAATTAGTTACATAATCATTTGAGAGAATAATTCATCACTTCACCTGGATGTATTTGTATCTTCCATGGGATCCCATCATTATCCATATCTTATGGGTCCCATACTCTAGAGTTGGGTCTCACACCAAATCAACGGTGATGAGATCCCATAGAGAATACATGTATACGCAGGTGAACTATTCTCCATCATATTTGATAGCATGTGTTGTAATGATTATAAAAATTAATTTTTTTTTTTAATTCTCTTTGCAACCAATCAAAGCCTTAAAGCTCAGACGATAGAGGGTTAAGAGTGGATTCTTAAGGGGTGTCAATCGTACGGTATTTGGTATTCGTTATTCAATATTCAGTATTTGATACAGTTTCGATACAGTACCAAAAAAAAAAAAAACTTTTACCATTTCTGTACCAGATAAGAATAAGATATGAAAACTTGAACCATTATTGTACTAGGTGCGACATAGTTTTGATACAATTTTTTGTCTATATGTTATTTGGATTTGAACTCGATCAAGTTGCGGTTCTAATATGATATACATTTTTTGTATCAAACATGGTTCCAATTTCCGGTGTCAAATTAATACCCTTTTATCTCTTGATATCTTGAATTAATACCCTTTTATCAATTAGCTGATTATATCATTAGATTCATCACCATTACCCACTCACTTGTTATGAAAGATGAACATAGTGCACATATATAATATATTTGATAAAATATAATGGAAAGAAGAAGAAGAAAAAAAATATAAAAGCAATGTAGACTTTCCAATACATTGGACTACCACAACTGAACAATGCACATTACCAGTATAAATTGTCTTTCAAAATTAATATGAAAATGATATATATATATATATATATATATATATATATATATATATATATATATATATACCAATACAAAACCAGTTTTCAAAATCATATGAAAAATACTGTTGATACCGAAATTGTATTGTACCAAATAGTTATTGAGTATGAAAACCCAAACCATTACCATACTAGCTGAAAACAGTATGTATGTTTTGACATAAACAGTATGGTAATAGTTCTCATGCCAACTTGACACCCTTCAATGGCTCATTATATGAGAGGACATAGGGAAATATCTCCACTCGTAACATATATATTTTTACAATCCATTAAATAGGGAAGTGCAAGGTCGCCTCTCCACCTAGTAACCACTCCACACCTTGGGACGAGGATATGGTATGGGACCCACACCCAATCAATGGTTCCCAAGAGTGTGAGGTGGTTATCAGGTGGGAGTTGAATCAGACTGTAAGACTCGCATTCTATGAATCTGTTCTAAACCTCTATTTCATATTGTAACAAGTCTTTCAATCATAATCGGACTCAATGGGACGAGCGGATGACAATCAGGTATGAAATAGGAGCAAAACTGATGATAATTTTTATACCGGTATGGTCTCATGATACTGGTCTACATACTAGTCGACCGGTATGTTTGAGCAGACAGACTAGTCAGATCCGAAAACGGATGTCTGTGGGTCCCGCTTGTCGAATCTCAATCTTATAGACTTTCTTAATGTAGGAAAACTTCCTAAGACCTAACTTAGTTTATATAATGACTCCTAAACCTCCTTAAACCTCTTTGATTGATTCTCACAAACTTTAGAGAGGAGAATGAGATATAAAGAAGAGAAAGGAGCTGAAAAAGGTTGAAGAGGAGTTTTCCATTGGAAGAAGAACACCGTAGTTCACAAGCCAACGGTAAGTGCATGTACCTCTCCCTGGTTAGGTTGTTGTTGATGATGATCAATAACATACAATGCTAGGTATTGATCTAAAACCCTTAAATTGCTATCAAATTCTAATTCGACAAATGAACTAGATATGAATTCTAAACTAGGGATTTTTAGCATAGGATTTGGAATGAAGGATAAAAACAAACCCACTACATTGCTAAGGCCTAAAATGCATAGGAGAATCCTTGAAGACGAAGTTGGAAGACCGACAGAGACAAAGCACCAAGTTGGTGGTCTCACGAGAGCACATCGGTCGACCATACCGGTCGTACCACATGTGATTGGTATCTCTCGGGAACTGACCAAGGGGGGACCAGTGGACCATGCCAGTCGCACCATCCCCACAGTGCCAGGATCGGTACCTGCGACCAGTATGCTCCGTATGGGGTGTTTTCGACCCCAGTTGATTTCCGACCAACGTAAACCCTAATGAACTAATTCTAACTGAACATCAACGTTGTGTAGGACCTTGTGATAGTGAGATTAGACATTGTGACGTGGAGTAAGCTAGCAATCAAGCGTCAGGTAAGGTAATTAAACCTAAATCCTAATTAATTAATAACAGTAAAACGTTGTTAATAACTATTATTCTATGGAGTGTTGATTGTGTATATTCACATGTCATCTTTACTTTTAGTTATTATATTTTGTTCATGCATGTTCGCTATGGTAGGATGTGATTGTTAGGCAAGTGAATGTTTTCGTTGGTGTGTGGAATGAAAAGGGCCTAGGATCTTGGATCATTCCCCACACAAGTACCTTTTCGTATCGCTGCTATCTTAGCATGCTTGGTGCGGGTAGGATATCAGGGAAATGACATGGCATTGTGGTCTCTGGCCTGGTCATTAGGTTCGAGCCCTATCTCTATGCCGTAAGGAGATGTGCTGGGATAGGACCTACTATGATGAAATATAGAATTGGTTAGTGATGAACCCACTTGCAAGCCCTCGCTAATAGGGGTATAGGTATTGGTACTGTAAAGGATATCAGGGGGAGGACGTGGGATGGAGGCACAGCCTGCCCACCAGACTCTAGTTCTATCTCTATACCGGAGTGAGCGATGTGGGGCAACAGAGATGTGTGATCCGTTGGGCGTGCTCACACTCTCATGCATGGAGGTGCAGTAGCCGCCAAACATTAGCATAACATTGTGCAAGTATATCAGACCAAATGTGAATATTACTCATGCATATTGCTTGTTGAATTGTCTGATTTTCTTACTGAGCTAAGTTGTGAACTCACCTATTGTGTATATACCATTGTTAAATGTTGATGCAGGTTATACTGTGGAGAACTTCGTTGTTGCTCTAGCATATGAAACTATTGCTGCTCTAGAAGTGCAAGCAAGAAAGGACGAGCATGATGCTTCATGCGAGTGCCTTTACTGCGTATACCTTTATGATGTTTTGACTTAGTATTTATTTCAGTTGGATTTTATAAACAATGCAAAGATATTTACTTACGTTTTGGTTTATTGAATAATTGAGATAATTTATTTAAGTATAAATATAATACTCAGTTCATTTAACTAATTCGCTGTATTTATTTATATTTTGATTATGGTTTTGTGCAATGGTTTGTGTAAGTGGACACAGTCTTATCGAGATCCTGGTGTGAACTGTTGATTTAATGGTGGTTCACTCACACTTCTAGTTTAACCGAAATTAGGGTGTGACACAGACTCTAAATAAAGCCCGCGGAGTCCAAGAACTTTGTACGTTGTCGGAACTAGACAAGCGAGTGAACATGACAAGAGAAGAACCAGGCAAGCGAGATCAGAACCACTGGGCAAGCAAGGGTGGTCGTAGATCAGCAAGATCCGAACCAGGCAAGAAAGTTGCTTTCTTGGTGCAAAGCAAGCGAGCACTCATAGCAAAGCAAGAAAGCAAGCGGTCAGAGCAGCAGCCATATCGGCCAATAAACCCACTAGCTAACCTTGGGATAGACCAGTACTATAGTATTGGTTGGCAAAAACCTTACATGCATGTAATTATGTCATTAGGAAAGATAAGTATATTTTTTGGCAATATTTGGAGCATGGGGGTTCTTTAAAAATCAACCTTGAAGCTGGCACGACCCTACAAGAGCCTAAAAATACTCAACCCAAGCCCCGATCTTGACATGGCTGGAGTCGTTCGGGTCTGGCCTTGATATATATATATATATATATATATATATATATATATATATATATATATATATATATATATATATATATATATATATATATATATATATAATGCAAGCTACAAACTCATAATATAATTATAGATACAGAGCCGGGCCTTTAATCCAAATCCAACCCGAACCTGCCATGGTTTAACAAAAGGGAAAATATCACGTACTACCCATATAGTTTGAAAAACATCACCTACCACCCACTGATTAATTTCTGAAATCATCAACTGCGCCCCATTAACTGACGGAAGAAATTTAAATTTTTTTCTAGACATCTATATCCTTCTTATTTTAAACTAAGAAATGTTAAAATTACTAATTTGACCTTTTACTAGAAAAGGAGAACAAGCCCATCTCTCCGGCCAATGCATCCTACCGATTTCCAGCCCAATGATGAATCTCTAAGTTCAGTTTAAGCATTTCCTGCTAGGAAGGAACCAGTGTTCAGTATGAGTTGAATTCCCATAAAAAAAATAATAAAAAAAAAAGAATAATCTGTGACGAGCACTAGATGTCAAACGAACTTCCAACTTCCGCTTCCATCTCTCTTGCTTTTCTCTGTATTCTATGTGCATCTTTTGGTGTTTTAGTAGAAGGGCAGATTCTAGGGCTTAAGTCGAACCTGGAATTAGATGATTCTCTAGTAAAAAAACCTAGGTTGAAAATCTTCAGCACTTCCCTGATTAGACCCTAATGCAGGGTTTCGTTTCCCCCAAATCTACCCTCTCTGCAAATCATCATCATCATCATCCTCTGCCTACTCTTCGAAAATTTATTTTAATATGAGTTTTTTTTTTTTTTTTTTTTTTTTTTTTTTTTTGTGGCTTGATTTCCATGATAAAAAATGGTGTGATTTCTATTTGATAAAAATGGTCCACGATTAATCGATTTGGATCTATTGTCACCCATCGTTGGGATTATCGTTGGATTTGATCTCCAACAATGAACAGAATCACTACTGCTTCTAATCAGAGAAGACGAATGATTTGAAACACCAGCGCCTTTGATCTGAAAAGAAGATGAATCGTTAACTTGAGTAAAATCGATGAAAGAAGTACTAAAATCAACTGGAGATACTAAAATCGTCCTCTTCGTCTTCCTCCCACTCTTCTTCTTCTTCTTCTACTCTGCAACTTAGGTGGGTAGGGTTAAAAATTAGTGTCGGGGCCCGACCATAGAAAACCATGCCTTTCGAACCGAACGCAACGCCCGTCTTCCAAATCAAGAAAAATGGGCTTGTTGGGAAGAAAGATTGAGTGCAGCCTGGAGAGCACATGTAACGCACAATCGGGTTGCTCACGTAGCGGACCTCTCTCTCTAGATATCTATATAACGAGGGAGAGAGAGAGAGAGAGAGAGAGAGAGAGAGAGAGAGAGAGAGAGAGAGAGAGAGAGAGAGAGAGATGTGAAAGTAATATCGAGGGTAAAATGGATTTTTATCCTTACAATAAGGGCATTATTGTGCATCAAAAAATAGATTTGAACTGACATTAGCATCTAACATAAATGTCTTAACGGATTGGGTCTCTTTATTAAATATTTTAAAATTTTGGGTGGTAGTTGATGATGTCAGAAACGTATGGGTGGTAAGTGATGTTTGTCAAACTATCTAGGTAATACGTGATATTTTCCCTTTATAGAAAAGAGGTCGTAGTAATTGTTTTAAAGATTGCCTTTGGGATACGCAAGATGAAAATACTCAAACACCCTAAAATTCTCTAATTATCATAAAATATTTTAATTGGAAGGAATGATTTAACATCACGATTTTACTTTTTTTTAACCTTTGTTTGGATCACGGTTGTTGAATACCTAAACATTGTGCCAACGCATACTTCTCATGTATAATTTTTTTTTTAAAATACATTTATCATTATAATTTGTGAATTGTATTTTAAGTATTTACATAAACAGATATATAAATATTCATAAAAAAAAACAAACCAAATATCCATTAATAAAAATGACAAATTTTTTTTTTATTTTTAAATTTCTATTCCACTAGGTCAAAATGGTGACCAACATTTTTCTTTTCAAGTGTGTGTATGCGTTGCTGCTGCTGGCGTATTATGTTTTAGGAGTTTTCCTCAAGCGATGAAATTCTTAATAGGCACCATAAGACGGAAAAAGACCCTCTTCTGCTATCTAGTTTTTCTGATCATAATACTATGACTGGAGTTCACCCGGCACACTTACCGATGTATTGGTATGCATATCGAGTGAACTCCAGCAGCTGAATCATAAGTAAAGTCCCTACAACGACAAGAGAGGATCGATCCGAACCCCCACAAGACATAACATGCATCATGAATAAAGGAGAAAGAAAAGTACTACAAAATTATCTTCTTAATAGCAAAATCGAAGGTCATAGAGATTCCATATGGCCAAATTTATGAGCTTGGGCTAATATCTTTAGGCCTTTAGAGATTGGTTTTTTTATCTTCCGTTTGTGAAGATCCCATGGTGAAGAGAGTCCCAACGTTTTGATGCTTGGGTGTGATTCTTGTCATGGGGAAAAGAGTATTTCGAACATTCAATCAATAGAGAAGGAAGAAAAAATGAGATATTAATGGTGGGATCCTCCCCAACCAAGATGAAGGAAAACTTTCTCTGTATAATTTCAAGGCAGGAGTTTTTAGGCATTTGACACCATGGTCTGCTAACGTCCACCCTAAAAAAATGAACAAAGTCCTACCCTTAATTTACGAAGTGCGAATATATCCTCTCTTGTAATCCCATCCTTTGATTTCTCTATTCGGCTATTCCCCAAAGCTGAGAACCTCTTCCCTAATTTTAATTTTACTTCATAATTTGTCATTTGACTCTTATGATGAGCCATGCACCCAAAAAAAGCCCCATGAACAATAAGGTTCCATTAAAAAAAAAAAAAAAAAGGTGAAGGGATAGATATCTCATACTATATAACAATGTTGTAATGTGATGTTTATTGAAAAAAAATCAGCTACCCTCCATAATAGTTTCGAAACATCACCTACCATCCACACCTTTCAAAAAAATCAACTACACCCAAGTAACTGACGGAGGTGACAGAAATCAATGTTGGACAGTTTTACCCTTTATGTTATTTATTTAAATTTTTTAAAAATTAATAAAATTACTAATATAACCATTTTCTTTCCTTTCCTCTCTGCCTCCCTCATCGTTCTCCCCTCTTGTGTAGCCATAGCATTCAGGGCATCTGAACCATGGGGTCTAGCGGGAGAAAGCAGAGAAGATGACAAATAACGAGAGAAATTTTTTATTTTCTCTCTTGCGATTTTGTATGTTGCAGAGATTTGGTTTTAGAAGTAGGGTTGCAGAGATTTGGTTTTAGAACTGGAACAACAAAAGAAAAAAAAAGAAAAGAATGAATATATAGTTAAAACTCACATGGACAGTATCTGGCTTTAACCTGATCGGACGTAGGGAAACAAAATTGCTTACTAAATCGTCAATTCTGCTGTAGCAATGGAGTCCGCAAGATTGGAGCTAATTCAACTCTTTTTTTATTTTTCCTACTAACTCCCGTTGAATCTGCTGCAAAGAAGAGACCGAACACCCTTTTGGATCTCTCTCTCTTGGTTTCTCCAACTCTCGCAGATCTCTCTCTCACTTCTTATTCCGACGAACCCTCTCTCTCTTCTTCACTCTCCATTTTTCTGAGTTCCTTGCTATGCATCTTGACCCATTAATGGTGGATTCTTGTGGACTGCAAAACTAAAATCAAGTCCTTCCCTAGTCGAAAAAGGTTTTTGTGCCTTATTTCATCTCATCTTTTTCCCTATTTCTTCTATTCTCTCTCTCCCTCCTCTCTCACTCTTCATTTTCGGCGATGATTTTCTTTAGTTCTTTCTTTCATCATCGTCAAAAAGTAAACGGTCATTCCTGCTTAACAATTTCTAAAATTAAAGTGAAATCGATCCTACGATTTGATCCTGTAATTGTTCATTCTTCCTTTGATGTTTTGATTTAGTTCTTTGGCCACGGATCTGGATCTTGTTTCAGAGAAAACATTGGTATCTTCGATTTGTTTCTAGCGTTTGAGATTCTGATCTATGGTGGCTCGATTGGTCTTCGAAGTTTAATTCTTTTTATTTTTTATTTTTTTAGTAAAAATCGAAGTTTAATTCAGAGCTTTGATTTTGTTTCAGCATTTCAGGCTCGATTAGCATGTTATGGGTCACAAACAGAATCTGGTAGCATAATCGAATAGACAGAAAAAAGGATTTGAGATTTAAAGAAATCGATAACCAGTAGGACGGGAGTCGGGAGTCGGGAGTCAGGACAGATAAACAATTCTTTTGGCTTCTTTCTTTTTTACTTCAAAGACGGCTTGAGGTTGTCGTCGTCGGGGAAGAAGAAGGGTATCGTTGTTGTCAGCGAACATAATCGAAGAAGAAGTCGGGACTCGGGCTTACCATTTGGGGGTGTAGGGTCAATTAACTGAGGGAGGGTAAAAACGTCTTTCAACTTATCTTTTAGGGTATTATTGTCCTATTCAAATTCGTTTTTGGATGACATCAGCAACTAATGGGGTTCATTAAACGGAGTGGATCTTTTTTGATTAACGGTTGTAAACGTTTGAGTGGTAGTTGATGTTTTTTGAAAAATGTGGGTGGTAGTAGATGTTTCAAAACTATTACGGGGGTAGCTGATTTTTTTTCTTTAACAAAACATGGGCTCAAATCAGCCCTGTTCAAGCTCATGGTGAGATCGGATTCCCAAGGCCAAACTTACAACCTTACAACCATATTTGTATAGAGTCCGTGTATAAAAATCGAATCCTATATTGTTGGGTTAACAGTGGACCGAAGGAGCTAGATACACCTTCTTAATGAAATAAGCTCACCCAAAACATTTCAGTGTGAACTATAAAATGATTATTTGTTTTTGTTTCTTTTGTCACTTTGTGTTTAGGAATATTCTAATTGTTATTTCAACCATCCAAATTACTTAAAAGCTACAATCCTTTTAAGTATATTTTCAAACTCATATTCCAACAAATAGACAAATCCTATATGGATAAAAATTAATGCGTTAATAGATGATGATGTGGATAATAAAAGAGCTGAAAAAGACTTCCACATGGCAAATAAATTAATATTGCCATAATGGCTCATGGACTATAAATACCTTAGTCCTTTCATCTACTCCCTCTATAGGAGTTTGGGGAAGGTTCTTTTTAGAATAATTTATACTTATATTTATGAGTCGTAAATAATAACCGTTTAATACCACTAGATATAAAGAAGCAATAATAGATTATCACAATAATGACAACCACCTTTTAATCTATTTTTATATTTTAGATTATATCAATTTATTTTAAATATAAATAAATATCATAAATCATACCAAACAACTACAAATGTCATAATGTCATTTTATTAATTATATAATATATACCAAATAGAGCCGAAGTTAGCCACTTAATGTTTTTAAGGGAAAGTTTTTTGTTTGATGGTGTTCTCATGCGCCATCTCACACGGGTGGTAAAATGATCCCTACATCTCCTCTTGGATACTTATGCCTACACTTCCATTGACTCTCTCATTGGCGTAAGAAAACCATGCATCTAATCAGAGAACCCTTAACCTTTAATTAGTTAATTTCATATTCAAAACTTTTTCCTTCCCTATGTGGGAGTTTGGGGAGGATGGATTTGTTGAATTATTACTTTGTTTTGGTGTTTTATATTCCAACTCCATGTGAGTAGGGATGCAAAACCCTAGTATGAGGATGCCGGGCTTATTTCATGATTCATGCAACATGATTAGGACCTCCTATACATCTCTTATCATCTAGTTGCTCTAGTTATCCATCGGTTGTGGTGGGTGGTTGACACGCATGCTGATGCAGCTCAGCCCGTCCGATGGACAACTGAACAACAGGAGACGATCTCCATCGACATGATTATTCATAAAAAGAGCAAATGCTTTACCAGGTATCATAATATCATTTAACTATTGTCAACAAAAATAAGGAACATGGGATCTAGAAGGTTAAACTACTACATAAAGAAGCATTGATACTAATTCCAAAAGAAGGGTGGGGATTGGGGCGGTGAAAATAGGGGTATTATGGGTAACTCGTAAATGGAGGCGTCGAAAATAGGGTTATTAGGCGCATGAAGACATAGCCGGACAAAAATTTTCCCCTAAATTATGATAGCCACATTGAAAATGGAGACAAATCGTTGGTAGTGAATTTCTACAATACTTCAGGTAGGGATTAAGATACATACTGGTAGAAGAATTAAGGGCGTTAAAAATGAACCAAAATCGAATTGAACCATTTAAACCAAAATTGTAAAATCGATTATTAAACGGTTCAATTCTGGTTTACAAAATGAACCCGTTTAAACTGACTATTTGGAACTGTTAAAATCGATTAAACCCTTATTTTAATTCCTTAGTGCTAAAGGTTTATATTTGTAGACATAAATTTTATTTTAATGCTTTTCACATGGTCTTCTTCTAAGTCAACTTTCATATATGATTAAAATTATTTTAATACTTTCATTGACTTTCCTTCTCATTTGTTATTAACTCTCTTCCTCTCCTCTCCACAGCAAAATTGTTTAAAAACTGAAATCGATTAAAAATAAGTTTTGGTAAGCATTTTGAAACTGTTTAATAAATGGTTTGGTTTTGATTTTACTCATTACACACCGAACCAAAATCGAACCACACCGTTAAACTTAAAGGTGCAACATTTGCACCAAAACTGTTTATTGAAACCAAACCGAATCATTTACACCGTTCCTTAAAAGCTAAACTAGTAAACCCTAATCTCATTAGTCATTCCCAATTAATAATTTAATATTTTATTTCCCTAAGATCCCAACCCCAACATCCCAATCCCAATTAATATATTATTTTCTCAAGACCCAAATCTAATTCCCAAAAGCCTAAACCATAAGACCAAAATAGAAAAACATAATAGGCATTAGTGATTAGGCATAGCAACAGTTTCACTCTCTCTCGAATCTCGATTCTCTCCTTCCCAGTTGAGCCTTTTTATTTTTTATGAAAAACCTATAAATAACCGATGCGTTAAACCGTTTATAAACCATAAGCAAAATCGATTAATGAAAAATCGTTTAAAAATTGATAAACCGAAACAGATTAATAATCGGTTCTGGTTTCAATTTTGAGACTATTTAGTTAATTGGTTCGTTTTTGATTTTACTCTCTTATACACCGCACTGCACCGCATCGGATCAGACCGTTAAACCGATTATAAATCATTTAATACCCTTAGTTAAACTAAAACCACACAGTTTAACACCCTTAGAAAGAATGCATCTCAATTTCATTTTCGCTTTTGATGTTACATCTATTTATAAATCATGCAAAGAAATGCCTCCCAAGTTGTTTCATATATGATGATTGGCCTTGGAAGGGATTTCTATTTCTTTAGGTAGGAAACTAACTTGAAACATGAGGCTAGCCAAGATAATTTGTACACCTGGTTATTTTTGGCATGTCTAGCTAGCTTCTATATGATCAACCATTAAAATTTAATCAACCATAAGTTATACTGAGTAGAAATTTCTTGAAATGTTATAAACAACATAATGTCTTCCAATGCTTCTAGTACAATTTGCAGAAAAAAATCTTCTCCTATTGTCCAGTCCCTCCAATTGTGATCCAAAGGTTGGAATTCACCCGATGCGCATACCTATGCATTTAAGGTGCTCGCTACTTCTGAACAAATATTTCTTTCTTCAACACGGCGAAAGATGTATTTCATCCGACCCAACCTCCGACCCTTTCTTCCCAACCTACTTGCGCTTTATGGGACAAGCTTCGCAACCTATTTGCGCTTTATGGGATAAACTGCTAGGTTGAAACTAAAATGTTTGTAAACTTCATTGAAGTGAATTCTACTTGTCTACGAGGCCCTTTAAATCTTTAATCCTATGTCCAGCCCTATACATCTCTTTCATTTTTGCGGCAAAGATTACCATATCTTCACTTTTTGTCCAACTCAATTCTACAAGAAAAGTAATTAAATTGGATAATTACAATAAGAAACTTGCATACTCATTTTCCAGTATTAGACCATTAAATTAAAGGGAGTGTATACATGACACATCTATCGACGTATTTAGGGCATGTAGTTTTCTTTTTATTGGCCTTTGTCTTAGACCAATTTTTTTTTAAGTCAAGGTAAAAAATGGTTTATAAAATAATTTGATAATGACTTGACTCTTCAAGTACATATGTGAAATGACAGATTTTATCTAGATCCAAATTGTCTCGTAGGAGGAGACGCGGCTACGACCAGCCGATGCCTGACACGTGGGCATCGGTTGAATCGGAGCCGTCTAGCCAAAATCTAAGCCCTCTCTCCATTTCTCACCTCAGATTCTAGCTGGACGGCTCGGATTCAGTCGACGCCCACTTGTTGGGCATTGGCTAGTTGCAGTCTCGTCTCCTGCCAACCTCTTGGCAGGAGACAATTTGAATCCATTTTACCTAAGGATGTAAAAAGATAATTGAGAAAATCCGATTTTGATCCTCAGTCGTATCTGTTTAGAGGTATATAAATTCAGCAAAAGGTATCTAGATCCAAATCTGGATAATGTGGAACATAAACTATTTGATCTGAATTCTGAATAGATATCCAACTAATAATAAAAAAATTAAGTAATCAATGATCTTGATGGTTATTGAAGATTTGATAGATTCTAGAGAATAAGGAAAAAATAATCATGAGACTAAAATAACTAAGATGCATGAATTGAGAACGAATCACTCCACTAGGAGAGAAAGGTCTTGGTTACACAAGTCAAAAGTATAAACAGATATCGAGATCTGAATTCATTTAGCATCCATATCTGTTTAGGTTTATCTGATTCCGTCTAGGGGGTATCTGTAAAATCTTTTTTGATTTTATTATTATAGGCAATCTTGCTTGTCTTTTATAACTGGTGGGAATCCAATCAATGATTGATTGATTAATTTATCCCATTATGGGATTAAAATAGATTTGGCATGCAGTTATTAAAAATATGTAGCAGGGTCCCTATAGTCTCTCTAGAAATCAAAATGGACTCATACCCGAGGGAGAGGAGACTGTAGAAGATCTCTACTGAGAATCAATTGGAAGAGAAGGTCGAAAATCAATCTTCTATGAAGAGGTATGTTCTATCTATTTTTATTTGATTATGTTATTGCTCAATGTGTTTTATATTCCATATAAGATTGATTGGAATGAGTTTATTAAGACTAAAAATTCTACAGTGAATTTTTTTTTAAGTCAAGGTAAAAAATGGTTTATAAAATAATTTGATAATGACTTGACTCTTCAAGTACATATGTGAAATGACAGATTTTATCTAGATCCAAATTGTCTCGTAGGAGGAGACGCGGCTACGACCAGCCGATGCCTGACACGTGGGCATCGGTTGAATCGGAGCCGTCTAGCCAAAATCTAAGCCCTCTCTCCATTTCTCACTTCAGATTCTAGCTGGATGGCTCGGATTCAGTCGACGCCCACTTGTTGGGCATTGGCTAGTTGCAGTCTCGTCTCCTGCCAACCTCTTGGCAGGAGACAATTTGAATCCATTTTACCTAAGGATGTAAAAAGATAATTGAGAAAATCCGATTTTGATCCTCAGTCGTATCTGTTTAGAGGTATATAAATTCAGCAAAAGGTATCTAGATCCAAATCTGGATAATGTGGAACATAAACTATTTGATCTGAATTCTGAATAGATATCCAACTAATAATAAAAAAATTAAGTAACCAATGATCTTGATGGTTATTGAAGATTTGATAGATTCTAGAGAATAAGGAAAAAATAATCATGAGACTAAAATAACTAAGATGCATGAATTGAGAACGAATCACTCCACTAGGAGAGAAAGGTCTTAGTTACACAAGTCAAAAGTATAAACAGATATCGAGATCTGAATTCATTTAGCATTCATATCTGTTTAGGTTTATCTGATTCCGTCTAGGGGGTATCTGTAAAATCTTTTTTGATTTTATTATTATAGGCAATCTTGCTTGTCTTTTATAACTGGTGGGAATCCAATCAATGATTGATTGATTAATTTATCCCATTATGGGATTAAAATAGATTTGGCATGCAGTTATTAAAAATATGTAGCAGGGTCCCTATAGTCTCTCTAGAAATCAAAATGGACTCATACCCGAGGGAGAGGAGACTGTAGAAGATCTCTACTGAGAATCAATTGGAAGAGAAGGTCGAAAATCAATCTTCTATGAAGAGGTATGTTCTATCTATTTTTATTTGATTATGTTATTGCTCAATGTGTTTTATATTCCATATAAGATTGATTGGAATGAGTTTATTAAGACTAAAAATCCTACAGTGGTATCAGAGCCATCCTACATGGATTTAAAATCATTGAGTGTAGAATCGTCATATATGAATCTATTAAAACATAAAGAAAATTTCTTTTGGTATGCAGTTATTATAAATATGTAATAGAGTCCTTATAGTCTCTCTTTATGTGAAATCAAAAGGAACCCATATCCAAGGGAGAGAAAACTGTAGAAGATCTCTATTGGGAATTAATTGGAAGACAAGATTGAAAATCAATCTTCTATGAAGAGGTATGTCCCATTTATTTTTATTTGATTATGTTATTGCTCAATGTGTTTTATATTCTATATGGGATTGATTGGAATGCATTTATTAGGACTAAAAATCCTACAGTGGTATCAGAGTCGTCCCACATGGATTTAAAATTATTGAGTATAGAATTGTCATGTATGAATCCATTAAAACATGGAGTAAATTCCTTTTGGTTTTCATTTTGGTGAAAAAGAAAGAGATTTAAAATAATAATTTGTTGACATTCAAAATTACAAGAAAAATATACCAATGTATAGTTCTTCGTGAGACAATTACGACAACATAAAAATCGCCGTCACCAGACACCGGACGCTCAGCCAAGCGTTGGCAAAAAAAAGCGAGTGAGATTTTACTCGTTGGATTTTATTTTATTTAAAAAAAAAGGTAGGCTGACCGGGTTGACCCCAGATCGACCGGAATAGCCGAACCGAATCCCGAACCCAGACAGGATCCAAGTCGGCTAAACTCGAACTAAGTCAGATCCCGACCCAGATATAACCAAAACGAGTCAACCCGACCCAAATCGAAATCGATCTGGACATGTCCGAATCGGGTCTACCCAATAAAAAACCAACCTAGACAGGTTTGTATTGGTGCAATGTGAATAAGTCAAAATCCGACCTGAATAGGACTCGAATCGGGTCAACCCAAACCGAGTCAAAATTGACCCGAATAGGGACGACCTCCGATCGTGATGGACCGGGTTGGACCAACCCATTCCAGACTAGGTTTGGACCAAACCGGACTAGCCCAGACCGGTTATACAGAACCTAGCCTGAATCGGCTCAAGCCTTAGGCCCTGTTTGGAGCACATGCAAGTGATCCCAAGCGCCGACTTTAATCGATGCGTAAGGGCACGTGAAGGGTCCGTTTGACTTGAAATTCCTTTGAATTTGTTTCATTATACTCTATATTCTGGTATATCTGTAATATCATTTTTGAAATCTTAATTCTGTAGTAATTGATTAAAAGCTAGTATTGAGAGTATTTTACAAGATTTTTACAATTTTAAATAATGAAATGATTACCAGATGAATAATGTGTATGTTTATGTTGGTTTGTTGAGACATAATTTCATGTTTTTAATTTTTAAATCATATTCCATGTGACTACATATCAGAATTTGCAGATATAACTGTGTAATTGAGTAAAATCCACCAAAATGGCATTCCTATTGCGTAATTATGTCTGAAAATTCAAGAATTTTAATATGCAAAAGTAGTCAAGCTTGATAATGCATACCCAAAGATAGCATATTAAAATTCAAGAATTTTAATATGCAAAAGTAGTCAAGCCTGATAATGCATACCCAAAGGTAGCATTGTCAAGTTATGTTAGTTACATGCACTCACTTATTAAAGATGTTCAGCTGAGATTTTTTCATTTACCCAAAGGTGATAAAATGTTCTGAAGCCATCATTCTTTGGCGATTTTACCTGGATAACTAAGAGAACCAGTGCATGCTTGTCCCAAAGGATGAGCGTGTGGTGCGATTGACTCTTAAGAAAAGAAATTAATTATTAAGGATGTTCGGCTAAGGGTTTTTCATTTACCCAAAGGTGATGAAATTTTCTGAAGTCATCATTCCTTGGCGGTTTTGCTTGGATATCTAAGAATACCAATGCATGCTTGTCCCAAAGGATAAGTGTGTAGTGCAATTGATTATTAGGAAGAGAAAATAATGATCACCTATTTTGCTATGGTTTAATGATTTATTTATTTTCTTGATGTATATATGAGTGTTGGATATATTAGTTGCATACATGTTTTTTGAATATAAACTCATATAGTAAACTTTATCTCAATATGCCAATGCCTGCAAATGTGCTAGTCTCACTGCCTGTATTGACTGGTTCAAATTATCAAAAATGGTATGAGACAGTGAAAACCCAACTCAGCATGTCGGATATAGACTTAGCTCTCAGAGAGAAAAAACTTGATCCTATCACTCCTGAGAGCTCTCCCGCTGAGATTTTAAAAATGAAAATGTGGGAAGCTTCTAATCGAAAATCCTTAATCCTGATGAAAAATTTTGTTTCTGAATCCTTCGTAATAGTATCCAGATGAAAGATATTGCCAAGGAATATCTGAAAGTGATACAGATGAAATTTAATGTGACAAATAAAAGTTTCAAAATTAGTCTGATGGTAGCCTTAACTGGGGCAAGGTTTGATGCTAATGGCAGTATTTGAGAACACATACTGGAACTAGTTACAAAAAGGAAAAGATTAAAGGGTCTGGGAACCTCTTTGGATGATGACTTTCTGGTTTATCTAGCCTTGACTTCTCTCCCAAATAAATATTGTCAAGTTCATGTATCTTACAATACTCAGAAAGACAATTGGAGTTTGAATGATCTGATTTCCTTCTGCTCTCAAGAAGAGGATAGATTAAAAAAGAAAAAAACCTGAGAGTGCAAATCTAGTCCAGCACAAACTTTTTACTAAAAAGGGAAAGAAAAATGGAGGTGTAGGGCCTCAAAAGAAGAAAAAGTTTTTTAAGAAGGAAAATGAAAATCCCTATGATAAAACAGATTTCTATAAAGGAAATGATGAAAAGAAATACTTGAATGGCGTAGAGTGCTTCTGGTGCAAAAAGAAGAGGCACATGATGAAAGATTGTCGAGACAGACATGCCTGGTTAAATAAGCAGTTAGAATTTGGTACTCATCTATCTCTAGTATGTTTTGAGTCTTTTCTAGTTGATGCTCCTGTAGATTCCTGATGGCTTGACTCTAGATCATCCATTCATATTACCCAATCCTTGTAGGGTTTTTAAGCTGGAGAGCACCAAGCAGGGATGAGGTTAGTGTGTTCGTGGGGAACGGTGTAAGAGTTGCAGTGGAGGCCATTGGAGTTGTTAAACTGTTTCTGACTTCAAAAATGTTTATAGATTTGGAAGACACTGTATATGTTCCCTTAATGAAGAAAATTTTGATTTCTGTATCGAGACTAGTAAATAATGGATACAGTTTGAGTTTTAATAAGAATGATTTTGATTTACGTCTGGATTTTTCTATAATTGGAAATGGCATGATAGTGAATGATTTATATCAATTGAATTTATCACCTTTTATAGTTTTGAATGTGTCTTTTAAATGTTCTATGCTGGATGAGTCGTCCTCTACTCTTTGGCACAGAGACGCTTAGGACATATTTCGGTGGAGCGTATGAAGAGACTCATTGTCGATGGAGTTCTAAAACCTTTACAGCTTGATGATATGCTTGTCTGTGTGGATTGTATAATGGAAAAAATGACCAAAAACAGGAAGAAGAAGGCGGTTCGCAGCAATGACTTGTTGGAACTAATTCATACTGACATCAGTGGTCATTTTTCCTCTCCTTCGGTCATCGATATTTTATTATCTTCATTGATGATTATTTCAGATATGGTTATGTCTACTTATTGGCTGACAAATCTAGTTCGCTGGATGTCTTTAAGATTTACAAGATAGAAGTAGAGAATTTTTTGTCAAAAAGGATAAAAATTGTTAGATCAGATCGAAGAGGCGAATATTATGGTAAGCCAGGTGATTTTAGTTAACACTTGGTCCTTTTGCCAAGTCCTTACAAGAGCATGACATCATTGCTCAATATTCCATGCCAGGAACCCCTCAACAAAATAGAGTTGCCAAAAAAAAGAATAAGACTCTAAAAGATATGATGAGAAGTATGATTAGTAACACCAATCTTTCAGATTTTCTGTGGGGGGGAATCTCTAAAGACTGCTACTTACATACTCAATAGGGTGCCAAGTAAAACTATTCTCAAAACACATTTTGAGCTATGGACTGACAGAAAATCGAGCTTGAATCATCTACATGTTTGGGGATGCGGAGCAGAAGCCAGATTATATAATCCTCATGAAAATGTTATGGATCTAAAGACAGTCAGTTGTCATTTTATCGACTATCTTGATAGATCCAAGGGGTTTAAATTTTATTGTCCCAGTTGCACCAATCGGATAGTTGAGACTGCTCATGCCAAGTTCATTGATGACTCATGTGAATTAGTAGAACCAAGAAATTTGGAGTTTGATGAAGTCCTTGTGTTTCCTAATTCAGTGATCCTTAGCATTTTTGCACCTACAGTTATGCATCTCATGGTCCCATCAGTGACAGAGGAGTTTGCGGGGACTGAGGTACCTGATCAACCTGCGGCACCAGTGTTGATTACAGAACCTGAAGAGATGGTCATGAGATCCACTAGGCAACACAAGAGTGCTATCTCCTTTGATTACATTCTATACTTGATTGAAGGAGAGTTTGACATTAGTCAAGAAATAGATCCCTCTAGTTTTGAAAAAACCATGAATAGCTCTAATGCACCAAAATGGTTAGAAACTATGAAAGATGAATTGTTATCCATGGCCAACAACGGTGTTTGGACGCTTGTAGATTTACCTGAGTCTTGTAAACCCATAGGCTCCAAATGAATTTTCAAGACTAAGTGTGACTCCAGGGGAAGAATTGAGTGCTACAAAGCGAGGCTAGTAACTAAGGGATTCACATAGAGGGAGGGAGTTGACTTCAAGGAGACATTTTCTTCATTCTCTTCGAAGGATTCCTTCAGAGTAATTATGGCGGTTGTGGCTCATTATAATCTGGAATTACATCAGATGGATGTAAAAATAACCTTTTTAAACGGAGATTTGATTGAGGAAGTTTACATGCATCAATCAGAAGGTTTTAAGGTACAAGACAAAGAAGGAATGGTTTGTAAGCTCAATAAATCTATTTATGGTCTCAAACAAGCTTCTGGACAGTGGTATCTAAAGTTCCATTAGATTATATCCTCGTTTGGTTTTGTTGAGAGTACTATTGATCAATGCATTTATCACAAAATCAGTGGGAGCAAGTTCATCTTTCTGGTATTGTATGTAGACGACATTCTACTTACCAGTAGTAATTTAGGTTTGCTTGCAGAGACCAAGCAGTTTTTGTCAGAGAACTTTGAAATAAAAGATATGGGTGAGGGTTCTTTTGTCCTGAGTATTGAAATCAATCGTGACAGAAGACGTAGACTATTGAGATTGTCTCAAAGGGCCTATATTGATCGTATACTCAAGAGGTTCAATATGTCAAACTGTTCGGCTGGTGAGGCACCCATCAGCAAGGGAGACACGTTGAACAAGACCCAGTGCCCTAGGAATGAGATTGAAAGAATGTCTATGACTGAGAAGCCCTACGCATCTGCAGTAGGGAGCCTTATGTATGCACAAGTTTGCACTCGCCCTGATATTGTTTTTGTAGTGAGTGTGTTGGGACGTTTTCAGTCAAATACAGGTTTGACTCACTAGACAGCTATAAAGAAAGTCTTGCGATATTTACAGAGGACAAAAGATTATATGCTTATCTATGACAGTAATGATACCCTTGAGATTATGGGTTATTTTGATGCAGATTACAGTGGATGCTCTAATGACAGAAAATTTACATCAGGATACATCTTCTTGATGGCTGGAGGAACTATTTCCTGGAAGAGTGTCAAGCAGATAATTTTAGCATCTTTTACTATGGAGGCAAAGGTCGTGGCGTTGTTCGAAGCCATGAAGCAGGCAATTTGATTGAAGAATTTAATTTATGGTCTGAAGACTATGGAAATCATTTTCAGACCATTATTAATATATTGTGATAATCAGTCAGCTATATCTTTCTCTAAGAATGACCAGAGGACTGGTGCTTCAAAACAAATTGACATCAAGTATCTGTTAGTAAATGAAAAGATTGACGACAATCACATCATTGTAGAAAAGATCTCGACAGTAGATATGGTTGCTGATCCCTTGACAAAGGTCCTACCAGTAGGAGTTTTCAAGGATCATGTTTCTAGCATAGGCATAGTCGAGTCTTTTGATGTAATTTTGTAAAACTCATATATTTACATTGATTCTTGATTGTATTGTTTTGTCTATGATTTTTGTGGACATAGTGATGAATACCATAGTTTCTTTTCGTGATTTAGCATTTACACTCTTGCTAATCTGAATGAAAATTTTATTTAATTAACATGTCATGACCAAAAGACAGTATTAAGTCAGGACACAAAAGACAGTATTAAGCTAGAACACAAAAGACAGAATTAAGCAAGAACACAAAATGCAGTATTAAACCAGGACACAAAAGACAGTATTAAGTCAGAACACAAAAGACAGTATTAAGCCAGGACCTAAAGGCGGTATTAAGTTAAGATTCAAAAGATGGTATTAAGCCAAAACATAAAAGGCAGTATTAAGCTAAGTTTCAAAAGGCGACAAGCCAAGGTCAAGCCAAGGTCAGATATTATCAAGGAGACTTCTATCTGTGATAATAGAAAGTTGTATGCCGTAAGATTGAGACGTATCTTCTGCTGTTGTTTAATATTAGTCTACTTGTTGGAAGGAAGATGGTTTGGGATAATCCAATTTTTAATTAATGGTTTCTATGGCCACACTAATTTATAAAAGTTTTGTGAAATAATGTAACCCAAGTGGGAAATTGTAAAATCTTTTTTGATTTTATTATTATGGGTAACATTTTCTTGCTTGTCTTTTATAATTGGTGGGAATCCAATCAAGGATTGATTGATTTTCCCTTACCAATTATAAACCAAATCTATCTCATTATGGGATTAGAATAGATTTGGTATGCAGTTACTATAAATATGTAGCAGGGTCCCTATTGTCTCTCTCTGTGAAATAAAAAAAGGACCTATATCCAAGGGAGAGGAAACTTAGAAGATCTCTATTGGGAATCAATTGAAAAACAAGATAAAAAATCAATCTTCTACGAAGAGGTATGTCCCATCTATTTTTATTTGATTATGTTATTGCTCAATGTGTTTTATATTTCATATGGGATTGATTGGAATGAGTTTATTAAACTAAAAATCCTACAGTATTTGCATCAAATCACATCCGGACCCATATTCATCCTTATTCAATCTGTTTACATCTCTAAATTTTTTTCCCTCAGTTAAAACAAATTATGTTATAATACTAAGAGGGTAAAAAATACTATCACACATTGTTCGAGAAAATCCCTAAATTAAAACATACAATAGTCCTAGATATAGGTTAGATCTCAAATTGAAGCGAACTCGATGGATTTTATTTCCTATACAGAGGCCAAAGTATAACCATTGATGATGCCAATTTAGTAGTGAAAAGGCACATGTTGGAGATATTCATCATCAAACTTGCATCAATCCCCAAATGAAATATCAAAACTACCCCTTTTATATTGAGATTTTCATGATGGCCCAATGAATGTATAATAAAAGGAATTAGTTACAATTATATGTTGTAACAACCCTTGCTACATTCAGACCGCCCCACAACATTTGATGGCAAAGCCATTAAGAGAATCAATATCCATGTATTAATTGTGGGGTGAAAGCCTACCGACTTCTTACGTCTCTAATTCTTGGGTTTTTGATTATTTCCAAAATGGACCCGGGATCTATCGAAAGAATCAAATCAACGTAGGAAGAATAGGATGTGGGTATATCAATCAATTTTGCAAGTGCAAATGATTAAAATGGCCTATTCAGATTCATCGGGAGCACATTGTGAGCAGTGTATCTTGAGAATAAATGCAGATGATTCATACAGGAGAAAAATGACATCCTAATGCACGAAACTCCCGTTGCAACTGGGTCTGGGGAGGGGCAGAATGTACACAGCCTTACCCCCTACAATGCGGAGAGGCTGTTACCGTGAGGAAATTCCTTTTTAATGGTTACCATTATCATTAAGTTTAAATCTAAGTTTTAAATTAGAGAAATTTTGTATGGTGTTCTTCTAGGGTTTATCATCTATCGAGAACTAAAAGAAAATGATGGGGTCAAATATTCTCCACCCTAGCAATCTCTTTATATTGGGTTTTTCTTACTGACATTGATCCAGTGTCAACAGTACCGGCGAGAGGTGTCTATCAGATCATGCGAAAACCCAAAACCCTTCCCATCTCAAATACCAAAATGCCCCATTGTATATTGAGGTTACTTTGATGAGCCAATGGAAATTTTTTTTTTTGGGTAAGACGTGATGACCCAATGACATCCCATAAAAGGAAACGGTGTCATATAGAAAAACCAGACCCCTGTCATGGGATGTCATTGGGCTATCACGAAAACCTCAACATACAAAAGGGTATATTGGAATTTGAGACGAAAGGGGTTTTGGATTGGTTTCAATAAGAAAAATCCTTCTATAAATGCTCATCCCTTTGTCTTCTTTTTCGCATCTGTGTTCACTTTATCTTCCATTCCCTCCCTTTCTCTATTTAAACTTGTCTCCACTCTCAGTCATCTAAATTCCTCAAGCATAGATGATGAGGATCCGAAAGAGGCCAGATCCTCTTACTCTTCTTCCTTCTACAAATATGTTTGAGTTTACATCAACCGATGTCCCTCCACAACAAAAGATGGAACTCTCCACAACAAAAGATGGAACTATCTTCACCAGCATCATCTATGAATGCACCACAAGGCTTTGATGATAAGTTTTTCTGTATGATCGAAGAAAACAGACGCATTACCTGGTCAAGTTGTCTTATGTTCAAATCTCTGTGTAGCGAGCAGATGTAAATCTGCCCTCCTCCTCTCTCTCTCTCTCTCTCTCTTTTCATACACATACTGTTAAAATAGTAGATCATTAAAATTTAAAATGTGTGGAATGTATTTTTGTGAGACTTGACTTGATCTTCTGTAATACTCCATTTATATATTTTTTTAGATTTATCTTTTCATAATTGATGATGCATTAGATTAAAACAGTACCCCATGTATAGAAGCTTGGAGAGTCTTTGTGGCGTATTTTATTTTGCCACAAGAAGATGATCAAGAATATTTCACCTGCATGTAGTTGTTTCCTACTTGGGATTCTATCAACAGTCCATATCCAATGGATCCCACACCACATCGTCGGTGATGGGATCCCAGGGAAGATACAAGTACATGCAGGTGGTCTGAACTCAAGATGATCTAAGTTATAGTATGTTTATCTTACAATCTTACATTGAATAGTCATAATTCGAATACTGAAGTCAATGATAAGCTTGTGCTACCTTCACCTTTTTTAGATATGTCATGTATTTCTACTCTTTTATTTCACTTAGATTTGAAGTTGATAAAATCTCAAAAATATGCGCAAGATTAAGAGCCTTGTCCAACTGAGTGAGCACATAATTTCTAGCTATCTTGCACTTATTTTTAACTATGATCAAGTGTTTCTTGTTGTCATCATAGTGGTGAACGTAAATCAGTTATAACATTCTTATGATTGCCCTTTGTCTTATTTTAAATGTTATTTTAAATTAAAGGTAAATAGGGGTTTCAAAAATAATTTGAGAGGGACTTATCATATCATTTTCAATTATATATGTGAAATGACTGGTACCTTGTTGATAAAAAAAAATGTGTTATATAGTGAAAAGGCATAAAAGTTCTGTTGCAACCTTTTTCTTCCATCAAGCTTGGTTACAAAAAGATTTTCCTTTTAAATATAGTTTCTCTTATATTTATCATTAGTTACTAAAAGATGTAGTGAAGAGAAGATCATGATTCCCTCACAGAAGGGGAGATGGAGGTATAAGAAGTGCAAAAAGGATGGTGAAGAATAAGCAAAAAAAAAAAAAACTATGACAAAAGCATCAAATAGTAAAATAGAGGATAGGAAGAGGGGTAAAGTATTAATGGAGGGCAAGGAATGTAGCCGTGGTAATGGGAGAGGTTGGACAATGAGGGTGGTAGAAGAATCAAAGGATGAGAAAGAAGATGATAGATACTTCTCAGAGAAGAAAAGAATAAACAAACTTGAGTAAACAGTATGTAATTGAAGTGATGATTCTCCCGCATTCCCATTCCTCTGTACAACAATCACAGATTCGAGGGAGAAGACGTCCCAGTCTCAAATCGAAACATTGATCCTCTTTTGAAAGATAGTGCCTCTGAGAAAGCCTTTGCCGCTCAAACCAATCCTATTGAGAAAAGGACTGTGCCTGTTCCCATTTCGTTAACTGTTTGCACCACTCGCAAAGGAGACAACAAGCGATCACTGCTTATATACGCAACATGGTATGTATTCCCACTCGTAACAACCGGACTTAGGAATAAAACCCTTGAAAGCTCCATTCCGGGGTTGAAGCTCCTAAGGAAGGCTAACCAGCAGGATTAACATTTACATGGGATTATTTAACCCCCCAAAAAAAAAAAAATTAAATAAATAAATTTACATGGGAACCTACAGATTCTCCTGCATTGGAATGATGTTTTATCGGCGAGATCCTCTATAGGAAAGCTACCATGTTTGATTCGTGTGGAAAATTAGATCGAATTTACGTTGACCTTTTGGCTTTAATACACGTAAGGGTACTTTTGTCCATTGTATGTAAAGTTTAACTCCATCCAAAATAATGGGATAGTTTTAATTGTTCAAAAGGTTTGAAATGTACTTGATATTTGATCAAACTAGAGGGGAAGTCTCCGTAATTTTTCCTAAATGCAACTTCTCTAGTGATTAGAAGCATTATCCCTTGTCATGAAATAAGGAATCTAAAAGTTTTATTGTATGAGAAGAGACAATTAATCAGACGTAGCTTGGGAAGACTCTTGATTCACAGATACAAATGCTCTGAAGTAATAAATTCTTCCACTTTACAGTATCACATAGTAGACCTACCAGCATCATTATGTCACCACCCTAGCCTATCAGAAGTTGATAATTAGATAACTCTTCCATAACCATAGTATCCATAGTGGCTTCACCTAGGCGCCCAAGGCACTCTTGTGACACCTTGGAAAATTGGATGTTTTGATCGCCTAAGCACCCCGTCAGACCTCCAACGCCTTGGTTGGTCTTGAAAAATCTAATACTTAATAGTATCAGATTGCAGAGCAATATAACCATCTTCGAGAAATGTCGTATGCTACTTTTGTATATGTATTACGTAGTCTTACACTTCAAAGTTGGCTTTCATTCATGTACAATTCAAAAGGTGTCTTGTGAATAGATTAAAATGGAACATTGTTTAGCATATAAATAATTGTTTCTGAGGCAAATTCCTATAATGATGGACATAACACTGAAATAAATATTGTTTTAATCATGTCAATAAGGTTCGGTTACATCTTTCTGAAACATGATTTTGTGATGGTATCCAGGGGGCATTCAACTGAGGAATAATTCCGCAGTCCCTAAATTCACCTAATTAATGTTCTTCACTTCTTCTCATCAATCTGATTTAAGGCATTTGATATGTTTATCTAATTGGTTCTCAACATTCGGCACAAAATTCTTTGAATTATTCAAAAACTATTGATTTCTGATACATTACATTTATCTACATTGAGAATAATCATCATCTGTGAATATAAGAAAATATTCAACTGATGAAGAGCTTGAACATTAATCAGACCACATATTATAGAATGACTCAACTCCAACATATTGTTGGCTCCTGCTCTATTCTTAGGAATTGTCTCTTGATTGTTTTTCCTTAAAGGCATGATTCATAAGTCGGTTGGTCGTTTTTCGAGGCTCTGACCGATGCAAAGGTTATAGGATGAAGATGAAGAGTAGACTCTACGGAGCATAATAGAAAAAAACTGCTCTGTATGTTTCATACATAAGGACCATTATATCTCACACTGTCTCACCCATGAAACTACTTAGTGGCTGCATGAAGAACAGCATTCAAGAACTTGGAATCCGGAAAGGGCTGATCCCTGATGGAGAAAGAACTGCATATCTCATAAAATAACTAAACTGAGAGATGTAATGAAGATCATGAGCCACTCCTACAACTAGGCGTGGACATTTCAGAGTCTGGTATGTGGTAATAAAATTTCAGTATGGTAAATATACTGTTTATGTCAACAACAACCAAAAAAAAAAAAAAAAAAAAAAAAAAAAAAAAAAACTCAAACATCAAGGGTTTTGGAATGCACTGGTGAACTTAATGGTGTGTTTCAATTGTGAATCAAATGTGATTTACTTAAATCTAAGGTGGCCTTCTCTTTGCACATTTTTTTAAAGACATTATCAAGGTATGAGAAAGTAAATAACTTCAATGAAGTTATGTCATTAATCTACCCTAAAGATGCCACTTCTTGAGGTCTACCTGTCCACCAAACTTCAGCTCAACCTGATTGCCACATATCACAACTAGTCCACATAACTAAATGTGGACGGCCACTCTTACATATCCTCAGTCTTTTATTTTAAGTTAACACCTGAACACATTGATTTACGAATATCCAGATGCAAGGAAGATTTGGGAGGAACTCTTGGTTTACTAGTGATCACAAGACTAGGCAAAAGCAGAACAAATTATTGCAATTTTACTTGGAATCCAAGGTTTAGATCATCAAACAAAAAGGGTATTGTCAAAACATGTCTTCAGTATTCTCTAATGAATTTCACTGGATTCGTTCAGCTGAACCACATTGTAATAGAAAATTATTAATGGGGGAAGAACCACAAATCTATCAGACAATAATGTAGCAAGAACCCCATGACAGAGTCAATATACCAAAAGCATTAGTAAAATTTCTCAAACAAGTGGTACATTCCTTCAGTATTCTCTAATTAATTTCATTGGATTTGTTCAGCTGAAGTGCTGAACCACATTGTAACAGAAAATTAATAATGGGGGAAGAACCACAAATCTATCAGATAATAATAGGGCAAGAACCCCATGACAGAGTCAATATACCAAAAGCACTAGTGAAATTTCTCAAACAAATGGTACATGCAAGAGCTGCGCATTTGTTGCCTACTATTTGCTCCTGATGGTCTTGGAGACATCACAGAATGTTCTATCCTCCCCTTTTTTCTCTTTCTGGCAATTAGAATAGAGATACATCAAGATCATGAGGCAAGGCTGACAAAGCAATGCATCAGACATTTTTCTTCTTCTGTTCCTATAAATTATAACCAAAAGAGGCAACAGAGGAAACAATCTGGAAGTATTTCTAACCAAATGGAAGTGTAGATGTAATTGTAATATACCTTCCCCAGAATTCTCACAAGATTTTAATTAGAACCCCGCCCACCCAGCAGGCTGAGCAGCCTTCTTACTTTCCACACTCTTTGCGTCACCAAACCGCTGGGAGTTATTCACTGGCCCAGAAGTTCTGGAAATCTGGGAGCTGGTGGTAGGGACTGCTCTGAAACTATCAGTTTCAAAACCCCAAGTCTGAGAGGTGGGACTGTTAGTAGAAGCCTGCTTGTTCTCACGGCCGTTCACTGTCCGAACAGATCTGGGAGTGTTATTCTTCTGCACAGGCTGAGGCTTGGGCTCCTCAGGGAATGGTTGCCATGACTTGGAATCTGGATTTGGTGCACTGTTGACAACCATCCCTTGCTGGAGTTCCCACACAGTTCCTTCAATCTTTTCCCTTTGCTGTGATAGGAATTAACACATCACAGTATCTGTTAGAACATACAACATTCATATTTATCCAGAAAGCAAAATAACAAGATATAAAACCAAATATAGGGAAATGTACCGGAGGTGTGGCAGGCTGCAAATTTCGGGGAGATGTCTGTTTCTTTGGAGCATCTTTACTGGGTGACGGAGTTTTAGCAGCCAGAGCTTGCTTTAACTCCTGGATTTCTTGCCGCTGAGAACGACAAATGGTAGTTAACTTTTCATATTTTGACATTATTTCAGCTTTCTCAATATTGGCTTGCTTCAGCTGATCTTTCAGCCTATCCACTTCACCCTCTAATGCTTCTTCTTTCTCTGATTTCTTACTGTCACTTGCACAGTCAAGTTTTCCAGTATCAAAATCAGCCACAAAGGTATTGAACGTTTCATTCTGGGAAGTTGCCATAATCGCTGACTGCGATGTTTTTGTTCTCCCAGAACCATGATCCGCATCATCTGAGAAAAACTTTATTTCAAAGTCCTTAGAAGGACCTTCCTCAAACCTCCTGCCAGAGTTTTCATCCATATTCCTCCTGATGGTACGTGATTGGGTATTTTGCTCCTTTGAAGGGCTACTGTTCTCAGGACGACGTTGATTCTCTGGACTCCTTCGATCATGCTTTGATGTGCTTTGTCTAGAAGTCTCTTCATTAGAAATGGGCCTCCCCTTGTCCTCCACAGTCAGCGAGTCTTTAGCATGTTGGGTGGACCAGAATGCACCCATTTGCCCTCCACCTCCACCTGCCTTGGATGTTAAAGATGCTGGTGGTACATTCTGAACTTGCTCCCTGGATGAAGGTGGAGGTGGAGGACTCCTACGAGGCATTGGAGGAGTTCTATTTGCAGGATTCGTCATTCTCACTGAAAATGATACAAAGCATCAGTAAATACCTTTTTTCCCCCTTGGTCAGAGAAATATCAATACTACTCGAACTACAAGAAAATTGTAATATTCCAACATTTATAGTTGCCCAAGCAAATTAAGGTAATATTCCAACATTTATACCATCACAGTTAGCCGTTTGTGGGTGCATGTCTGAAGGCCTGTCTGGTAAGGACTTCTGCAACTCTATAGGTAATTGCTCGTTAACACGAAACCAAACCTGCCACAAAGATGAACCTCCAGTATCAGCACCCAGAACAATTCCTTTAGTATCTAAGACTACCACAGACACCAACAATCTATAACTAACCTAGATTCATGGAGATGAATGTCCAATCAAGCAAAGACCTTGCCTGCGTGATGTCCGGTCTGGCATCTGGAGATTCTTGAAGCATGTCTCTGATGAGGTCTGTAATGGATGAACTGTATTTTGGTGATTCCGGGATGCGGTAGTTGCCATTTAAAATTTGCAGCTTTGACTCTCCATCAAATGCAGATTTGAAGTAGCAGATCCGATAAAGGAGGCAGCCAAGAGCCTACAAAAAGGTCAAATAACTTTAGTTCTCTATGCCACAAAAGATCCAGTTTACAGGAGCTGAAGAAGTTCTAACTGCTAACAGGCTCATTGTTACAGAAATGATGACCATTTAACTTACCCAAATGTCAACCTTCTCATTTATAACTTCTCTTCGGAATAAATCCCACATCTGAGATCAAGCAAAAAGACAGACAAAATGACTATTTTCATTACCTGGATCATATTAAGTAATTCAAGCAGAATAATTATTCTTCCAACCTCAGGAGCCCTATAGGCCGGCGTTGTGTGCTTCCTGATGTTGTCTTCTTCTATGCCCATTTCTTCAGGCCGTTCAAATCTCCTGTGATTGGTTGAAGTGCTCCCAAAATCACATAGTTTCCACATTCCATCAGGCCCCAAAAGAAGATTCTCAGCTTTCAAGTCTCTGAAGAATGCAATAAGGAGAAAGCAACTTGAGAAATTTCTTCGCAAAACAGGTTAGGTAAGAAACTTCAAAGGAGCCCTTTCAGCATAGAAAAAAAGGGTCTCCAGCACTTACTGCATTTGTGAACCTTCTTAACTTTCTTACTTACGAAATGGGCACTAAATACTTTTCGAGAGATCTCTTCCAAATCACTGGTATGACTATCGAAATCGTGAGCATCAGCATGTAAGTTCCAGATCCAAGTGGTAGTCTCAGGGCCCTTTCTTAGTTCCATAATTATTTCAAGGAAGGAAGGAAAGGAAAAGCGACAAGGAGAAGAGGGGGGGTAGGGCATTTACTGTAACAATGTGACTTCGACAGCATGCATTCTCCAATGTTGGTGTTTAATCCAAAATTAATATATTAACAAGCTAGAAAATAAGATAATATTCTTGTGTGTCCATCTGTTAAAAAGGACAAACATTTGATACTCTCACAAAGCATAAGACGTACAGGTATGCTTACTGATATGTAATATGACAAACCTTTACTGTTGTCAAACCTCCAATAAAGAGAAACTTGACAAAGCATCAGGAAGGAGGAATCATTTTTTTCTTTTGAGAGAGAGAGAGAGAGAGAGAGAGAGAGAGAGAGAGAGAGAGAGAGATCATTACCGGTGGGCAATGGGCGGGGATTGGCAGTGCATAGCAAATACAGCATTACACACATCCCTGAAAATTGAAAGAATCTGCTTCTCTTCAAAAAAACCCGCTCCTCTGTTCTCCAGCACGTTAACCAGAGATTTCTCACAAAATTCCATGACAAGAAGAGCTTCCTTTGTGCGCCCCATATCCAATATTGTATTAGCATGAAGAACAACAACATTTGGATGTCCTTTGAGCGATTTCATCACTGAGATCTCCTTCTTTACCAACTCCAGGGATTCCTCGTCATTACATATGATCTGCTTCAAAGCATATTGCTTGGACGCATGAAGAACATCTCGAGCAAGGTAAACACAAGAGAATCCTCCTTCAGCAATAACATTTCGGACATGAACCTTTAGATTACCGATATCAATTGTACGGCCTTCTAACCCAGTCTGCTCCTTCTGTGTGAATGGCTTGAACCTCCACATGATAAAAATATAGATAAAGCCCTGCATTTTGGTTGAGCCAATGAAACATCCCAGCACTTAATACAACCAAACTAAATATGAAAAGTAGCCATTTGAAGCTATGTAATGTAATATGTAGAGATTAAAGCTCTGTTGCATAATGTATTAATTGCTCGGACGATGTACAATTGTACAGCAGAACAGATAAGAGCTCTCTAAATGTACTATCACCGGAAAGCACATCAAACTCTCATTCTTTCAGAATTTAATAGCATTTTCTGTAAGTTAAACTCTGTTTCATACTGTACCACGTGCAGATCAATGCATCCAATTATGTATTATGTACAGATTAAATCTCAAATACAACCCTAATCTGCTCCTGGTCACGGTCAGGGATTCCATAACTAATCTCCGACTCCTACATCTAAAAGTACTATTCTGATATTTCCTCATTTAAAAATGTAAAGCTACAATTAACAACTGAGCCTTCATTTACTGAACCGAGATCGAGCTCCCAATGAAACTTTTGGATCAGATTTCTGTCATAGTTCCACAGAAAGAAGTTTTGAATACAGCTGTTTACAGATCTGTAATGCATTACGATCCTTTCAAGTTCATTAACGAAGCGCAACAAAGAGGAATCTAAATCCTCGTTTAGGAGGTCAGATTATCAAGGAAAATGGGCAACAGAAAATCTTAAAAGATACGAAAGAAAAATCTATGATCTACACAATCAAGATAAAAGAAGAGGTTGCAAAAATTTCACTATTTTCCAATCTAGAAGATTAATGGATTTCCAAGTTACAATACGTCAAATATGACTACATGGATCGCAACTAAACCTCGAATCCTATTGCAGATTAAATTATTGGTGACAAAATTTTGCAGGAAAAAAAAGAAAAAAAAAAGAAAAAAGAATCAGTACCTGTAAAATCCGATGGATCGGCAAGTGCAAGAGACGCAAACGAGAAGCTACAAGAACGCCATTGAAGCCCAGATACTTGGTGCGCAGGCAAGATCTGAGCCTTTAAGTGATCCAAAAGTCTTATCTTTTCAGTTCTTGATTCAGCTTTTGATTCGTAGCTTTGCGACGAAGGTGAAGAACACGGAAAGGAGGTAAAGAACGGTATTTCTCGAAATCTGAGACAGAGAAACAAGGAAGAGAGACGGAAGCTTGAGTATTTATAGAGTGGCGACGGAAAGTAAAGAAGCAGCAGGCCGGGTTTTTACTTTTTACAATTACAGGGGTAATGCGTGTCCTGTCCGCGATCAGCGTGTCCCCTACATTTTTTTAATCCTTATTATATTTTTATTATGAAAAACACGTGTCTTTCTGGGGAGCAGGATCTACTAATTAACGGTCCCATTTAACTTGATCAGTTATTTTGGTCCGCTTGATCTATACATGGTAGGTGGGACCTATTTGGTGGTGGTTCGGCATTCATGTACCTTTTGAATATATATATATATATAGAGAAAATTCGCTGGTTACACCTTCAGAGATCACCCAAAAATATAAAATAAAAATACAAGTTCAAAATTCCACCGACTGTTCTGGCCCATTTTAATTAAACCTAAACTGACCCAACCTGGTCCACTCTTGTTGTCCAGTTGCATCAGTTATCCTTTGAATGAGTTGGGATACTTGACATGCATGACGGTGCATTTCAACTTATTCCATAGATACCTCACAGGCTGGTCAACAGGAGAGGGGTCTGGCTTGTCTCAAGTTATGCAGTTGTTCCAACGAGTGATCCAATAACTAGAGTCTCTCAGCATGCATACTAATACACGAGGAGTGAACTCTAATCGTAAGATCATGGTTGGAGATGAGCTCTTTCCATAGGAGAGAACCTTAGGGCAATATATCTTAATAGTATAACTTTTTTTGGCACAAGGCCACTAGAACCGTGCGCATAGGCATTCAAGAGGAGGGATGGGATGATCATTTTACTGTTTAATGCGATAGGGTGTAGGAAGATGTTGTCGGGTAACATTTTTTTTTCCCATTAACTTGTCAAGTAAAATAATCTAGCTAGATGGTGCTTCAGGGTGTCTAATGGAGATTTAAGATAGGGTTTTGCTAGTCTCATGAAAACCTTCATGTATATATCATCACAAAATATGATTTACTAGAAGAGGATTTGTACATTGGCACCATATAATGGAATCGTATATGTTTTTTTGAGAGGCAGAGTAATAAATGAAGAGAGAGATATAATACGTTTAGGAGGCGAAGAGAATGTGAGAAGATACTTGCGTAACGATCTTTCTCCCCAAAATTATTTTCCAAGAATTCATTGGCGCCATAGCACGTTTGTGACCTTTTTTTGGTTAAGATTATCATTTCCATATGGGATACATAGGGAGGGGGTTTGAAACCTCTCCAGCATTGGAGTGCCCATCACAGATCCAACGACCAAGGATCACTCAGTGCACATACTCATACATTGAATATAGGCACCGGTGATTCTCGGTTGTTGGATCGATGCTGGGTTCTCTCTAGTAACAGAGAGGAAAAGTGAAAATTATGCTGCTGCTTCTCTTCTTGTTGGGCTGACTCACAGTACTGGCCCACTCAACATAGAATAGGCTGGACTGATGTGTAATCAGCCCAATCTTGAAAACTATCCAATTTATGTTTGTTTAGTGGTTGAATATACTTCACTTACACCCTTTTTATATATATATATATATATATATATACTCTTCTAGATGATTTTATTTGAGTTGAAGACCTTAGGATCAACCAGTCATATAATTTGGGCCTCATCTAACCTATCATGTGGCGCTTTTTGAGCCATTAAAAAAGTTTTTGCCCGCGGACAAGTGTTCCTCTATATATAATTATAATATTAAATTGTTATCCGTGTAACAAAGGAATATAGCATTTTCAAAAGTCATAAGATAAATTTAATTAAGCTGTTTGTTTTATGATTTTTGTTTTATGATTTTTTTTCTATCTAAATCTTCTATTTCTAGTTAGAGTTGGAAGAGTGTCCAAAAATATCTCAACTACTAGTATACATGCATGGATATAAACGAAATGTATACCATGAATACAAGGGATATACATACATGCGTTGATTGACTTAGACTCATAAATTTGAGATGTGACTAATCTATATCATGTCTTCTTTATCCAACATCAGAATGGACATATCATATGTGCACGTGGCAGAATAAATATCTTGTGAAGTTTGAAAAAAGAACATACCTTGTGGCAATACTAAGTTGCTGATTTTACACACACACCCTTTGGATTCATACACATTAAGGGGCCTAGCTTATATCTAACACCTTCCAATAATCAGACTAAGCCAGGGTTGGTTAGGGTGGACCAACTCCATTGGACTTGAATCCGGCCCGGTTGCATCTTCAGAAGGCTAAAAATCATGGGTTAATCTCTATGACACCACACCTCAAACAATTAAAATCTCTCCCTATTTAAGAAGTTACCCATAATAACCCACTATTTATAAATTTCCCATCCTCCACCCCCTCCTCTTTTTGCTTGAGGTATCAAAGCCTCCTTGACACAGGCTGGTGTCATAGAGATAGACCCAAAAAATCCTAACTAGTAGTAATTTGTTAAGATATCACAATCGACAAGTGACGTGAAAATCTCCACCGATGTGTACCACTCTATCCCCCCATTGACACTTCCTCTTCCATGGTCTGTGGATTCCCTTATACGAATCGTGTAATGCCTCTTTCTTTGCGTCCATTGGCTAGGACTACCCGTCATTACATGTTGGCAGTTTATATATATATATATATATATATATATATATATATATATATATATATATATATATATATATATATATATATATTTTGGTTTTATTATTATTATTATTATTATTATTATTATTTTTTAAGAGTGAGGTTGAGTTGAGGGATTGGGAATCCATCATCCATGGTGAAGTTGGATGGTCCATTATAGATGTTGTGAGGTTCATATCCTGGTGTTTGTAGTGATTGGAGTGTCATATGACTTGTCTCTTTTTAAATTAATCTTCTACATTAGATTGTTCTCAAATTGTTAAAATGTAGTCTTCATATTAATTGATTGGAAAGTCTTTGAATGGATGGCTTTTTCTTCAGCCTTCAGGTCATGGCTCACAACCAAGTAATCAACTAAGAATGATAATTTTTAATTCTATTTTATACTAATATATTGATCATTTCTTACCATGATTAAATCAGTTCTAATATTTAAATTTTTTTTCTTTGTATTTTATATAAAATTTTAGCATGTAGTCTAATTGTTTTTTTAATAATATTTTAACCTAGGGATTCTATTCTTCCAAAAAAAAAAAAAAAAAAATCTAGAATTGAATATTTAACTTTTGTTTTATAACATATATGATCCTCGGAGCTTCTTCATTTTAATATATTTTTAATAAAAATGGTCCTGAATTTGGTTTTGATAGGGCTTATGATCTTCTCGGTGATCCATGAGTAGCTTTCATCATCATTACTTGAGATTTTTGATCTTTTCGTTTTTGCTAGCTTGCAACTTTTGTTTTAACATATGAATAAATTAAAAAGAAAATGTAAAAAACTATATTTATATGAGATCCTTAAGTTCCAAGAGTGTCTCGAATTTTTGTATTTCTTTTTGAAGATTGACTCGTTCTGACAAAATTTGGTGGCAACCTGATGGATCGACACGAATTGGAAGTTTAAATATATATATATATATATATATATATACTTCCTTTTGTGTCTTATTGGTTGAGTTGTAATGATGATAAGTTTGAAAGGGGTTTTTTGAACTAGGGTTTTGTGAGAGAGTTTGTGGTTGCACTTTTGATGTTTTTGAGAGATCTCTAGCATTGTATTATGTCATATTACATTTACATAGTGAATCATCTTCATCTTCACCTGTGGATGTAGTAAATTGCATTGGTGTGTGAACCACGCAAATCTCTTTATTGAATCATTTTTATTTTTTTCGTGTTTCTTGATGTTTGCTTTAACAATAGTTTATGAAAGTTGTTTAACACTAAGGTTCTTCAATATGATTTTTACTTAAGATACTGGTTTTTTTATGGAATCCTATCTTCTAATTGTCATGTTTGGATGGAGGGTTTTGTTCCATTGTGACTTGACGGTCATGGTTCAAATATTCTGGAAACAGCCTTCCGTATAGTGTGAATAAAGCTGCGTATATAAGGCCCTCCCTAGAATAACCCAATTTTTTATGCTTATCGAAACGATCTATCATAATTCTGCCATGCACATAGATTGTTGATGTTGTAAATCTAACTATTTGATATTACTGTATGGTTTGGATTAATTGTCCATTTTTAGACCCAAATTCAATCAAATCTCATATCATGTATTGGCATGTATCCATTTATATGTTCGCATGCCTATGGTTCTTCAAATTGTGCACTCTCTCAAAGCCAAAATTTTCAAACCTCTATTTTTCCAGTTGACAGCAGACTTTTTTTAGGATGAAATTTTACAGGTGAGCAGCAGACCTTGTGGTCTACTTATCTATCCAAAAAATAAAAAATCTGTTAATCTGTCACTTTGCAGACATTTCGACTTAATCTGTCACTTTGCAGACATTTCGACCACCTTTGATGATAATTTATTTGACCAACTGTGTATCTTTGAATTCTCTAGAAAACTAGAAGTGACAAAAACATTCTTACTACCATCTTATTGCTTCTTAGGCAAAAATCCTGGTTGTAGATTTCATTTTCATGGCCATTTTGGTCCAATGATGAAATAAAAATTTACATATCTTAGTTATTTAACCAATATTTGTTCAAACTTTTTAATAAACATATATGAAATTTAAAAAAATATATAATTTTTTTATAAGAGAGAGAAAAATTAATAAAAAAATCTTTGTAAGAAAGCATATGGTGAGTCACTGCTTAAGGTAGGTAATTAAATGTGTTATTTAAACGTTGGTTTTTACACAGAAAAAACTTATTTAACATGTTAGTTGTAGTCCACAAACTTATGCAACGAAATACAAGACATCTAATTCCGCATAGAGGATTCCACCACTGGGATTTCATTATTATTATTTCCATTATACTGAACAACTGCCTGAAATGCACTTCACATTATTTCAAGATTTCCATCAAAGCACTAGAACCCGTGCTCTACATCTTGGGTGAAGGAAATCTCGGTCCTACTAAGAAATGTTAATAAACGATGATCAGAGATCCAAGGGCCTTTCTTTCCCCCTATTGTACGAAGTCCTTGTCTGTCCTTAGAGTTACATCCGATGGCAATAAAGACAGAGAATCTCTTCACCATGGGTGATGATAAACTTGATCCAAAAGTGGAAAGTCTCTAATAATAAACAATTCTTCATTTTTGCGAAATTAGTTCCTCCATAGTGCACACCTGATAATTATCTTATTTTTTGGGGTTTTCCTATGCTACTGGTATCCTTAGGTGAGACTTCTAGTCTTCTACAGTACGTAGCAAAAAGGCAGGGCAGGTGGAGAGGGGAGAGGGGAGGGAGATGAGAGAAAGGGAGAAGGGAGGGATACCTAAAGGCACAATATGAAGACAAGAGAATTGAACTTAATGAACTCATTAACTTATGGGTGCCTACATTCAACCAGTAAGACACCAATCAACTGAACTAAACCAAGGCCATCAATTGGAGGGGCCTGGGCAAGCCAAGCCCATCCTGTGAAGGAGGCCTGACCCAGTGGTCCAGCTCAACAAGCCCACGACAGGGAACAAAAACCTAATGGGTTTCACTAGGCAATTGACACAAGTCATAAGCCACCTCCTTCAACCACAGAAGAAGTTGACGAGTAGCACTCTAAAGGCCTCAGAATACCAAGTAAATGAATGATCTGAAGAATGCATCTATTGCAAGCTTGGTCTCCCTTGTTGATCCTTCAAGACTCCACTGGTTCTTCCAATACTCCTTTTATATCACCTTCTCATGATCATCCCCATAAAAATGATGAATTTTATAGAAGGCCATATGAATAATATGTCTATAAATTTGAGTGCCAGTTAAGCTGCCCATTGTATGTATTCAGGATGATATAGGAAGCCTTTCTTTGATGGACCATGGAAAAAATATTAGATCATGTTTGGAAATTAAGAAAAGAAAAGAAAATTTTTTAAAATGAAAGAGAGGCGTAAATTCATCTCCATACTATATGTATGATACATACAGAATGTACATGCTTTATACAAACATTATGCGATTAATTTAAAAAAAAAATTAAAATTATTTGTCACCCAGATAGTGGACATCGGAACTCAAACTTAAGATGCCAAAGAATATATTTCTGTCAAAGGTGACTTTCAAATTTTAAAGCCACAGCAATGGCCCAAGGAAGGATGAGCAGTAAAATCCGGGTAAGGATAAAATCCCAAGAAAACGTCTGATTAATCACTTTATATTGAAGTAGTCATAAATGGGGAACAAAGAGACCAAAGGAACCGACCTGCCCTCTCATAAAGCTTCATTTCTCTCCCATAAAAGAGGAAAAGATATTGGGAATAAAGAAAAAAACAAGAGACTTGGGAGAAATGAAAGAAGCATCTTAATTTAGTGTTGCTCCACCTTTTTACAGTCTATAACACTTCAAAAAGCATAATTGACTGGTCCAATCTTCATAATTAGATGAACTTCTGCTCCCAATTGTGAAGGATAATGATTTCTCAATTTAAAGTGGGTCTAGTGTTTAGATCACTTTGTATTGGATCTGCCTTCCTTGTTAAGGGTCATCCCAGATTAAAATCCATCTTGGATGAATAACACATGAGGGCAGACTTAGTGCAATGGTAAGACTGTTTCATTATGACTGATGGTCATAGATTTGAATTTTAGAACAGTCTTTCTGCAATACGGGTCTATAACTGTGTACATAGACTCCTTCCCAAATCCTGCAGTGGTGAAAGCCTCGTGCACCGGGTATGCCTTTTCTTAGATGAGTAACACATCTAACTTGTTATCGTAGTTCAAAATTTCAATGGTATATTTTGGTTTTAACCAAAATGGCATGCGAATTATGGGGTCTTCAATGTTTTGGGGTTTTCTACCATATCAGACTATATTTTGGTGCCATTTCAGTCTTCTTTGGTGGTATATTTCAGTTCAATCATAGTTGAAACCGGAATCTTGAACCTTGCATGTTATAGCTTGCTACATAATTTTGTAGACCCTGATAGAAAAATATTTGATCCATACTTGAGACCATTTCCAACTACTTATTGCTTCAGTATTAAAGTGTGATTTCTCCTCAAGATTTGCATGTACAATCTCAAGGTATCATGTTCATGAACAGTTGTACTCAATGAGATTTTCCAGAGAGGGGAGGAGTTTCTTAGTTTAACAATTACTTCATATGGTCATTATTGTACTTTGATCAGCTTGATCTGGAGTGGATGTATGAGTGGTTGAAATCATGCACCTAACCGTGCACCTCAGGGTGACATGAGGGAGCAGTTACTCTTATTTATGTATGATATAGGAGAATGCATGTCTTGATTATGTGTGACATCATCAATTGTACACTGTTGTTATATTGCATGTGCTTTGTCAACCTTCTCTGATTCTGAAAATTTCCCTTTCCTGCTTTTAAATTTGAATTTCAATATGAAAAAACTTGGACTGAACAAAGCAGCTTTCATGTCCAGAGAGAGAGAGAGAGAGAGAGAGAGAGAGAGATTACTGGGTAAAAAGACATGAAAAGTGATTAGGGGGGAACAACCATGATGTTTACAGTAACTATGACTTGAAAAACTTAGTGACTGAACAAAGCATCTATCATGTCCTGAGAGAGAGAGAGAGAGAGAGAGAGAGAGCTTATTGGGTAAAAAGACATGAAAAGTAATTAGTGGGGAACAACCATGATGTTTACAGTTACTATGACTTGAAAAACTTAGTGACTGAACAAAGCATCTATCATGTCCTGAGAGAGAGAGAGAGAGAGAGAGAGAGAGAGAGAGATTAATTAATGTGTAAAAAAACATGAAAAATGATTAGTGGGGCAAAATAGAAAACCACCATATACACACCAAATTTTGTTTGTAACAATCATGATGTTTACAGTTACTATAGTTTAAAAGCTGAGGAAATGATTAGAAGGAAGAAGAAGAAGTAATTTAATGAAGGACCATAGGAGCTCATTCACCCATTGTAATCTGAAACTGCATAATTTCTGGAGAACCACTTCTTTAAACTCACCAAGGAAAATTTATATAAGGAAACAAAGAAAAGAAAACTCTACTGTCAACCCATCAAACCCAACCTAATCAATTTCTGAAACCATGAACAAATGGGAGACAAGTAGAAGCAAAATATAATTCTCACAGAGTCATATGCTTCTAGCCATCATTTCTTGGTATCTCCTGTAAGACTCTTGCTTCTCCAATCTAAATTTTTCATGGCAATCTGCGATAAACTTGCTGGCAAGTTGATCAATCTCATCGACCTCTATATCAACTGTGGAGTTCTCCAGAACCTTTTCTTCGAGCCAACGGAGGTAACCTGATAGTTGTGACTCCATTCCATCTTTACATTCTTCTGCAATGAAGACAGAGTTCCATGTGGAATCATAATAAGTATGACCAGCAGTACTGAACCCATCCATGGGTCTCACATGTGAAGAGCACCAGTTGTAGTCTGCTCTAATTGAACCAAACAGCTTCTTCATCTTCTTTTTCTTCTTTATGCTCTTGTTGATGCTGTCAATGTAGTAGTCAGGTTTGTTCTCCTTGAGGATTTCAATGAGTTTGGATTTAGCTTTAGTTAGTGCACCCAGTAGTCTGCAGACATTTCTGAGGATATGAGACTGAATTAAGGTTTTAATTTTCATGGAGTTTGGATTTGAGTATTGGGGGGCTTTCACAGAGTAATGGTGAAGAAATTGGAGAGGTTTCAGAAGGGATGGGCCAGTCATTTTTTGTCTGACTGTTCTTGTTCTTGTTCAAATGACTCTATTTAATAGAGCCAGATTACTAAATCATCAATATGGCCTTCTGGGTTTGTGACTTTTTCAAAGCTTTTTCTTGGGTTATGTACACTGTACAGAACTCTGTTCTCCGCATGAGATTGAAGCTCCTCAGGATCTAAGAATGACAAAGAGCTAATAATGACAATCCCAAGGAATATTTTGGTTGAAGCCAATAATTTAGGTAAATCATTGGTCTTGCTGAACAAAGATACCTCTTTTCTAGTATGGGGGGGAGGGATTGGTGATGTGGCATATAATTAGGGTGCCAATTTGGTTCAGTTTTGGTCTGGGTCGTTTCAGTTTTGGACTTGATAAGTACAGTCCAAGACTAGCCCAAAAAGATTTTGGTTGGTCCGGTTTTGTTTCTTTATCGGGCTGGGCCTGTTGGGTTTGTAATGGGCTAGGTTTGATTTCCAAACCATTAGGAGTTACCGGACTGGCCTTATAATACAAAA
Source organism: Protea cynaroides (assembly GCA_028583415.1). Lineage (NCBI taxonomy): Eukaryota > Viridiplantae > Streptophyta > Magnoliopsida > Proteales > Proteaceae > Protea > Protea cynaroides. The sequence goes on along the minus strand of CM053269.1, from coordinate 67,315,262 downwards.
ATTAAGTAACCGACTCACCCAAGAAAAATGAGTAAGAAGATGATGAGAGAGAATGGCAAAGAAAAATTGATTGGTTGAAGAAATGTAGGGAGCAAGCAAGCATTGATGATTGATGAACACAAAAGTTTGAGACATATTAAAACAAATAATTTATTGGAGGAAACATTAAACAGATGACATAGGGTGGTTGAGTATCAGGCTGGTCTGGGATAAGTCAAGGTCGAACTAATTTAGTATGAGTCGAACCCATAACCTCTTGAATACCTGCACTCAACTTACAGAACACCAACCGATCGATGAAGCAATAATTGTCTTAACGAGGTGTTTATGACGGTTGGAAGTATTGATGGCCAGACAAATATGTCTTACTTTAAGTAATGGTCCTTAGTTCCTTATCCTTAAAGATAGTTTTCGTACACGACAATGTATTTACAAGTATCAGTACTTCATTTAATAGGGGAGGGATAATTTTAGATAACACTTCCTCATCCAATTACTGAAACTATACAGGCCTATATGAAACCCCTATTGGCTTTAAAATAATAATTATTTTAAAGGTGAATTGTGCATTTAGAACTTTTCAATTGGTGACAGTGAATCGTTCACTAGAGAACAAGGAGGAGACAGACTATTAGAGGAAAGAGATAGAATAGGGTTGTCAATTTTTGCTCCGCACTTGGTCTTTTGAATTAGACCGATCGATTAAAATCCAAATTGACCCGCACTGTTTACTAAATGTGTCAAACTTAAGCCTGGACCGATTATTAATCGATCGTTCATGGTGCAAGGGTGCATCCAGTTAGTTGGTCAACTGCACCAACCAATTATGGACCGAACCCATCATCAACTGATTAAATGACCATTATCTGCCTAAATGTTAAATCCCTTAACATTTAAACCCTATGTCTCTCATTTTTCTCTCTTCGTTTATGTTTTTAACATTGTCCTTTACTTTCTCTCTCTCCTTAAATAGGCTATTATGTTGTGAATGTATAATAAAGGAAAATTTTCATATACACACTATTAAGGATTGAAAACCTCATCTACCCTCACAAGATTGCAAAAACCTCAATCACATCCAACTAACTGACGGAATTGTTGAAATACAGTTTTACCCTTCATATTAAAAATTGAAAATTTTAAAAAGTATATTTGATGACTAATTTGACATTTGTCATGGAACTTATATATTGTCTCTCTTTCCTTTTCACTCTCACCCAAGCCCTAACCCGAGCCCTCTCTACATTGGTCCCCTCTGCGCTGTCATCCACGGCGGCCTCACATCTCCGGCCTCCTACCTCAGGCATCCCATTTCTAGCCTTTGTATTGGAACTTATATTTTTTTTTTTTTATTGCTTTTGCTCTTCTAGCTTCTTATTTTCTCCATTTTTCTGCAATGATTTTTCTTCTTCTCTCCTCTGTGTTTTTCTCTCGAGCTCCAAACGAAATCACCCTTTCGTCTTCCCTTTTGCTTCTTCTGCCCTTCTCTTTCTACAATTTTTTTTTTCTAATGCTTTTTCTCTTTCTTCTTCTAACTTCTTATTTTCTCTATTTTCCTGCAATCGTTTTTTCTTCCTCAGTTTTTGTTTCTCCGAGATTTTTTTAAGCAACATTTCAACCGTGAATTTCTCTATCAAAAAGCGATAGAGAAGTTTCTTGTGAACATTGAGTCACATTGCTTTTTAGCTAATTTCTGGTGGAATGTAGTGTGGTGGGGGGCCAAGGCCTCCACCTTCCTTTGGCAATACTTAGTGGTGGTGCATACCCGTGATACACATTCTCTCCGCCCCACAGCCCCCACCAATCACCACACCCATGGCCTATGTCTTCACGAACATGGCAGTTTGAAACAAGTTCACGGGGCACTGATAACTTCTCACTAGCTGCAACAAAACCAACTTATCTTCAGTCTTATTCTAAAGTTAAAAGTTCATTGAGTCATTTTTAAATCAAACACCTTGTATGCACATTTATACACGAGAATTTTGTTGATTACTTTGATTCCAGAAAAAATAAAAGGATTTTGAGATGGATAAAGACAGACTAAGGTCGTCTAGACTCACCTTGAAGAGAGAAGATCTAATCTTCTTCGTCGTTCTCCTCCGTCCCACTAAAATTCAGAATTCTGTTGATTACTCTGATTCCAGAAAAAATAAAAGGTTTTAGAGATGGCTAAAGACAGACTAAGATCCTCTAGACTCACCTTGAAGAGAGAAGATCTAATCTTCTTCTATCGTTCTCCACCATCCCACTAAAATCCATCCCTCCCTCTCTAGTCTTCTTTCTTGGGAAGTGGAAGAAACAATAGCAAATATAGCATGGGTGGGGCGTCAAATTTGTTGATAGTGGGTTTTTCATTTTGTGGTTTGGGAGCTAAAAATCTTCTTTATTACTAGTGCCACATGAGTGATTATTGAGTGTAACCGGTAGAGGATCACGTGGAGATCAGAGTCTCTGTCTCCGTTTTCTGTTTAGTTCCCATGCCTGCAGATTCTGTACCAGAGAAATACATAAGGAAAAAAAAATTTGGGATAACAAATGAATAAAGGGTATTTTGGTCTTTTAATAAGTCTAAAAGGGTATTATAGTCCATTAAAATTCTCAACGCATCTGACATCAGTAATTAATGGAAATTTTTTAACGGAGTGGACTATGTTGATTAACAGAGCAAAGTTTTTAGGTAATAGATGAGGTTTTTCAATCTTGTGGGGGTACATAAGGTTTTCAATCTTTAATGATGTATATACGAAAATTTTCCTATAATAAATAATCACCAACTATATCAGAACACAGGCCAAGGGTTGTGCTTTTTTTCTTTGTGGACTGGTTGATAGGATTGGGATCATTAGCATAAGATGGGATAACACAATCGATTATGGATCAGTTGGTTTGCATCATTGAAGCCCATTAATAGACCGATTAGACTGATTAACATAAGATCGATTATGGACCAAGATCAACCGAACCAAATATAAATGTATTCATGTCTCGCACATGAGGATCGATTAATTAAACACGTTGGTCATGGTCACTACAACAATCCTCATTTTTGCCGACGAAAATTGGCGACGGGAACTGAATTCCCGCGGCAAAAAATAATTTTAGCCGACGGGATACATATTTCCATGGCAAAAAATAAGGAGTTCAAAGACGGGATCAAAATTCCCGTGGCAAAAAATCGTTTTAGCAGACGGGATATAGATTCCCGTGGCTAAAGAAAGGGGTTTTTGGCGACGGGAACTGAATTCCCGTGGCCAAAAATAATTTTAGCCGACGGGATCCATATTTCCGTGGCAAAAAATAAACCGTGGCTAAAATAATTTTCGGCAACGGGAATAAAATTCCCGTGGCCAAAAATCGTATGAGCAGATGGGATATAGATTCCCGTGGCTAAAGAAAGGGGTATTAGCCAAATAAGCCGGTTTTCACGGTGTGCAGTCACTCGAGAGACCCTAGGTTTTCGCCAAACCCTCACTGCCTTGCTTTGGTGAACTGAAACGGGAAAATGATTCTAAGTTCTCTGTTGAAGATGGAATCGTCTCTGAACTCCTTGTCAAGAACGGAGGAAAAGAAACTGTTGAAGATGGAATCGTCTCTGAAGAATCGTCTCTGAAGTCCCTCTCGCCCACTCTTTCCTTCTCTCCCTCTCTGATCGAGACACTCTCTTCTCTCTCCCATTCTGGACTCACGGCACTGCCCTTTGCTCTCCCTTTGGATACGATTCCAGCATCGATGGATGAAATTTGATTTTCATTGGCAACTCAGGTGAGGAAAAGAAAATTTCCGTCGGCAACTCAGGTGAGTGATTTTGTCCACAGGATTCAGATTCTCATGGGCAAAGAAGAGGAAGAAAGATGGGGGAGAAAAAGGGTTTCGCAAAGGAGAGGGCAGAGTGGCTGAGAGAAGTGATACGGTATTTATTCTATAAAACCTCTCACGGTTCCTTCAACTCCCTCTCGCATCTCTTCCTTGGCGAACCAACATCTCTTCCTTGGCGAACCAGAGGTATGTGTTCTTCTTCTCTCTTCCTCCCCCTCTTTTTTTTCCTCTTCTCGTTACGATTTTTTTTTTCTGATTCTCTCTTATAGGTTTCCATCTCTATGCAATTTTCGTTTCTAGGTCTGCAAGAAGTGAAGACGCTGGTCTCTCTGCGATTTTCCTTTTTAGGTCTGCAAGAAGTGAAGACGCTGTGAGCAGGTATGATGTGCCTTGAGTTGGGAAATGAAATTGTACATTTAAGGCTTATATCGGTTCTAAGCATTTGCCATTATATATAAAGAGCTGTTCCTCTATAACAGGTTTTGGATTTGGGATTTTTTTTTCTTTTCTAAACTTGAATATAAAACGGTTTGGATTTGGGTTGATTACCCATATAAATCTGGTCTCAGTCTCCATTAAATCTTTGTTTGGATATCTGAGCAATTGCAGATGTCATTTTCTTCAATGTTGGTTGATGATTGGTGGTTATGTTTCATGTTCCTTAGACTTCTATATATCAGTTTTCTGCCTTTATTACAGATTGATAGGATGACAACAAGGAGCTAACAAATTAATAATATTAGGAAGATGGCTTAATTGTAAAGGTGTCCATTGTCTATCGGGATCATTTGATTCAGTCTGAAATTTCCATGTTATTTCCATATTCTTTTCTCACCATCATTCTCTTGGACATGATCAGCTTGTTTAAGTTCTTTTAGCTCTCATTTGTTACCATAGAAGAGTGGTTAAACTGTTTAGATTGTTAATTGCTCCTCGAATTTGTGGAATGGATTGGACTCTAAAATCCTACTAAAATTTGCTGATCAACAGTTTCCCAAAACATCAGGTGTTAAATGTAATGCATTGGAGAAGAATTTCTGTAGGATCGATTGGTGTGGGGTAGCTATTGTTTTCGGTGGGATTGGTATTGGGGATAATTGGATTGGTAGAGTTATTGTGAGCAAGATTCATTGGTGTGGTTGTCGGGTTTTATGTATGAAAAGTAAAAATGGAAAGGTGGGATATCAGGTTTAAAGAATGACAAAACTTTGATCCATTTGAAGCTATTGACTATTGTGCAGCTAAATAATATAAGTTTGAGCTCAAAAAAATCAAATAACATGTTTAAATACCTTAGTTCTGCTTGTTTCACCATAAAATACCTTTCTGCTTCATTCTCTCCTTTTTATGAGCATTTTGATGACCACCAAGAGCCTGTGAGTTTGCAAAACCCTTGAAACAGAATTGGCACTCATACTTTGTTGGAAATATTAGCACCACAAGGAAAATATATTATTTAAGACTATCTAATAAGCAAATGATATTAAAGATAATGTCAACAATCAAACCATATGATTAAGAATCTGAACAAATATAATGTAATATAATGAAATATAAACACATACCTTATACGGTGTTAATTAAGGAAACAATTAAGGCTGAGTCGTGTTGGTACACTCTCCTTAAGATTGTATTTGCCCCTTATACGGTGCAACGGGTCCTTGCAAACCAACCTCCAAGATAAAACAGCCCTTCAGAAGGACACCCACCCAGTGTGCACTCACTGTTAGGCGTATGCAGACCCGACGGCTAAGGTTAACAATCCTTTAAAACAAGGATCGAACAAACTTTATCGATAAATCAGAGTAGAGAGAGAGAGAGAAAGTTGGAAGGAGAAGGAAGAGAGACATGAATTTTGTATTCAAATCTTGAGTGATTTGGAATTAGGCAACATCCTCTATTTATAGAAGACAAATACCTCTCAAGGGTCACTACCAAAAGGTATGGGTGCACCTCTTCATACCAAAAGGTATAAATCACCACCCTTCTAAAAGGGTACACTTGAATAGGTATGTATCCATACCCATATCCATATTCATTTCACTGTCCATATTCATATCCATTTCTATATCCAACTCAAAACAAAATTGAAATTAAATTTTCCACAAAATTTAAACCAAAACTTTGAATTTCATTTTAAAACTTTTTGAAACTTTATTTGTTTTTCGATATTAAAACCAACAATCCCCCACAAGTTTCAAATAGATTGATAAAACCAGAATCAGACTGTTAACCTCATGAAAACTGTAAGCGACGTCGTTGCAGATGTCTGTCGACTTGAATCTACACTAGGTCTGATAGGCCACGCTATAGAGTACGGGTGAAGCTTGCTCCTTGAACCTTTCCTCATTGGTGTAGCCGACTGACCTACCAGCCACCTCTTACAGTCCGACCCTCGAAAAATCCCTTAATGGTTGATATATTTTTAAACCGGCCTTGTCCCTATCTTGGTTCATAAATGTTTATGAAAGTTCGCCCTTAAAACTCTCATTGAAAGCAGCTCCACTTCCTACATTTAATAAGGTCAGCCCATAGTGTGCACCACAGTTAACACACCCCCACATTTTGCTAGGATAACTTTGACTTGATTAAGAATCTTTGAGATTCATCCTCTATTCATTGTGGTGAGTACTACCTTACCATCTAACCAGAATGAGCTATATTATGATAGTACTAAACAAGTCATCTACGTGACTTCGTTTTTACCCATTGAACCTAATTCTAGGGATCTCCTCTCACATAGGTTGGGTTTCCATCACATGACTTATGCCATAGGCTTCAAGCTCATTCCTTTAGATGTATACCACCTTAGTGGTCAGAAGCTAAATAATTATATCAATCAAAATTTTTCAGTACTGAGTTATGTCAAATGCGCGCTATTCCATTAGCTTCTCCAGATATATTGTATAACCGCCTAAGACCTACATGTCTTAGATGTCCTTAGACATTTTATAAACCCGGCAAAGTCATATTTATCTTACTTGTAATATTTTGCCGTTTAATCTACTTCTTTAAAGTAGCATAATCAATTTCGATTTTCATCATATATCTGTTTTCGAGATTTTAGTCATTGATCTTAATCCCGACTTAACTTTGTAGTCATACTTGACTATCCATGGTGGAATCTTACCATCATGATCATCTCCTTTTGAATGAAGGTGATCTTTCCGAATCTAGAATTTTCGAATCTAGGCTTGTCTTCTAGATTCCATGTTTAAATAGATATAAATGATTCTATATTGACATCATTCTTTTTTCTTAGAAGAGTTTGACCAGCAAATATGTATTCTTATATAACCCCCACAATTCTGGGTTTTTCATACTCAATCTTATAAGAACTCTGAGTATGCATAAGGTACATTATCATTTCATTTATCCATGTAAAATTCCAAGTATCTCATGTTTTCGTATTCACCATATTCAATATGTTTCTTGATATACCATATCTATGGTTAATAAACAACATCCATGCATTGGACGTTAATGGTCTTTTTAAATGATCATTATGCTAGGAGTTTCATATTCAAATCTGATTAGGGCAACTGTTTTGGTCTTACAACTTTTAAATGCTTTTCACTTAGACTGATTAAAGTTTAGTCAATCATGAGTCTCAATCATATGATTACACCAACTGTTTAACTAACAATTAACTTATTTTCTAAGTACAATGAACAATATTCTCTCATGACAATTAAATTGTCTATATAACCAGTGCACCTCATAATCATGTGACAAATGATAAAATCACGAGCCAAACAAACCATTAACCATGTTATTAATAATGATAATACAAAATTAAAATTCACAACTGATTTTCATGGCTTGTCAAACAAAATCAAGGTAAATGATTCTAAAAACACATTAACCTATTTCCAGGTCCAGTTTTATTTGTTTGTATCTGGTATTCACTTATCTTGTAATCATTTTATTTCATTTTATTTGTTAAAACAAAACGTTTTCAAATCCATGCACGACAAAACCATTGCATATATTCCAAAACAAACCGGTTAGAGCTATCCTCAAGGAGTGCTCCCTTAGAAAAACACTAATACTCACACAAAGTACTTATCTTACTAAACACACCACTACATGTGATGCCTAACCGGATCAATTAAATTTAGTCTCAAGGCACTATTTGCCAACCCTTGGGCTTCTCAAGCCCAATCAAGAAATGACCATATGCAAATAACATGCATTCAATTTATACATATTATCTCAACACAAGTAGTTAGAAGTTGACATAAATATGTCTAACAGTACCATAGACAGTACCACCCATTACATGATCAAAAGAAATGTATACACGTAATCAATGATCATTTCATCGATCAATATACAAAAATAAGTATTCAAAATATTCATATTATTAATGCATATTGATATGGTGAAAATATCATATAAGACCATACACACAAGAATAGATAACCAACAATTATTATAATTAAAGTTCTTGACTTCGAACTTCTTACCCAAGGTGGTGACACATTCCATAAAAAATGAATACTCTGCAGCTCATACATCAGGGATGTAAATAAGGATAAATTAACTGAGGTCCAAGTTTGACCAGAATTAATTTATTGACTATATACCCAACAGATGTTCAGAACATGAATCCATCTATATGTGTACACAAGCCATCATATATACATGCATGGCAAAAAATCTTGGGCAATATGCCCTTCTAGATCAAACTAGGTCCCATGGCATCCAAGATAAACATTTAAAATCAACATATATAAACATAACGCACAGTGACATAATAAGAACAGTCAAGCTTTTATCCATGTACTTGAAAACACGCATGTAACAAGTGGGATTTAAGATAATGGGCTAGCTCAAACCCTCAGGACTTAAAATCCACACAATGTACGCACATAAAAACATTAAGTTTTAAATCAAAGTGATTTACTTGCATAAAAACCATTTAATAATTTCTATAAGTAAACACATGTACTTATTAAAATATATCATTTTTTCCGTGCATTAATATTAAGGGTGTCAACGGGTCGGTTCGGGCCGGTTTCGGTTCGGGCTGAATCGATGTCGGGTTTTATAAGCCCAGCCCAAAACATGTCCATTAAGAGTTCGGGCTAGGTTGGGCTGCGCTGGACACAATAACTAACGGGCTGGTCCGGTGTCGATTTGTTATCGGGTTGGGTTTATTGAGGTGATTTCGGGCTGATTCGGTCCGGACCGGGCTTATCAAGCTTATCAGGCCAATTTTATATGTAAGATATATTATCTATTTTATTATTTCTATCTATAAAATTAGCATCATTCCTTCTATATGTATGCAATTCAATAAATTATAACAATTAACATACTTTTTTCAACTATAGATTCATATAATCTTTCGGATCAAGAAGTAAACTATAACAGTGTAATATAATCATCAAAATTTAAAACCATAAAAATTAAGAAATTGTGCCCGGATGAACCTTACCGGTGTTCGGGCTTCTTAACGGGCCGGGCCGGTCTGGTTTCGGTCTGGGCTGAAACGGTGTCGGGCTTTACAAGCCGAGACCGAAACCTGTCCATTAAGGTTCGGTCCGGGCTGGGTTTGGGTTATTTCGGGCCGGCTCGGTCCGTGCTACCGGGTCGGGCCCATTTTTGACACCCTTAATTAATATATAGAGAGTAACCTGGTTAAACTCAAATTTCTTCACTTGGCTTCCATTGCCAATAAATAAACTGGATCATGAATAAACAAGAAAGCTCAAGAGACAAGGGTACACATCCAACCAAACAATAAAATAATTCAAGAAATTGGCTGAAGCTTTGAAGCCTACAAAGCTAGAACATATAAATGAGCTAATTCAAACACCTACATAGTTGTCCATAAACAACTGGCAAAATCAATCATACACGCATCATGGAACATATTGATTTATTCATATGTACATCAAAATTAGTAACAAAAACTTGTACCAATCCAACGATTAACTCTTGATCCTTCTTTAGATATTATGTCTCATAAAGATAAAATGTTCATATAACCGACACATTTTATAGACCCATACACCACACCTTTTGGGCAGAAATTTATTTGTTTTTTTTTTTTTTTTCTTCACATCCGTACAAGCAAGATCATGCCCATAGATATTTAAGAAAATATTTTATTATAAAAAATCTCCTTCTTTTCCCATGTAAACCATTTCAATATATAACAGTCATATATATTTATAAAAATCAGTCATAAATCCAAACGAAGCAACCGTTCAATCCAAACAATCAATTAACAAAGTGGATATCGATTACTCACACTTCATCATGACTTTTCAAAAATCAAAGACCGAAACCACCCTTCTTCAACTTTCATTTTTTTTTTCATGTAAAATATTATTTTAAAAGAATCTGACAATCTACAATTCCTTGGTGCAATAACTCTTGGATTCACATTATCTAGTTATACCCAAGGCCCCATGTTTTAATTTAGATTATAGGCTGATCCATCTAACCCCTAATCCAACTTATCGCCTGAACGATCTCACCGGGGGGCATTTATGAGCCAACCAGCCCCCCAACAAAGAAAAGACACGATCACCTTAAAGCAATTTCCCCACACATATTACAAGGGGCACATACGAGCCACCCCTCATGTACGGGCTCTTATCCGTATTCTTTTTAGACGATTCAAGGTTCACCACTGATTCTAAACAGTTAGTGACCAGGTCAGATGCAAGATCTCTTTTATACATGAATAGGTTCTAAGTCTCGGCAGAGACTGTAGTCTAGACACCTCATTGAAACCATCAAATCAAAGAAAAAAAAATTTACGCAAAACAAAATCCCAAACGATGCAAGATTGGAAAGACACAATGTTTCTGGCAGGTGTCTCGATGTCAATAGTTACATCAAAAGTGACTTATCAAATTTGAAAAGGTGGCATGCAAACCGAAAACTCAGATTCCAGAGTTATGCACAAATTGCATTGCAAGTCAAAATAGAAAAAAATTGAAACGATCCAATCAGCTATGCATGTTTCCAATACACTATTACCAACATCCCAAAGAATATAAGTTTAAGAGGACATCACAACCAACCCTCTCTCATCACACCATTAGTATTACAGACGTCATATGAGTATGAAAAACTCCCCTTTGATCAGGAAAAACAGTTTTTAATTTTTCTTATTTTTATTATCATTTTCAAATAGTTCAGTGAATAACTTTCGATCCTTTTTTTTTTTCCAAACGATACAATAATCTGTCAAACTCATACTATCTTTTTTCTTAATATTATATTTTGAATTCCATAGTCGAAATTTTCTACTTTTGCCAAAAGTTTCTTAATTTCCAACGATCCGTCACTTCATGCATTCATATATATTAATAGTTTAATAATCAGTGAAAATGTTTTTCTAAATATCCGTCTAAAACAGAAACTAAACAATACAATACCGTAATACTTTCAGGGGTACCATTACTGAAGATTACCCATAAAGTGAAGTAATTGAATTTCCTCTTTCTTCTCTAGACCACGAACAAGATATAACATATATATTATTATATATACTTTTCAGTAGTAGATATGTCACCGTACTCAAAAGGTTACAGATTTACTAAAGCATAACGATTCTTAACATTTTCAAATAATGACCATAGGCGATTTCAAATAGCACTCATATCAATCTTAAAGGTCATTATTCAAAGTCTTAAACCGAATACAATCTTAAGAATTGTTAGAAATATTAACACCACAAGAAAAATATATTATTTAAGACTATCTAATAAGCAAATGATATTAAAGATAATATCAACAATCAAACCATATGATTAAAAATCTGAACAAATATAATGTAATATAATGAAATCTAAACACATACCTTATACGGTGTTAATTAAGGAAACAATTAGGGTTGAGTCGTGTTGGTACACTCTCCTTAAGATTGTATTTGCCCCCTATACGGTGCAACGAGTCCTTGCAAACCAACCTTCAAGATAAAACAGCTCTTCAGAAGGACACCCACCCAGTGTGCACTCACTGTTAGGCGTATGCAGACCCGACGGCTAAGGTTAACAATCCTTTAAAACAAGGATCGAACAGACTCTATCGATAAATCAGAGTAGAGAGAGAGAGAGAGTTGGAAGGAGAAGGAAGAGAGACATGAATTTTGTATTCAAATCTTGAGTGATTTGGAATGAGGCAACATCCTCTATTTATAGAAGACAAATACCTCTCAAGGGTCACTACCAAAAGGTATGGGTGCACCTCTTCATACCAAAAGGTATAAGTCACCACCCTTCTAAAAGGGTACACTTGAATAGGTATGTATCCATACCCATATCCATATTCATTTCACTATCCATATCCATATCCATTTCTATATCCAACTCAAAACAAAATTGAAATTAAATTTCCCACAAAATTTAAACCAAAACTTTGAATTTCATTTTAAAACTTTTTGAAACTTTATTTGTTTTTCGATATTAAAACCAACATACTTCTTGTCATCCATGTCAGGTGCTGCTGCACTCTTCTCCTTCACAGATTTCTTATGAGGCAAAATTGTGTTTGAAGAACTTACACTTTCATCTCCTTCCTCTGATACTCTAGAACCCTGACCATCATTCGTGTAAGGATCCACCTCAAAACCAAATATCCTAAGCTTCTTCTCTTCAACATGGAAACCTTGTTCCATCACATTCCTCTCCATTTTCCTGAAAATGAAAAGATTAAGTTGTCTCCCAGAAACAATGCTCCTGTTAGTTGTTCCCCTCTTAGAATTTATATTGAATTGATCATTGTAAATTCAGGATATATGCAGTGCACCCCAAAACAAAATAAATTTATAATAATGAACAGTACTAATGTAATGAGTCAATTATTAAAGGTGATAAGGTGAAAAAATTCAATGAAGGATCAAATGGAAGGAGCCTTCATGCAGTATTGGGTTAAAGCTTTTCCTTATTTTAATAGGATACGGTTCAAACTTTCCCCATCAAAGGGGATTCAGTCTGTTTTCTTGAGGAGGAAGTCATGGTGAATAAGCATTTTGATTATCCACTTGGGCATTTGAAACACTGATTCCATGCTTTAGGAGGACAATGTGATATTAGATTTACTCCAACCCCAAAAGTCAAAATTAGTGGGGATGCAATCATCAGAAGGCTCTCAACTTTGCTAGGATAAAAAATTAATAATTATATTAAAACCTATTTCACTGTACTTAATTGAATATTAAATGTTATTTTTCTTGACCAACTAATGAGTAAGTGGATTTATGTATTGTCCTCAATCTCAACCTTTGGTTACCATAATCAATTATAAATGTGATCTAGTAGCATAATTGTGGGTACATAGTCCCATCTGCAACAGGGTTCAATAGGGCACTACATAATAAATATTCTATTTTGTTTATGAGTACTATACTGGTTTTGTTATCTGGCACTAGACACATGCATCTAAAAATCCCTAAAACTGACAAGTTTGACCATATTCTATCATTTCTCAATGAATTTAGAGAGAGTAGTTGCTTGAACAGAGAGGAATATTAGAAGTGGTCTTCCTCTGTTCTGTTTTTGTGTTTATGGTTCCTTTGTCTCTTTGTTAACTATTCTTATTTGTGGATGTTTGTTTGTTGGGTGTTGGAACCTCTTAGTGGGGGGATCCTTTTTTGATAGTCGTCTAACCCTGTTTTCTTTGTGTTTATGGTTCCTTTGCTGCCTTTTGATATGGTTTCTTATTTGTTCCCTAAATATGTTTCTTAGAGGAAAAGAACTGCCTTTCTTACAAACCCAACTTCCGAAATGTCTTGCATGGGAAATAAATTCTTCTTAGCTTAACCATAGTTACTTCTTAAAATAAATTGTATTAAAATTAGGCTGAGATTACCCATCAGTAGCCAAATTATGCTTTTTCATGATCAAGAATCACAAAAACTTGGCACTGTACAGAAACCCCATTGCCCATGAGCACAGGATGTATACTCTGTACCTTGTTGATTCAAACCCAATGTACAAGTATAAATGTTATCATCCATGTTTTCAACTATTTTTTATACATGAAATAATACATTTTTGAATGAAGAGAAGTTTTAAGCATATTGTTTTGTAGAGTTTCATTATGAATTTTAGCTTGTTAAGTTGGTATAAGTTTATGGGGCTTTAAAATCATGTAGCTCCCTACTATCTACTATTAAATAATCTATTTTTCTATCTAAAAATGAGCTTGGGGGAAACAAAGGAAAGAAATAACTGGCCACATTAACAATTTGTCAAGAAGTTTACATGCGTTTATCTCACAGCAAGCCAACAAAGACTGCTGATGGTTGCTAAGAAACCATGTTAATGAAGATAGGTGTTTCGGTGAACAAAGAGACAAAGGAACCATAAACCATGCCTTGCACTCAATGTTATATGTCAACACCTATTTTTTAGATAATTATTTTGCATGAGACAGAAACATAAAAAGGGCATACCTAGTGCACGAGGCTCACGTCATTGAGTGCTCTTACACTAATACTAAAGAAGCCTAATTTTACTCAAGGATGAATTTAAGAATAAGATCACCTTCATCCTAAAGTATACAAATGATACCCTACCTTATTTAGTCTATTTCTAAGCTGTTTTCTTGTCAATTGTCATGGTTTGGAACAACCCAGAGATAATGGATGAAATGTTTGTCCATTTCTAAACACCATTAAAGTTGATGCTACAAAAGATATTCAAGATGCTTAACTGGAATATATGGTGCCCAGTAGTACATATATTTTTAACTCTATAATCTTGCTTAGGGAAGGCAATTCTTAGCTTTCTACTTTCTAGGATACCATGACTCTTGAATGAAAGCTCAAGTAGAACAACTGTTGGCCTATTGCATTCCTTTTATGGCTGACCTAAAATTCGTTTGTTTCACTTGCTTAAGATGTGGGTCTGACAGGAAAGTAAATATATCAATTATAATGTTAGGCCCTTTTTTTTTACACAAGTTGTAGAAAGATAAAAAGGATACTGTGAAGCATGACTAAGTGATAAAAGGCTAGATGCAATGTCATTTTTTATGTTGTGTACTTTAGTTATGTACATCATCAGAATAACCTTGTGTAGAAAGAAGTCTAGGGTTTGCTATAGTGTTTAAGACTGTCCTGTATGCAAGATCTAAATGTAGACTTTGTAGTTGTGTGTTTTATTCAATAAAATTTATTTCATTAAAAAAAAAAAAGGGCTATGCCCAAAAAACCCTATCAACAGAATTTTACCTTTTCTGATGTTTGCTTTTACTGCATTTTTATTTGAAGTGAGGGTGTATGAGTATGACGATCTCATAATGAAGGATATTGTCAATAATGGAGAGTCCCTTAATGAACAATTGGTAGGAAACCTCATCGCAATTAGAAGGTCCAAAATCCTAGAAACAGTTGTAATAGCATTTATAAATAGAAAAATTTAAGTACACTGATACTGTCCATTCAGATGATTTGTTTGCTTATTGATTTCTGCTATTGCATATCATTGTTTTTCAGTTGTACTGTGGGTGAACCCATACCTAAAGTACTTTGTTTTTTTTTCATATATATATATATATATATATATTGAAATTCTAAAGTACTTTGTTTTTCTTATTTTTTTTTTTGTGTGACTTTAACAAACAACAAGCATGGAAGGCTGACATTTGTTTGCTCAATGCATTTCATGATTTAGGTTTTTGAAGAAGTTCAATGGGATGCTTGAAATAGTTGATCAATGCCTTCTTTTTGTATCTAAGAAATGAAAAGTGGTGTGGTGTGAATCAGACAAGAGAAGGAAGTTGAGAAGCATTTTGGTGGATTGGAGTTACAAGATTTTGGAATGTTATTGTATACAATGCATTTTTTTTGTTGTACTTTGGAGTACTGTGTATATACAATGCTTTTTTTTTTTTTTTTTTTTAACTTAGCTTATTTCCCTGTAAAAGTTGGAATATCGATATTCACTTAGAATTCTTTTACATTTCAGTTGCTAGTTTTTTTCTAGTTTTTTGTGTTTTGCTTGTGTTTTATGATAGGATATATAGTTTTCAGTGTTTATAACAGGAATATTTCAGTATGGGTATTGCTTGGGAAAATTTAAAAAAAAAAAAAAAAAAAAACTATTTTTACCGACGGTAAAACAATATCCGTTGGTAAATATTATTTTTACCCACGAAAATTAAGTTTCCATTGGTAAATATGCAAATTTATGCCAACGGAAATTTAAGAAAATATAGTATTATACCCACGGTAATACATAGGGTGTTGGTTATATAGAGATTTTTACCAACGGAACATTTGTTACCGTTGGTAAATATCAAAGCTTCAACCACAGGAATTTGTTTTCTGTGGTTAAAAATATAATATTTTAGCTACGACGACAGAATATACGAACGAAACTGGTCCGTCGGTAAATATAAACGACGACGGAAACCTCCTTTTGGTCGCCAAAAATGAACATTGTTGTAGTGGGTGCAAAGTATTAAATTGATGGTGACGAATTAGGTCCAACTGAGACTGATTGATTGACATCCTGATAATGAAATGCTGGTATAACTCCCACTCTGCCATTCCAAGAACTTTTTCTAAAAAATCATTTAATTAAATCAATAAACTTTGATATTCTAGAATTTTCTAAAAGTCATCTGATTAAGGGTTTTGCATATCAAATCTTTATTTGTCGAGATCAATGATCTGGAATGTATTTTAAGTATCCTCTCCTCTCCTCCCAATGGTTCTGGGAGGACGCGGTAGCCGGCCCTGGATGGCTGCCACATAGCTCTTGCGTGAATCCGAGATTCATGTCCGGCCAACACTCCCTGTTAGTAACCCAAGATTCACGTGGTGGCCATTCAGGGCAGGCTGCTACGTCCTCCCAGAATCACTTGAAAGAAACGATATGAATCCTTATTTTAACACATTAAGTCCATGGGTGTGGGACCCACATCCCAAGAACTGCTTTCAAAAAGATAGGTGGGGAAAGGATCGAACTCCAGCGAACTCCAGCTGAAGGCAAAGTCAATCCCAAAAGCTAAGTTACAAGTTGCTACCAACCAAAGCTGCCTTTACCAAAAAATAAAATTACATTATTGTTTTTTTTTTTTTTTTTTTTATATAGTAAAATTGGGAATTGGGGTTGGAGAATGAAAACAGAATTTCAAAAGAGGAATTATAACTTCTAAGGTTTTAAAAGGATCACGTGGTTGATATATTTTGTGTGGGCCCGGATTAGTATGAAGTTTGGTAGGACAACATGCAAAAGAAAAAGTAGAAGTTGGCATTAAATGGTTAGTTGGTTCATGGTTGTTGAGATTTGTGGTTAAGGACTAATTTGATTATTGTGATTTCTAATTTTTTTTATTCTTTGTTTTGTTTCTTTTATCTTTTTAGCATTTGGTTCTAAAGTTGATGTTGATGGGACTTGGGAGGGACATTCTTTCTATAAAACGAGCTGGGTTTTATTAGTCGGTACTATTAGATCGGATGAAAACCATACTATCTGATCTCATTTTTTATTTGTTTTTTAATCCATTGTCATCAACTACTGGTTATACCATCGATCTGGATCGATATCAACTAAGACTCATATCATAAACGATACCAATTATTAAAACCATTTATTATTTTTTGCTTAAGATCAACAAAGATAAATTATAGGAAAAATACTTGCCTTATTTTTTAAAATAAGTATCAACATATGCGTGATCAACCCTTTAAATGGTGAGACGAATCGTAATTACTGTTTTCAATAACAATATTATTCCTGAAATTATAAAATATCATTTTTATCCCTTCGAAACTTAATAAAAATTTCACAAAAAATAAAAAACGAAACCCTTAATAAAGTCGATTTCCAAAGGGTGTTCTCCTTCTTAATTTTCTACATCTTAGATTTCTTCCTATTCTTCTTCTCCGACTTCGATTTATCCCTCCCTGTTTCTCCTCCTTTCTCTCTCCTTAACAATAAAACATTACTCTTAACTTGGTCAAAAAATTTAGTTGAACTCAAATGGATAAGAATAGGCTCAAGCCCTATGAAAAAAAACTTAAGTTACGGATACATTTGAAATTGAATGCAAATAAAACCCTTTCTCTTCGCCTTCTCTTCTTTTGAAATTATGGGCGCAGATGAAACCGACACTATCTAAGCCTTTTTTTTTATTTGTTTTTAATCTGTTATACCACATGTCATCAATTACTAGATATACCATTGATCCATATCAATATCAACTAAGACTCATATCATAAATGATACCGATTACTAAAACCTTTGAGAAATTAGGGGGCAAGGGTTTTTTTTTGCATACAAATTTTAGGTGCGTACATGTACCATTTTTTGCTTAAGATCAACAAAGACAAAATATATTAAATTAGAAAAAAAAAATGCTCAAATGAATAGCATAAGCTGGGATAACTCATAAGCAAAAAAAAAATAATCAGAAATTGACTCTGATTTTCACTTTCGGCATGGCCATTAGCAAAGATAAGAGCCAATAACTGAAACGCAATTTCGAATCTAAAAAAAATCACCTTTGGCATAATCATCAACAGAACCCTCAAAATGTAATCAGAGGGGAAAAAAAAAGGTTTTAATGGAGGAATGGATATCTTGGCTTTTTATTTTGATCCCAAATTATATTATATCGATTCCCTTTTTACCAAAGTGGCGGCTAGCTACCACCTTCAGTTCCGTAGTAATTGAGAAATTCTCAACTCAAAGAAGTTTAGAAAAGCCTGCTAATGCAACCATGGCTGCTGAAATTTTCATAGGATGGAACCAATAGAAACACAAGTGACCACGGCACTAGAGTCGTATTCTAATTCCCAAGCAAATTGAAGATTTGATGGGGCAGATCCCATTTAAAAGATTATGTGGGTCAAAATTTACGATCACAAGTACACCTAGGTGTACTATTCTCAAGAAGTTCTAACTGCCTACCATGAGGAAGTTGCAAAATTTAACACTAATGAATGATTCAATACGATACGTTCTTATCATTCATTTTGAGAGTCAAGAACTACTCATATACGGTTTCTACATATAGTTATGGTTCAAGGTGTCAGTATTGTTAGGGGAATAATGACCTCATCAATCGGAGAAGGACATGTGTCAGAGTGTGTCTCAACTGTCAGGAAATGTATAGCTAGTCACGTGCAAGCATACAAATAAGCCACCTTAGAGATCGTTTCCTTTAAGGAATCGATCATATTATCTCGTGTTGGCGATGATGGGTTTGCCTAGATCGCACACATCTCTCTATTTCCAGCTCATACAGTTGGTAACATCATCCACGAGCAAGGATCTTGGAATTGCCATGATCAGAAGGATATCCAGAGGATCTATACATCCAATAGCTATTAGCCCATCAGCCCGCAACTGATTCCGACTTCTACGGGATTGAGTCGTGGGCTCACACCCACTCTTCTTATCAGACTCTAACTCTAACTAGTCCAACGACAACTCACAGTTGAGGGCAAAGAGTTCGGATAAGTACGAAATCAACGGCCAGATCATAGGTCGTGTTAGAACCTACGCTATTCCATGCCGTCTCTATAAATGCAACATAATTCAAAAGTAAACAGATTCAATGCTTTACACTTTTCCGCTCTCTCTTTATCTCTCATTGTTAAACCCATTTTCAAGTGTTCGTATTCATATAGAGCTCCATACTACTTGAACTAGATTCTAACTTAGGTATCATAGCGAACCCGCCCTCACTTACATATCTACTTCTTCCTTTGCAGGTTCAACCCTCTTAAGAAGCTCGGGTGATTACCGACAACAACAAGTAACGAATCCATTGGTTCGATTGATTCGTATCAGTTTTAGACTTGATCAATACCTGATTATTCTAATACTATATTTTAATAAAGATCAAACCCATAAGTGTCAATTATTGCAATGATGAGCACAAGTGTTGATTTTGCATTGGATCCACATACTAGCCTAATCGATTTTGAACAGATTGATATCGTATCGGATACCTAAATTTAGAAGCATGCATTAACAGCTTATATGTTGTTGGCTGACTGGTGGGTGTGGAATCCAAAAAGGCTCTTAATCCCTCGGTTGAATGTTATCTCCCATGTCATCGTTTTTCTCGTACCACCCTCAGAAAAAAAGAATAAAAAAAAGGGGGGTTTCTGTCACCTACTCGTTTTATGGTAAAGGATTTCTGTCACCTACAGTTCATTGCTGAACATGCCCAGACATTAAACTTATAATTATTGCAGAAAAACCTAACTACATTTCATAATAAAGAAATGTAAATATTACCTAACAATCAAACTACCAAGGAATTTTACCCAAAAAAAAAAAAAACCATGAAGGAATTTATTCTATCGTTATGTGGAATATGTTGGTTTAGCCGGACTCAGCTCTTCTCAAGTTCAACCATTTTTCAAGTTGTGATCTGATGGCTAGAATTTATTCTGCATGTATATCAATACATTGGTTTCTGCGTAGAACTGACTCTAGCCACTGGATCACTAACTTGAGGAAAATTGAACTTGAAAGGATCTTTTTCCGATTTAGCCATCGTATCTGACCCCTGAACCAATGGGGTAGATGGAGGAAGATGTGATGTAATGGAGGGGCAACAAATGGTTGAGACGTTTTTCATTCTATCTGACGGTCATTATTTCGTCTATGTGAGAGATTCTTTTCTTGCCAAAGGGAAACATTTCCCCTCTTTTCTTTTCCTGTATCATTCTTGGATTTAGTGTTTTTTTTTTTTGATAGGGGAAGTCTTTAGTTTTCAGCAATGGTGTCAAAAGTGAAATTGAATGGTGTATCGAAAGTGAACTTAATCATTTCGATTGAGCCAATTATTAAATGGTTCGATTTTGATTTAAAAAATAAAACGGTTCAATTCTCGTTTAATTTGATTATTCAGAACTGTTACAACTGACTAAACATTTACTTTAATCCCTTAATGCTAAATGTTTATATTTGTAGAAATAGATTTTATTTTAATGTTTTTCACATGGTATACTTCTAAATCATAAGTCTATTTTCATATATGATTAAAATTATTTTAATGCATTCCTTAGTTTTTCGTTTTCTGTTTTTTCCTAATTTTTTTCCTTTCCCTCTAGGCAATGAAACTGTTTAAAATTGAGAAATTGAAATCGATTAATAATCTGTTTTGATAAACGTTTTATAACTATTTAATAAATGATTCAGTTTTTGTAAGGGTGTTAAAAATGAAACCGAACCTTTAAACCAAAAGCATGAAATCATTTATTAAATGGTTCGATTCTAACTCAAAAATGAAACCGTTAGTTAAAGGATTCGATTTTGGTTTTGAAAAGGAAACCGTTTAAATCGACTATTCAAAATCATTAAAATGACTAAACCCTTATTTTAATCCCTTAGTACTATATGTCTATATTTATAAAAATAAATTTATTTTAATGTTTTTCACATGACATCCTTTTAATCGTAAATCCATTTTCATATATGATTTTTCTTTTACTTTGTTCTTAACCCTCTTCCTCTTTCCTTGCAACAAAATCGTTTAAAAATAAAAAAATAAAAATCGAATAATAATGGGTTTTGATAAGCATTTTGAAACGGTTTAATAAATAGTTCAATTTTGATTTTATTCATTATATACCGAATTAAAATCAAACCGCAACATTAAACCGAAACCTACCGATTTACACCCACCCAAACCGAATTTTCAGTCACATTAGCTATTTCGTAAGCTTATGTTTGTTTGGCAGGAAAAGGTGATACATTTGAAGATTGGTCGGTGGTGGGAATTCGTCTATTTATACAGCGACCGTGGTTCGCCACTTTATTTTGCGTCTTCACCCCTCTCTCTCTCTTTTTCTCTTTCTCTCAGATATTCTTGGTAATTCGGTAGGTCTTGAATTAAAGTAGGCAGTTCATCAGAATCGCTAAGAAGAATTGAAGAAGGAATGGGAGACGACAGCGGAGAGATGAGAAATCTGGAGCCATGGAAGAGATTAGATGGAAAGATAGTGATGGTGACAGGAGCTTCTTCAGGGCTAGGGCGAGAGTTCTGCTTGAATCTCGCCATGGCTGGCTGCAACATTGTCGCCGCCGCTCGTAGGAAAGACCGATTGAAGTCTCTCTGCGACGAAATCAATCAAATGAAACCGGTAAATTCGAACGCTTTAGCTTCATCTTCATCTACAGAAATCAGAGCTGTTGGAATAGAGCTCGACGTGACCGCTGCGGAGCCTGTGATCGATGCGTCTGTGCAGATTGCCTGGAATGCGTTCGGCCGGATCGATGCTTTGGTTAACGCCGCCGGCGTTAGAGGTGAAACCCTTTACTCTCTTTTTGGATTTTAGCGGTGACGCGGATGAGCATTATTGTTCTGGTTTGTTCTCACGTGACGAGGGGTACATGTTTTAAGTATCTAGGGCCGATTTGTATCGGTATCGGCTGTGACTGATACAGATGATATCATTATCATAGCCGACATCGATATTGATACTGACATGTTGATTCATACCTATAAATTCCAGCCCTAACAAAATTAGAAAAATGTCATCTCATTGAGGATTTTGATCCTCTTCCGTCCAGCCCGATCCATCGGTAAGATCAATTGCCCGGCCTAATGTATAAGTATGTGTGCTGGGATCCACACTATCGCTTGGCAATCAGATAGGACCCCACCATCTATATTGTGTCAGTCCACGACCCACGAGAGTCATTACGACTAGCGTGGATGGACCTGCTAAGAGTAGTTGAACTCAAAACCTATGCTTCGTAAAGCATGGTTCCTTCCCGATCGAGCTACCCTCTTCTTGAAACAAGCTCCTTCATGGCTGCCTACCCCCCGCCTACCCCCTTTTTTTTTTCTTAAAGATAAGATGTTCAAAATTTAGGTATCCGATATGGTATTGGTTGATTGCAAAACTGATCTTGAAGGATCGGATCGATCTTGACTGATCTTGCTCATACAGTGCATTTTATGGGATTAGGGTTAGGATTGGCCAGATTTAATATTAAAAAATTGAAAAAAAAAAAAACTGATCCCTTATCGGATCTCTAAATATGTTAGAAGCTGATATTGAGTTGGGATTGTCTAAGTCTAAAACCGACATGAATCGATAGATCTGATACCAACACCGATATCTTGAACCATAGATAAAATCCACTATAATTTGTGGCTAGGGATGCCTTTCTTTTATTTGGTAGTGAGATTAGCTTTTTAAAAGGGTCCTTATGTTTGGTCCCATCGACGGTATGCCTTGGGTCCAATAAGGGATAGTTTTGGTATTTAAAGTCACTAAGATGTATGATGTAACGGCATACAATCCCGGTGACAAATGTACGAACGGGGTGAGATAAAGCCTTTTTATATTTATTAAATCATTGAGGGGGAGAAGATGAGGCTGGGGTTGTATTTTCTATAAGTTATGCTCCATTTGTTTTGACATAACAAAATTTTACGTGTAATTTAGTATTAGTATTAGTAATAGTAAATAATCTTTTACCCCCCCAAAAAAAAAGTAATAGTAATAATCATAATCATTTATCTATACTTTGAGTTCTTCATTTACACCATTTAAGATAAAAATGAACAATTTGGAATGACCAAAGTAGAGATTCAATGATATTATTTTATTATTTTTTGAAATTCCTGTAACATCGAATTACTATTTATGGATGTATTAGGTTCTGTAAGTTCCTCAGTGGATTTGTCTGAAGAAGAATGGAATACTACCATTAGAACTAATCTATATGGTTCATGGCTAGTAACCAAAGCTGTCTGTCGTCACATACGAAAAAATGGTTTGAAGGGATCGGTTATATTTATTTCATCCATCAGTGGTATTCAGCGTGGAGAGTTACCTGGAGGTATTGCTTATGGTGCTGGAAAGGCTAGTCTAAATGCCATGGCCAAGGTAAACATTATTTAATCATTCATGCAATCATGCATCATAATTTGTTCTGAATACTCCTACTTTGTAATCGATTCAAGAATTTTATTGACCTTGTTAGCTTGAGTTTGTCCTGGCCCATCTTAAGTCCAAACAGGGCCTAGGTTGAGATACTCTGGGCTTGGGGGCGGATCAGGGTGGACCTGGCTATGGTGTAGGCCTCTCAGTCCAACCCTGTCTTCTTCTTCTTTACAGATTGACCCAACCGCTAAATCTCTAGATCTCTCTCATGTCATGGTCAATTAGGATCAGTTTGACCCAGCCCTGAGTGTGGGTCAGGGTTGAATTTTTCATCTCCTGAGTCAGGTCTGACCTGGGGATGGGTTTTAAAATTCCTGGTCCTACTCGACCTGTTGGAATTTTAGAATTATATAACATGAAATCATCCTAGGAGATCCAATTTTTTTTTTTTTGGGATAATAAATGGGGAGGTCTATGTCTATCTCATCTTTCCTTTTTTTTTTTTTTTTTAATCAGGCTTGGGGATTTTTTCGTAAAGGAAAATGTTCTTTTTGAATTACTGAGTGGGAGCTACGGCAACACTCTCTCTCTCTCTCTCTCTTCTCTCTCTCTCTCTCTCTCTCTCTCTCTCCTGCTCTGTCCCTAGTAAAAGATCCATTATTGTCTGCTCCCATTGGTAGGCGTAGGCAACTACACTGCTCAGAGAACCTACACCCTTCTAATAAAACCAAATGCAAAAAAACTTATCTCCTATCAACTTTAAGCTACTAAAAGTTGATCTTCTTTTCTAGCCATTTTTTTTTTAATTTTCAAAATTGCATCAAATTCTAGTCTAAGCAAAGAGAGGCTTCAAATGCTTTGAATGTTTTTACACTGTTGTAGTTATGTTTTTGAGATTGAAATGACTGAAAGAAGAAATGTTTTGTTTGGACAGATCATGGCTATAGAGTTAGGGCCAATCAACATCAGAGTGAACTCAATAGCACCTGGGTTATTCAAGTCAGAGATCACAGATGGACTTATGCAGAAAGATTGGCTTGACACTGTGGCTAAAAGGACTGTTCCTTTAAGAACATTTGGAACAAGTGACCCAGCTTTGACTTCACTTATTCGATATTTGATCCATGACTCCTCCAGCTACATCACAGGCAATATCTTCATTGTTGATGCAGGAAACACCCTACCTGGTTTCCCCCTTTTCTCCTCCCTTTAGTCGTCTTCTTCGACGGTTTTCTATCTGGCTGTGTGACTCCTATGTCAGCGTGGAAGCCAAAGAGAATGCAGGCACAAAAGCATCCAAGAGGAGAGAGAGGGATTATTTCACGGCTCCTGTGTGAGGGCGTAGGATAACACAATGGACAAAAATCTTTCTCCTTTTGAAATGTCATTTGATTTTATTTCTTTGTACTTACTTATTTTTAGAAATTGTAGAATTTTCACTATTATTGGTAAGGGTGTTAAAAATGGGCCCGGTCTGGTAGCACGGTCTGAGCCGGTCTGATATAACCCGAACCCAGCCCGGACCGAACCTTAATGGACAGGTTTCAGTCTCGGCTTGTAGAGCTCGACACCGTTTCAGCCCAGACCGAAACCAGACTGGACCGGCCCGTTAAGATGCCCGAACTAGCCTGAATCAATAATACCCAACCCAAATACCGGTAAGGTCCATCTGGGCCCAATTTCTTAATTTTAATGGTTTTAAATTTTGATGGATTATATTACACTATTATAGTTCACTTCTTGATCCAAAAGATTATGTGAATCTATAGTTGAAAAGAGTATGCTAATTGTTACAATTTACTGAATTATATACATATAGAAGGAATGATGCTAATTTTATAGATAGAAATAATAAAATAGGCTATATATCTTACATATAAAATAGGCCCGATAAGCTTGATAAGCCCGGTCCGGCCCAAGCTAGTCCGAAATCACCTTAAAAAGCCCAGTCCGATAACAAACCGACATCGAACCAACCCGTTAGTTATTGTGTTCAGCGTAGCCTAACCCAGCCCGAACTCTTAATAGACATATTTTGGGCTGGGCTTATAAAACCCGACACCGATTTAGTCCGGACCGAAATCGGCCCGGACCAGTCCGTTGACACCCTTAATTATTGGATGTATCATCCCATAACATGCTAGAATTTATATATTTGTTTTTGGATCAGTGTAAAATAATACGATTGGATCGGAAGAAAACCAATGGTAATGATTCAACCTGTAATTTGATATGTGGCCAACTTAGATTGACCTATCTCCCCAATTGATTCAACCTTGTTTGGTTCCTGTTGTCGGTGGAATCCGTTCAGCTTCCCCGATCCTGCCACGTAGCCAAAACACCTACACAACAAGAAAGTTGGGGGGGGATATACCTCGGGACTACTCCGATGTCAAAGTTAGGGAATACCAATAACAAGTAGAATGTAGCTCTTAGTGAAACACTAGAGCTCCTTAGAAATGGGGGTTCCCTGAGATACGTGAGCTTCAGTAATCTTCTTTTCTTTTCCGGTGAGACTGAGCTTAGGATAGAAAACTGAAGAAGAAGTTCTCAAAATGACTGAGTAGGAATCATACCAGAGTGGGTTAATTCTCCCTCTTTGATGGAAAATCTGGATTTAATTAAGTCAAACCAAATAAAAAAAATCTCTCTCTTTGATGATATTTTTTTGCTACTTATATGGTTAAGAGAAAGCTTATCAAACAAGCTTTCCCCCACCGACCACCCTTTTAATCATCGGCCACCTAGAGAACAATAGGTTCGAGGGGTGACAACCCCTTAGGGCAGTGCTAGGAAGTCTTGTCAGCCGTTTACGACCCCTCGGTCTTCTTTGACCCCCTTTTAGTCCACGTCTTCCATATCCTCAGACAACTGTTTCTGCACTTACACCTTTACCGAGTGTCATACCAGTTTATTGTTGATTCGGTCTCCAATATGGTGACCCGGCCAGTCAAATCTGCCTACTTGGCATTTACGATTGTTGTCGACATTTATGAACATTAATGGCGGACCATTAAATGCTTAGTTACCCCCATCAATCTGTCCCATCATGTCTGGATCAGCCTGGAGGGGGTCGAACACGAGTTCGTTTTTCGAAAAAAAAATTATTCTCACACTTCGTGCCTAGGATATATGCTACATGTCATTTTCTCGAGGATCATCTTAAATTCTCTATTCTCCATTGACGGTCAGATTTGTATCCATTATTATTTTCTCCCAATAGAGCCCCTTTGCCTCCTCCGCGTCGTTTCGACCGAACGAGACACATTTATGGGGGAAAAACACTTCCTTCTTCTGTATGCGGATATACTTCTTTCGCACGCGGATATATCTCAGCAAGTTCTCTGTCGTTACAGTAGTTATGAGCCACTTTCTCTTCCATTTTCTCAAAATTTGAATGCCCACTTCCCTTGTGCAACGTATGTAACGTTCCGTAACGGTTTGAGCCCTGATTGAATGCACCCGCCAACGTTTATGTTTTGATCGAGCTGTCATTTCGATCTTTCGGCGTCAATCCCGTCATTTCTCATTCATCGTAATCGTCCACACGTCGCTTCCCTGTTCAAGCGTGATATTTGAGATTTTGAATGATGGTTACACCGTTCGAAACCATCATGACTGTCAGACAGGACCCTCCTGTCAGCCAACTTATAAAATCTTGCCTTCTTCTCTCATCTTCTTCCTAACATTTGAACGTCTACAGTGCTCTCTGAGGATTTGCATTGCCTTATGCTTTTTCATTCAGTGTATTTGATTTTGCGCAGAGTGCTGCTTCTCCTTCGCGAGGGGTTCCCGGGGATCCGCTTGTTCTTCAAGTAAGTCCCAACCTTTCTTCCTTTGTGATTTCCATCATTTCACCTTTAACCAGTCATGGCTCGCGATAAGGCCATTATCATTCGGGTCTCTGAGCCTACCCTGCGTCGATCGCAAATTCGACGATCTACCCAGGGTGAGGGTAGCTCAAGCGGTAACCTCGGTAGTCCTCCCCATGATGCCTCCGGTAAGACCGGTCCTTATTGCGTGACATCTTCCATGAAACCCCTAATGACTGAGTCCAAACTCCAGGATCTTAGGGCTTCTTTCCTAATTCCTGACTCCGAGGAGCTGAAAGTTCCTGGAGCCCGAAGACAGAGCTTGCCATCTTTATTCTCATAAGATGGTGATAAATTACAACATGTTCCTCTCTGATTTTCGCTTCCCTTGCTACCCTCTCGGATTCGATATCTTGGGTTATTACGGCTTGGCCCCTACCCAGCTTCCACCCAATTCCTGAGACCATATCCATTCCTTCATCATCTTCTTCCTCTGTTGCCGCAAGTCTCCCACTCTGAGGTTCTTCCAGTTCTTATTTGACCTGGGGGGGTTACTTGGAATAACCCTAGGACCCACAAGACCGAGCCGAATGACACCTATTACTTTTTCCGTCAGAATTTAGATATGGTTTCCCCTATGGTCGAATCCACCCCTTCTTCAGTCCCTTACTGGAAGGAGAAATTCTTCGGGGCCATAGTGGGACGAGGCCATAGCCTAATGGGCATGCATGCCTTTCCCATTGGTAACCGATGGCAGTTTATCGACCCCTCAGCGGTAGGGGTCGCCCCACTCTTAACAACGCTTGAAATGGAGACCCTTTAAAGGGTAGAAAAAAGAGAGAGAGCAGTCCAGTATAAGGACCTGGGCAACAACAAGTTCCTGTTCCTGTATGGACTGAGTAAGTTCCCTTTCGACCCCTGATAACACTAACTTGTCCTTCAGCATTCCTTGCTTTACTCTGTGTTTTTATTCGACCCTTAACACTTTAATGTTTGTTCTTGGTGCAGTGGAGGGTCATGACGACAACATATGGGAAGATCTGATGGGGGCAGACCTGTTTCGTCATCAGAAGAGGTAAAGAGAGGAAAGAATCGCCACTGTGGCCCGGAGGCTAGAGGCCCTTGAAAAAGCCACCGACACATCCCAACAGAACTCCCTCCGCCCCCTTCTAAGGATGTCGTCCCGCCTTTTGACCTCGTTGCCCAGGCCGATCAATCTATAGAACCCAAGCAAGCGGGAGAACCATTTGCTTCCTCTCGAGATTTCGACCCCTCGATCTCTACAGAGGAGCCGGTTGTCCCTTCAATCATTGACATCGCGGAGGATGGTATTGTCACACCCCAATTCCGACTGAACCAGAAATGTGAGTGAACCGACTTTAAACCACGATTCACACTAGGATCTCAATAGACCGTGTCAACCAATCATTCCCAAGCAGTCTAACTTAATCAGAGAATAATGCATAGCAGCGGAATAAAAGATAAATGAACTGAGTTCTATGTGGTAATTAAATAAATACTCAAATTATTCTATCATTCACAAAAAAATTAAATAATAATTATTACATTGTATTAAAAGAAAATAAACTATCACTGAAGGAAAACACAGAATGAGCACTTGCATGATGCATCATGCTCGTCCTCTACTATCTGTGTATCCAGGGTAGCCACCGTACTATAAGCTGGGCAGTCATAAAGTCTTTCACAGTATACTCTGCATCAAGATCTGAAAAAGAAATAGAATATATTCGGGTGAGCTCACAACTTAGCTCAGTAAGTACAAGACCAATGCAACACACAAATGCATGAGATAACATTACAATTTGGGTCAGGTAAAACTTGCAAGGTGCTATGGTAAGGTTTGGCGGCCACCGCACCTCCATGCACGAGAGTGTGAGTACACCCAACAGTCAGACAATAATCCACACTACTGCTGTTGTCTCACATCACTTACTCCAGTATAGAGATAAAGCTAGGGATTCACATCGTCTCCTCCCAGTCATTCCCACTGGGAGGAGACGATGTAGATCCTAGAGCTAGAGTCTGGCGGTCAGGCAACAATCCACACTACCTCGTCCTCCCCCTGATACCCTACACTATACCAATACCTAAACCCCTATTGGCAAGGCCTTGCAAGTGGGTTCCGTTTCTAACCAGTCCTAAATGTCAATACAATATCTATGGCCCTACCCCAACATGGCTCCCTACGACATAGAGATAGAACTCGAGTCTGGTGGGCAGGATGAACCACAATCGCACGTCCTCCCTTTCATACCCTATTCACTCCAAGTCCGCTAAGGTAAACGGCCATATTACCCTACCCAGCATAACTCCCTACGACATAGGGATAGGGCTCGAGTCTGGTGGGCAGGATGAACCACAACCCCATGTCCTCCCCCTGATACCCTATTCGTGTCGAGTTTGATAAGGTAGAAGGCGATACGAGAAAAGTGTTAGTTGTGGATATATCCAGGGCTCGCTCCCCTTCACATTCCACATAATAACTAAAAACATACACATGCCTAACATCCAATATCCTAACATATGAAATGCATGATTAGATAATAGCAAAAGAAACAACTACATGGCATGTGAATATGCACAAACACCGAGCAATACAGTTTACACATAGATTTAATCGCAAAAGTTTACTGTTAAGTAATTAATTAGAGTTTGGGGTCTTGTCCCTTACCTGTCACGTGATAACAATTTCGTACAACGTCATAGGATCTACTCACGCTGTCTACAAATCCTACATAGTCATACCTATAAGTTAGAATTCATTTATTAAAGTTAGAATTCATTTATGAAGGTCACAACTAGTCAGAACCATGTTTGGTCAAGCAAACAAGGCTCGGAAGGCATACCGGTCTCAGTAGAGTGAGACCGGTATGGTGCCACCGGTATATACCGTTTGCGGTACATACAGACTGGTATGTGCCTGCGATATATACTGCAGGCCCATACCGCAGGACCTTGTGTCCAACCGGTATGTCCCGTGGTTTAGATCCGAGAACTTCGATCTCGGATCTCCCTTCCACGTCGGTCTTCGGCTTGGTTTCTAGGGTTTCTCCTAACCCATTCTAAGGTTCAAGTAATCTAATGGCCTTCTGGTTTTGACTAGAACTTCATATCAAACCAGATCAGATCTAAAAGAAAAACTAGGCTTTTAATTAAAGTCCTAGGATTTTGGATCGCTGTGCCGCTTCATGGCTCCGATCCGAAATCCTATCATGACTAAGAGGATTGAGCACTTACCGGCAGTGTTCGTCAGTTGGCGGCGTGCTCCTCCGACGGAAACCCCTTTCTTGAACGGTCTCCTCCTTCCTTGCTCCTTCTCAGATCTCTTCCAGACGGCTAGGGTTTTGAGAAGGATCAAAGGAGTGTCAAAGTCTCTATTAATAGTGGGAGACCGTTCTTAGGAAGGTTTCCCACGGTTGAAAACTTTCTAAATTTTGATTCGGAGTGAGGGACCCGCTGGAGTCTGTCTCCAGCCGAAAATACACATACCGGTCGCACATACCGGTCTGACTGACTCAGACCGGTATACACATACCGGTTGCACATACCGGTATATAATTTTTACAGCTTTACACAGGTTCTCATACCTGAAAATTGAGTGGTTCGTCACCCGGCTTCGCCTTCCGGTCCGATTATGATTGGAATACCTGTCACCATATAAAACCATGGGTTAGACCAAGTTTTTAGAACACGGTTCTTACAACTCTACCACCCTTAAAAGAAATTTCATCCCCAAAATTTGCATGTAGGTTTCACAATTCCCCCACCCTTAAAAGAAATTTCGTCCACGAAATTGTATGTACCTTCAGAGTCGAAAAGATGAGGATATTCTTGTCGCATGGCATCCTCCTCCTCCTAGGTAATTTCTTCTACGTCCTGACTCTTCCAAACTACCTTGACATAGTGGATAGCTCGCCTTCGAAGCTGTTGTATCTTTTTACTGATTAGCTGGATTGGTACCACCTCGAAGGTTAAGTCTTCTATCAAATCTGGGGGGTCTGCAACAAGAATGTGCGAAGGGTCTCTCACGTACTTCTTTAGTAAGGACACGTGGAAGACGTTTTGGACACTAGACATCGCTGGTGGCAATGCAAGTTGATAGGCCACTTTGCCGCATCCGGACAGAATTTCATATGGACTAACATATCTAGGACACAGTTTTCCTTTTCTTCTGAACCGCTTTAGGCCTCTTACTGGTGACACTTTCAAAAACACTTTATCACCAACAGTAAATTCAAGGTCTCGTCTCCTGTTATCAGCATAGTGCTTTTGACACACCTGAGCTGTCTTTACTCGGTTCTTAATCTGATCCACTGCCTTGCAAGTTTCTTCCATAAATTCTGGCCTTACGATTCGTCTTTCTCCAACTTCGTCCCATAATAATGGTGTTCGACATTTCTTACCATACAAGGCCTCATATGGGGCCATTTGAATCGTAGCCTGGTAGCTATTGTTGTAGGCAAACTCGATGAGGGAAAACTTCTCATCCCAAGCCCCCTTAAAGTCGATAGCACATGCACGAAGCATATCTTCTAGGATCTAGATGGTCCTCTCTGACTGACCATCCGTTTGAGGGTGGAAGGCTGTTCTGAACTTTAGTTTTGTTCCCTTGGCCTTCTGTAGTCCCTCCCGAAACTTCGATGTGAAGCGTGGATCTCTATCAGATACTATGCTCTCTGTGATGACAACTGGAGTGGATTTGGGATCAGGTGGTTTGGTGGGTTTAATGCTTGAGTGAAGTTGGGTAAAAGGAAAGGTATGTTCATCAAGAGTGACATGGCGGGTAATGTAGGTATGACCCAGCCGAGGGTCTAAACACTTGTAGCCTCTGTGACGGTTAATGTAACCTATAAATATGCAAGGAATAGAACGGAAATCCAGTTTGTGCTTGTTGTAGGGCCCCGAATATGGGTAGTAGAGACACCCAAACGTATGGAGTACCGTGAGATCAGGAGCTTTTCCAAAAAGCATCTCAAAGGGAGAACGACCACTGAGAACCCCTGTGGGCAGCCAGTTGATGAGGAATGCAGTAGTCTCAAAAGCGGAGGGCCAAAAGGATATAGGAACCGAAGCCCAGACCAGTAGACATAAACCAGTCTCAACAAGATGCTGATGCTTGTGTTTGGCCCTACCATTCTGCTTGAAGGTGTGTGGATAGGAGTATTGATGATGAATTCCTTTTGAACGGAAAATATTGTCAAATGCTTGGTATTCCTTGGCCTCATCAGACATAAACCGTTTAATTTTACAGTGAAACAAATTTTGAAGCGAAACATAAAAATCCATAAATGTAGAAAATGACGTAGATCGGCTTACAAGAGGAAAGACCCAACAAAAAAGACTAAAGTCGTCTATAAAAGAAATATAATAATGAAAGCCAGTGACAGAGGGCGTTGGAGATGGCCCCCAATTAACTGAGTGCAGTAGATTAAAAGGAGCGGTGGCCCTAGCATGGTTGATGGCAAAGTGTAGTTTGTGAGCTTTCCCCAACGGACACGAAGGGCAAATAGTGCAAGAGGCAGACTGTGACTGACGAATAGGTAGATGTACATGCCGAACTAAGTAATCAAGGCAACGAGAGGATGGATGACCCAAGCGGTCATGCCAAATATCGATAGAGACCTGTTCACCAATGTGCGCCTGGTATTGCTGGTGGAGAGGCAAAGGTGAAGACGGGAACCGGTACAGGCCAGCTTCAGAGTGTCCCTGGAGAATAATCATCCCAGTTTGAGGATCCTTCACATAACAACAATCAAAGTGAAATTCCAAGAACACATTGTTGTCAACAATGAATTTTTAGTAACTTGAGGGACATGAAGGACATCTCTAAGTTGTAAAGTACGAGAAGGAGATGAAAGAAAGGATGTGCCAATGTGATTTATAGTCAAACCTGCACCGTTACCCACGTGCACTTGATCAAAACCAATGTTGAGATTGGCAAACTTCACAGTGAGGTGACGGGTTGCGCCGGAGTTCGGATACCAAGTAGTATTAAAGGAAGCTGGAGGCGTAGCTTGAAGAGCCTCAGATGCAGGGCGAGCAGGAGGAGCAGTTGAATAGGAGTACTAAGGAACCGAGTTACCCCTATATTGGGGATTGAAGCGGTTGTAGCAAGCCACCGCAGAGTGACCTGAGCGGTGACAAATTTGGTACGTACCAAATGGTCGGAGGAGCCATGTTGAGGAGGACTATGACAAGAGCCACGACCTTGGGATCCAAAGGAGCCGGAGGGGCGACCGCGGCCTCGATTGTGACCTCTTGGAGAGATTTGATGGCTAGGTCCTTTGGTGGTGTAGTTCCCTTCAGCAGAGGGTAAATCCAGAGGAGAGGAGCGCTGATCCTTAAGTAGCTCTTGGCTGAGCAGAAGACCTTGAAAGTCAGCGAGAGGCATGGGGTTGAGCCGTGTAGTGACGAAGGTCGCAAAAGACTCATAATCGAGGCCCAAGCCACGAAGTGTGTTGAGGATGATGTCCGAGTCAGACATGGGATGAGCAGCGGCTGCTAGATTATCAACTAAGTGCTTAGTGTGTTGGACATACGCAGACATAGATAGGGTGCCCTTCTTGAGCTGAAACAATTGGTATTTCAATTGTATCCACGTGCCTATGATTGAGAGGCATAAACATGGGCGAGTGTGGTCCAAGCAGCATGGGAGGTGGTGATGCCAACAATGTGAGCCAACGCACCTTCGGTTAAAGAGGAGATGATCCAACTTAATAGGATTTGATCCTGTTTGCGCCAAGCGAGATATGCAAGATTGACTGAGGGGGTTGCATTGGATGAAGGAAGATCAGAGGGTGGAAGGGTTGGAGGGGGGCTCGAGATTGTGCCGTCGAAACATAGCCATACAAGTCATGGGCATAAAGAAATGGAAGAAATTAGGACTTCCACAGCAAATAGTTAGATTGGTCTAGTTTAACAGGTAAGAGAGAGATGATATTGGAGGGTGAGAGCTGGATAGAGGTTGCTGGAGGGGGTGAAGAATCGACTGAGGTAGCCGTGAAACTCATTTTGATCAGATGACATGAGTCAGAAGACGGCTTTGACACCATGTAAGATCATAGGAATTAAGAATGGCTGAATTGCTTTCTTCACTATCATTTTGATAGGAAGATGTGTATATTTAAATATATTGTTTGTGATACAATACAATAGACAATCGTATAAGACTCAAACTCATGCAGTTACATGCAGTGACGTGTGGAACTCAAAATACAATTAACATCTTTAAAGTGTGCAATCTGGACTCTTGACACCCTTCAGAGAGAGTCCCATAGGAGCTGGACTCTCTATAACCGTTTGAGAGTTTGTGATTGTAGGATGTTGATTATCCTTAACAATTTAACAATGACACCATTCGACGTCCTCTCAATAACTTTTCATTTACCAAAAAACAAAAAAAATTCAATTTAGAGCATATGGTTACAATTAGGACATATTGAATTTTTGGTTAAAAAATCTTTCATGTGGGCCTATTTGCATGACTTAGGCTCTTTAAAAAATGGGATTCAAATCGTCTCATCCCTGTATTTCAGGGAGGAGATGTGGTGACTCCCATTGGATGGTCGTCATGTGGGGATCGGATGAATCTAACCCCTCCGTTCGAACTGACACTCTCTTATCGACTCGACTTATTCGCTTAAACGGAGGGGTCGAATTCATTCAACCCCCACATGACGACTATCCAGTGGGGTCGTCGCTTCCCCTCCCGAATCTCAAGGAGAAGACGATTTGGCTCCCTTTGAACGCGTTACACAAACTAAGTTGTTGAGTCCTAATTGTATACGGCACAAGTCAAGACTCATCACTCACTATGTCAAATCAAGAGCCTGACCAATTTCCTACAATAATAGGCCCTGTCAGTCTAGGCCTGCCTAACCTGCCTAGGCCCGCCCTAAGATCAAAAAGAGTCTCGGCTGGCTGAGATACCTTAGTCATAAAAAATGGGTCAGGGTTGGGAATTTGTAGTCATGAGTTAGGATTAGACTAGGCCAGGCTTTGGGCCTTGAGCTCAATCCGGCTAACACATTCTGACCATGTATTCTTCTTTTTTCCCATGTTCTTTTTTCTTCTTGTATTCTTTCATCTTCTTCTTCTACTTTCTTCTTTTATTCTTTCTTCTTCTTCTTCCTCCTCCTCCTCATCATACTCATTCTTCTTAATCTTCTCCCTAGCCTAACTCAGACTCTGCGTCTCCCTTACCCCTCCCATAGCCAGGGTCAATTAGAGTCAACCCAGCTTGACACTAAGGGCGGATCAAGATTGAATTTTTTAGGCCTCAAGTTAGGTTCCGCCCGGACATGAGCCCAACTAAATCAACTTAGGGTCGTTTTTTTTGTATTATTTTATCTCTTTTCTCCAAACCATGTTGGCCCATAACATGAAAGATTCCCCTCAGACATGGAAAACCTTTTAAAATAATTATACTTGGTTTGGTAGGTGTAGACGGCAAAGGTCAACAATCTGAACATGGACATTATGACTCTTCATTCACATGAGTCGTGAACTCCTGCTTCACGTAAACGGTTTAAAGACAAAATTGTAACAACAATGGTCAAGATTCAAGAAGAATATTTTATTCATAAAAATTGACAGGGTTTTTGAAGTTTGGTAGTTAGAGGGTCTTGGTGTTTCCGCGCGAATTCGTTATTTTGGCTTGACGCCATCGTTTCTCTCTGTTTTATAGTGTGTGTGTGTGTGTGTGTTAGGGGAGAGATAAAGTACCTGATCAGTAAGATTTGAATCAAAGAAGAATGGGGGATGAAGGAAGCGAAAGATGTCTCGAGCCATGGAATCGGTTGGATGGAAAGGTAGTGATGGTGACGGGTGCTTCTTCAGGGCTGGGGCGAGAATTCTGCTTGAATCTCGCCATGGCAGGCTGCAACATTATCGCCGCTGCTCGTAGGAAAGATCGATTAAAGACTCTCTGCGATGAAATCAACCAAAAGTGGAAGAAGGCTTCAATTTCATCTTCATCGGACACTACTACAGGAATCAGAGCTGTTGCGGTAGAGCTTGATCTCAGTGCTGCAGGGCCTGTGATCGATGCGTCTGTGCAGATTGCCTGGGATGCTTTTGGCCGGATTGATGCCCTAGTTAACGCTGCCGGAGTTAGAGGTAAATCTCCTCTCTCTCTCACTCACTTCTGTCTTTCTCGTTTGAATATCTTCATGGCTTCTTGGATTTTGGGATCTGTGAATTTCAAAGTTTAACCGTCATGCATGATTGATGATAAAGTTCAAATAAATTTTGAGGCGCTGAGACACAGGATAACAGTTCCTCTCCCCCGCCCGGGAACCTTCACAGGACTACCCATGATGTGTCAGACCTGTATTATAAATGTTCGAATGACAAGGTTGGATCCTCATGCAGCCCATGCAGTTTTATCTGATCACCATGCAGTTTTATCTGATCATTGAATTACATTGATGCACATATAGATGCATTTTGGATGGACCAGATGAGACTGCAGGGACTACATAATTGTTGGGATAGTTTGATTTCGTTATTATTTGTCACGTGTTTTTTCCTGGTATACTTGCATGGAAACAAGTAGTGGGTTAATTTCGAAGTGGTTGAAAACAGATACCCAAATTAAAAAAAAAAAGAAAAGGTAAGAGCTCGTTACATCATAAATTACAAAAAAAACCACTATATTGATGGTGTTTAAAAACTAGACCCCAATCTTCTCCTGTCAGTTAGTCACGCTAGCCATTCTTCAACGACTGTAGTCATTCTATGAATATACTAATACATTGTACCAGGTAAACTCCTGTCGTTGAATCACACTGGAGAGACAAAAGAATAAGAGTGGATATTTTTCCTCGTTTCTATCGGATTTTTTGGTCTCATGAAATCTTTATTGTATGGATTCATTGCATATGCTCAAATACCTTTATTTTGATTAGGAATGTATACACTCATATCTAGCTTTAATTTAAAGAGGTCAAATACCTTTTTTCCTCTCTTTGTTTTCTTGACAGGGACCAACAAAGTAGTAAACATGGTTTTAAATTTCTAGAATTCTGATCCCCTCGTATTAAGTTTATATTAATGATTTTAAACCCCTTAAAGAAGATCTCCTGGCCTATATAGAATCCTCTAGCCTCTCTACTTTCATTTCATCTTGAGAGAGTATTTCCCACGCCGACATTGTGTGGGGGATCTTTATCATTCACATGAAACCCACATGGTAAAAACACATGTGAGACAACTACCATACTTGGTAAGTGAATTATAGAGTAATCAACTAGAATTTTCCCAATTCTCTCTATTGACCCGTTATCTTTTAGGAGGTGAGGGGTTTGCTTACACACTTGGCTCAACGTTTTAGGATTCTCATTGGTTGCACAAAAATTTGGAAAAAATTAATGAATATTGTTTTTTTTTTCCCTATAAGAACGATTATGACATATTCACTTTGTAGACAAATTTATTTTAT
Source organism: Protea cynaroides (assembly GCA_028583415.1). Taxonomy (NCBI): domain Eukaryota; kingdom Viridiplantae; phylum Streptophyta; class Magnoliopsida; order Proteales; family Proteaceae; genus Protea; species Protea cynaroides. The sequence goes on along the minus strand of CM053269.1, from coordinate 67,277,335 downwards.
GTGTAATTTGTGTATAAAATATTTCCCTATTAAAATATTTGACTTAAATATATAGTAGCGGAATAGTGGTTGGAGTATTATAAGCATAGTATTATAAGCATATACAAACATACATGAGAGAATATTTAATTCATTTTGATTTAAAACTTGACACGGGGCCAATTTGAATGTTGACATGTCTATTCAATGATCAAAATCATCACATCACGCTAGCATGTGGCAAAACTAGGTGGACTGTTAAGGGCATCTCGTTTACAGCTATGTTATTGCATTTTTTTCATGATACTAAGTAGGGTTGATATTTTCTGTTTGGTTGTGTGGATCCTATGCCAATGCAAGATCCAATGGGAGGCCACACTCAGGTATCCAATATGGGGGTAAAAGGATGATTTCACATCCTATGTGAGAGGGGGGTAAAATCATCATTTCACATCCTATGTGAGAGGCACACAGCTAGATAGAAAACTTTTTTCCCAAAACAATAATATTAGTATAGTAGTAGTAATCATCATCATCATCCATATGAAATTACAATGTAAATGGCCGAAATTATTTTTTAAGATTAATTTACCCTTATTGTGTTGTACTTAATTAACATTCAATTTCCATTTATGTGTGTATTAGGTACAGTGAGTTCCCCATTGGATTTGTCTGAAGAGGAATGGAATAATACTGTCAAAACCAACCTAACAGGCTCTTGGTTAGTAACTAAGTCTACTTGTCGTCGCATGCAAGAACATGGTTTGAAAGGATCGGTTATGTTTATTTCATCTATTGCTGGACTCTAGCGTGGGGAGTTACCCGGAGGTAGTGCTTATGTTGCCTCAAAGGCTGGTATAAACGCCATGACCAAGGTGAGTAATATTTCATATCATGAATGCAACATGATTTGTTTTGGATAATTCTTAGTTGTTAGTCAGATAGGTTTATCTATGGTTATATAACATGGATATCATCTCACTAGCAAAAGAAAAAAAAAATCTAAATTTAATGAGTAACATAATTGAGGGAGATGTTTTTCTCACCCTTTATTTTTCATCTGACTTTTAGTAATTTCTTATAATTTAAGTTCTATTTGTTTTCATGTAAAATATTGGAAAAAGAAAAATTTTCAGTTTAATAGGATTTTCTATTGTTTGTTTAACATTAAAATGCATTGAGAAAGTAGAAAAATTTTACATGAAAAAAAAATGCATGTAATATATCATTTGAAAAGGAAATTCTACAATGAAACAAACAAGGGCCTAAGAGAAAGTTTTTCTCCACCAAAGGTGGATGTTAATCCACCACATAGATGTCCAATTGCTCTCTAAACTATTCCAGGAGTCCCATCCAAGCGTTCAAACACCAAGAATCACTTGGGTGGAGAGAAACTATGTCCTTTCCCTTAAACAAATGCAAAAAATGAAAAAAAAAATTATATTAATTAATTTTTTCATCCAATATTTGATTAAGGAATGAAATAACTGAGAAGGAGAAGTTTGATTTTCTAAACAAAGAAAGGTTTAGAAGTTTCAAATGCTTTGAATGTCTTTCAATTGTAGTTAATGTTTTTGAGATTAGTTGGAGTGAAAGAAGAAATGCTTTGTTTGGACAGGTCATGGCTCTAGAGTTTGGGCCGCGCAACATCAGAGTGAACTCAATAGCACCTGGTTTGTTCAAGTCAGAGATAACAGAAGGACTTATGCATAAAGATTGGCTTAACAATGTGGCTTTGAAGACTATCCCTTTAAGAAAACTTGGCACAATTGATCCAGCATTGACTTCACTTATTCGTTTTTTGATCCATGAATCATCGAGCTACGTCTCAGGCAATGTGTTCATTGTTGACTCAGGAAACACCCTACCTGGTTGCCCCATTTTCTCTTCCCTCTAGCCAACAAATCTCTCTCTCTCTCTCTCTCTCTCTCTAGATTCGATGGATGTATGGGGGCGGACCTTTGTGCAATGGTAAGGTTGCTCCATTGTAACCTAGTAGTCATTGATTAAAATTTGAAAACAACCTCTCTGCAAAATAGGGTAAGCTGAATACATTAGCCCCTACTCAGAGCCCGTAGTGGTGGGAGCTTGTACCTAGAATATGCTTCTTTTATTTTTTGGAAACTATGATGTATCATTCCATAATATACAATATCTAATTGAAAGAATAACGGTTGATATTTATTTATTTTTGGTGGAAAGGTATTTGAACTTATATTTCGATTATGGTGTGAAGTATGGCGAACAAAGAAGAACTCGAAACCTCATTAAGAAAAATACCTTCTTAGTGTCAATCATATTTAGTTGAGATAAGATTTTATTGTTGTACTTGAATGAAGGGGAATAGGTAGTGTGGGTGCCGCAAATGTCACGTGGCCTGAAAACTATGCTTTCAACGTGCTCGCAACAAATTTTCATTTTACCAAAAAAAGATTTCATTTTCCAAAAAAGAGAGGTTACAATTTAGAGCATATGGTTACAATTAGAACATATTGTATTTTTGGGTAGATAATCTTTCATGTGGGCCTATTTGCATGACCCATGCTCTTTAAACGTGTTACACTAGCAATGTTGTTGATCAAAACTATGGATCCACATCTTCTCTTACCGGTGGTTTTGGGAGGACAGTGGTAATCTGTCCTGGATGGTCGCAACGTGACTCTCGGTGAATCCAAGACCCACGTCCGAACCGACACCCAGCCGACAAGCCGAGCCGACAGGGGGTGTCGGCTCAGACGTGGGTCTCAGATTTACCCGAGAGTCACGTGACGACTATCTAAGATAGATTGTTACGTTCTCCCAAAACCATTGGAAGGAGACGATGTGATCCTCATTGAACGGCACTAGTCTCATGAGTCTCATGATTCATCATTCATGAAGTCAAAAGTCCAAAACAACATTCATTGACTCAAATTAATGTGCACGTCTCCCCTCAAATCCATCGCCGTCCACATTCAGTCGATCCCCACATTTCAAAAGATGGCCTCACATCCATTGATGGTGATGGATTCCATGCAAATGAGCTGAATTCAAATAATACATTATTATTATTTTCTGGAAAGTAGACACCATATGCTCAACTGCTCTTGCTAGGGCATGTTGCCTCACCATTACCTATTAGAATCTTTTATCTCATGTGTATATTTATTATTCATTAAGGGTCAAGGTTTTTTGTTTGATTGTGTGGTTTCGATGCTAGCACAAAACCAATAGGAGAGCACGCATAAGCATCTAACAAAGGATGCCAATAGATAAAATCGCAAGAAAACCATTGGTAGCTCAATTGGTTGGAATCCTTGTCAGTAGAATTTAGCCACAAGAATCCAAAGAGGTCGTTGTTTTGTCTCGTCACCGGTAAAGACATTTATGTATGAGAAATTCTACTTGTTAAAACAAAACCTTGTTATAAATATATTTATAACCAATTGTCTTGTTATTATCAAATTTACATCAATTTCTAAATAAAATACCAAAACTACCCCTGATATTAAGTTTACCATAATAATTCTTTTTAATGTCCACTCATTGGCTTGTTACAAGACTAAATGTAACAACCCCCGGTTACATTTAATCTTCCACTGTCTGTATAGCCAAAACTGATCCCATTAAAAATGATATATTGCCTTACGTGGGATGAGGTGGCACTTTCTGAAATGCTCCATTACTAGCCACCTTCACTAGAAAAAAAAAATTATTTAATGTATTGATCAATTCCATATTGTCAGATTCTATTGGGTAAAATGCATTTTTATGCAATACTTTCTCCTTTCATTAATTGGCTAATTATGATTTTTTTTTGTTAATTTTTAATTGAATTTTTTTTTAAATCCCTTAAGCTTCACCTATATTTACCCAAATTTTCCTATAAAACAATTCTTTTCGGAGTTCCTCCAAAAAAAAAACTTTCACCACCTCTTCCTCTTTCCCTGATTTTTTAAAATACCCAAATTACCCTTTAATGGTATATTTCACAATTTTTTTTACATCACCTATATATCTATGTATTAAGATAACCTAACCATTATATAATTATCAATGATTCTGATCCATATTGACCAATTTTATATTATATTTTTTATCTGTCCTTAATTTAGCATGTACTTAGGCTAGAATAATTTGATGATTTTAATTAGCCTATTGTTGCTGTTAAAACCAGTAAAGCTACCGTGGCCTGTCTCTTGAAACACAAAGAGGATCTTCGGGGGTCAGACTTGGCAGTCAAGCGACCACTCCAACTATCAAGTCAGTAATCAGAGCAAACAGTATGAAACTACGAAGGATCGTAAACATCTTAAAAAGTGTGGTAAGACTTGAGTATTCTTAGAGTGGAAAAAAAGTCTCCCTTTACCTATGACTGTCAAGTGTTTATATAGGCTGTAGTACCTTGAATCCTAGTCGGATATGCCATTGGTAGTTGACTTGGTGAAGGTAATTGCCTTCTTAGAGATTATCATAGGTGGTAGTCTACAACCGGAGAATTATGATCCCAAGGCTTCAAGTGGATGTGGCTACTGAGACTTAAAGCAGTCGGTGCACATCCTTGGTTGTGGGAGAGAGCATGTTTCTGGACTCTCTCCCCCTCCTTATGCTAGGGACTATTGGTTTATTCGTAGGATGTCCTTACATGGTAGGTTATGGGCTTGGGTATTCGACACATGTACGAGCACACGTTTATCCTTATCCAATAAGGAGTCGATGACACGTCACCTCCACATTGGTGAACGAGAAACGCTATCAACACCAATTAATATGGTAAGAAATTTTAGAGAATATGTATTATCTTCATGATTCAAAATATCCATGTAATGTTAAAGTTAAATATATGAATTTAACTAATAATAATTATTAACAATTATGCAGTATTAACTATCATCTCAATACCAACTAAAAAAATAAATTTAAAAGGTAAATAAAAATAGTATATATATTATAGGGATCATTGAGAGGCACTTTGGGTAAAATAAAATAGAAAATAGTATTATATACCATTATAGGTAATATAAAGGAGAGAAAGTTTATTTTATTGAGAATCAAAAAAATAGTATAAAGGAGAGAAAGTTTATTTTATAGGATAAATTTCAGCTACCACTCATAATAGTTTTGAAACATCACCTATCACTCATAATTTTTAAAAAACATCAATTACACCCAAGTAACTGACGGAAGAGACTGAAATCACTGTTAGATATTTTTACCCTTTTATTTTTTTTCCCATCATAATGAAATTAACAAATTTATTGTATCTCTGAAATGCACAAATCAATGCCTGAAAAATTTTACTAAAAAAAAAAATGCCTGAAAGGTACTAGGTTCTTTGCAACAATCGAGAAAAACAAGGGTTGTCGAAGGTGGGTTTGTTGTTGTTCAGTAAGCTTGCGGAGAAGAACCATCTGGAGATCAAAGACGATGGTTAGGGAAATGAAGGACAACCGGACCAAGTTCAAGAAGACGAAACAGAGGAAAAATTTCAGAGCGATGTAGTCGGCGCTAACCTAATAAAAGGGGGAAGATCGAGATTTTTGGGCCAAAGGCATCAATAATGCTGAACTTGCAGCAGATTTAGCAGTAGGATTAGCCAAGAGAACAACGATTCCGTGCTGAAGAAGGAAGCCATGGAGAAGAGCAAACAACTCTTACCTTTAGAGCGATTCGAAAAAATCTCTGAAACCCTTCCTTCTTTGCTCCTGATTTCTAACTCTTCTCTCATCTTCCCTGGTTTGAGGAGGATAATATTCCAGGTTTTAGGAATGAGTGGTTTTTGCAATTACAGATTCCTGATGGAGTTTGAGGATGATAATATTTCCTTGTTCTTTAAATCATCTAGGAGGTTTCGATTAACTTAAAAGAACCAATTGGTACCAGTTATTCGGTTAATGCCAACACTTTTGTTTCGAATTCTGATGGATCCAGGGGAGAACCTTCGTACCGAACTGTATAATCCAGGGGATTATGTTTTTCTTAGTGATCAATGCTTCAGATCTGCTAGAAATTTCAGGTGCCCGAAATCCTACTATTTTCGTCACTTGGCTCTCCACAAAACCTTCGATGATGAGGTTTGATGCACAGATTCGAGAATGGCATAGGCATCAACGAAGATGAAGAGATGCACAAAGAGCATGAAGCTTGATATCGTCGTCGTCGAAGAACACTTTCAGAGCAGGAGGGTTTTTTTTTATGTTTTTAAAAGAACTTGAGAGAAGAAGAGGGTATTATTGTCCATTTTAAAATTGATTTTAGATGACATCAGGAACTAACGGTATATGTTTAACAGAGTGGATCTATTTGATTAACGGTGGTAAATGTTTGGATGGCAAGTGATGTTTTTTGAAAGTTATGAGTGGTAAATGATGTTTCAAAACTATTTTAGATGGTAGCCGCAATTTATTCTATTTTATAATATTACCAAAACAAAAAAAAAAGTTTATTTTATAAGAGGAGACGGGTGCATGAGTTTTCCATAAACTAAACTAGGAATTCAGTGGGTGAAAGAATGGAATCTAGGAGCAAAACCATGTTGCTCATCTCCCACCGTTTCCTCGTAAACATGCCAACTTTGTTCGTTGGCCGGCACTTGATTGGCGCCATTCACTCTCTCTCTTTCTCTCTCTCTGCCAGCAGCCAGGGGGAGAAGAATCTGAAAACCGGCAGCTTCATGCCGTATAAATGTTGGGGTTTGATTGATTACTTTTCAAATTAACACTTCAACAGGGACGAATTTTCATCAAAGAGATGGGGGATGAAGTTGAGAAGTGTCTAGAGCCATGGTGTCGGTTACATGGAAAGGTAGTAATGGTGACCGGGGCTTCCTCTGGATTGGGTCGTGAATTCTGCTTGGATCTTGCTAAGGCTGGGTGTTATATCGTCGCCGCTGCTCGTAGGAAAGACAGATTGATGTCTCTCTGCAATGAAATCAATCAATTGAGTTCGAGTTCGAGTTGGAGTTCTTCATCGGATGATTCTAATTCGATGCATCGTCCCAACAGAGCTATTGCTGTAGAGCTTGATGTGAGCGCCAAGGGAACTGAAATTGATGCGTCTGTGCAGAGAGCCTGGGATGCGTTCGGTCGGATTGATGCCTTGGTTAACAACGCCGGGGTCAGAGGTATTGCATTTCTCTCTCTCTCTCTCTCTTTGTTTCCCTCTCTCTTCCCTGCATGCCATATCACGTGGAGTTAGTATATGATGTTATCGTGAAAAGTTGATTGTCACTGATATGGTTGTATTTAATAGTGTTCCAATAGAGGGTTCTGTTGTAACAGTAGAATAAGTCAAAACAATTCATTTTTCATGAGAAACTTCATGGTATCAGAGCATAGCTCTACTCATGGTTTTGTTTAGCGTTTTCTGATACAAATCTGGTCTTCGTTCTTGTTTGCTGAACCTTTGATTAAGTGCTAGGTTCTTCGGTAAGATTTGTTGCAGTTCACAGCGAGTTACCACTCCAGATCTGGTGTTGCTTTCTGAGATTTGGCGTCTTTCTGTTGTTGGTATTCTGAGATTTCCTTCGGTCTGAGTTGTAGTAATGTTGCTTCCTCTTCAAATCTTCACTTTGAGTCTGGTTTAGTAACGTGTTTGTCTGATTTGGTGTTTCTTGTTCATTCTTGGAAATTTTTCTCTTGAATCTGAGTGTATTTTTTTTTTTTTTGTTGCTCCGATTTTGTCAGATCTGTGCATTCTTTGATTTTTTTTGTCAAATTCTGTAGATCTGTCTTCAATTTTCTTTGTAATTACAAGAATTGCTTCATGGATCAGTTTTCCCTTTTTTAGGGTTTTTTCTGTTTCCGAGTTCTTGATTCTTGAAAGTTGTTCATTGTACTCATGGCTTCTGTGTCTAATACTCAATTTACTTCTCCCTCGTCCCTATCTCCTTCGGATAATCCTGGTTTTGTGCCATATTCTTAGGTATGCCAGTAATAATCCTTCTCCCTCGTCCCTATTTGAGAGAATATGTCTTCTTAGAGAAATTTTAGAGAATAATCCTGGTTTTGATGGTTTTGTGCCATAGGGAAAATCAACTTTCTTAGGTATGCCAGTAATATGGCTTTTGAACCATTTCATTTTCCTCTCTCGTTCTTGGGAGATTTAAAACCGTTAGGATTGATGCCCTATTTAGCAGGTTTTTCTGGATCAGAACTAATTCATGTTCCTTCAATCATTGTCTAAAAAGTGTAATTCGGCCAATTATGCAACCACCAACAATCACTAGCTGCTTCTTTTTGACATAAAGAGTTTGTTTCATTGTAAAGAGACCTGGTACCAAATAGTGAATCAGATTATGGGAATCTTTTTTTTATTTTAAGAAAGGATAGTTTATATTTTTCAGTTTTTCACTTTGAATGATACAACTACAGTCTTGGGTTATGTTGTGTGTAAATATTTGGTTCGGTCCTTATTTATGTTAGTGCATCTGCATTTCACTCAATGCTCATGCTTAGTATTGTAATTTGCTAGTCCTCTATTTATATTGGGGCATCTGCATATCATTCATGCTTTTTATTTAATTAACTATAAAAATTTTACTTCTCTTCTGTTTATTCCCGTTGCGCAACTAATCCATAAGAATATCCAATTACATATTCCAATAGCCTTTTTATTTTATTTTCTTACTTATCCATTATTTCACTTTTCAATACTAGGCATTCCAATATTTTCTTATTGATTGAGTAATCAACTAAAATTTACACCATTATATCTCTAAACAATTTTCCAAAAATAATAATAATAATAAAAAAAAAACAAAAAAAAAAACTAGAATTTGCAACATTCTGTCTATTGACCCTCTATTTCTTAGGGGGTGGGGTTATTACAAGTAGGAAAAAATTAAGGAATATATTGTTTTATTTTTTCCCTATAAGAACGACTATGACATATCCACTTGCTTGATAAATTTATTTTATGTGTAATGTTTATATATGAGAAAATATTTTCCCAATAAAATATTTGACTTTAATATACAATAGTGGTTGGAGTACTATAAGCATGTATAAACATATACATGAGAGATAATTTGATTAAATTTTGGTTTAAAACTTGACATCTGACTAATTTGAATGTTGACATATTTATCCAATGATTAGAATCACCACATCACCCTAGCATGTGGCAAAACAAGATGGACTGTTAAGGGCATTTTGCTTGACAGCTATGTTAAGGCATTTTTTCATAATGCTAAGTAGGGTTGAGATTTTCTGTCGATCTGGATATGTAGATCTCGCACCAACACATGGAAGGGCAGACTCAAGTATCCAAGATGAGGGTAAAAGGATCATTTCACATCCTATGTAAGAGGACATAGAAACACACAGCCAGACATAAAGTTTTTCCCAAAACAATAATATTAGTAGTATATAGTAGTAATCACCATCATCATCCATATGACATTACAATGTAAATGGCTGAAATTACTATCTTTTTAATATTATTTTGCCATCATTGTATTATACTTAACATTCGATTTCCATATCTGTGTGTATTAGGTACAGTGAAATCTCCGCTGAATTTGTCTGAAGAGGAATGGAATAATACTGTCAAAACCAACCTAACAGGTTCTTGGTTAGTAACTAAGTCTATCTGTCGTCGCATCCAAGAAAATGGTCTGAAAGCATCAATTATTTTTATTACATCTATTGCTGGACTCCAGCGTGGGGAATTACCCGGAGCTAGTGCTTATGTTGCCTCAAAGGCTGGCATAGACGCCATGAACAAGGTAAGTAATATTTCATATCATGAATGCAGCATGATTTATTTTGGCTACTTCCTACTTTTTAGTTAAGAGAAGTTCATCTATGATTATATAACATAGATATGAGTCATATGACCTCACTACCAAAAAAAACCTAAATTTTATGAGTAATTTAATAAAAGGAGATGTTTTTCTCACCCTTCATTTTTTATTTGATTTTCAGCAATTTTTCACAATTTAGGATTTGTCTATCTGTTTGTTTCCATGTAAAATGCTAGAAAAGGCAAATATTTCTATAAAAGAGGATTTTCGGTTGTTTCAACATAAAATGCATTGAAAGATTGGGAAAATTTTATGTGAAGAAAAAAATCATTTAATATCATTTGCATGGAAAATTTAATAATGAAATAATAAACAAGGCCTAAGAGAGTTTTTTTCTACCAAAAGTGGACATTAAACCCACCACTGAGATCTCATTATCACTCATCCTATTAGACGGATGTTCAACTACTCTCCAAACTATTTTAGGAGTCCACGAATCACCTTGGTGGAGAGAAACTGTGTCATTTTCCATAAAACAGTGCAAAAAAAAAAAAAAAGATCTTCTAATGACTTCTCATCCAATAATTGATTAAGCAATGTTATGAAGAGAGTTGATTTTCTAGACAAAGAAAGAGTTTAATGGTTTCAAATGCTTTGAATGTCTTTTGATGGTTGTTAGTGTCTTTGAGATTATTTGGAGTGAAAGAATAAATGCTTTGTTTGGACAGGTCATGGCTTTAGAATTGGGGCCCCTCAACATCAGAGTGAACTCAATAGCTCCTGGTTTATTCAAGTCAGAGATAACAAAAGGACTTATGCAGAAAGATTGGCTTAGCGATGTGGCTTCGAAAATTGTCCCTCTACGAAAACTTGGCACAATTGATCCAGCATTGACTTCACTTGTCCGTTTTTTGATCCATGATTCCTCAGGCTACGTCTCAGGCAATGTGTTCATTGTTGACTCAGGTTACACCATACCTGGTTTCCCCATTTTCTCTTCCCTCTAGTCTCTCTCTCTCTCTCTCTCTCTCTCTAATAAGGCTATGTACATTAGTCATTCCCAGACCTCGCAGTGACGGGACCCTCTTGCACTAAGTACACTTTTTTTGTTTTGGAAGTATAATGTATTATTCTATAACATACAATAATTTAATTGGAAGAATTGCTGGTGATATTTATTTATTTATTGTTGAAAGATATTTGAATATGTATTTCGATTCTAGTATGAAGTTTGTGGATTAAGCAGGAACTCGAAACCTCATTAAGAAAAATTCCCTCTTTGTAGGACTCAAGTTAAAGCATATGGTTAAAATTAGGACATAATGAAACTCAAACAGTTTCAGATGTGAGCTAATTGAGCACGTTCAGATAAGTGAGGGATAACCCACTTAACAGTGGTTAACTAGACGTGTCAACTTCTCGGAAAGAGTTGAGATGGATTCTATCACGTTCACAAGGAGTCTCAAGGTGGTTATTATTGAACCAGCCCTTGGATCTGCATCAGAAGGCTACGAAGTTTTCCTGTACAAGTATGACCCTCCAATCTCAGAGTCCAAGTGCTCAAAGACTCTCATCCCACTACGATGACTCCCCTAGGATCTCGGTGTTAGAATTATGTGAGCTTAATTAATTACTTATTTAGTTAAGCAGTGGGAATCCAATTAACATGGTGGAACCAATTTGGTTTGATTTATCACATGATATGAGATAGGTTTGGTAACTCTAATTCTATTGTGAGAAATGAATTAGGGTTATGTCAGTATTTTATACATACTAAGTTAGAATCCCACAGTCACAATTAACGAAAGTCTCTCTGCACCAATTAGCAAGAGGTATCAGGATATTCTCTTGAGGCTGTCGAAGGTTGTAACTGAAGGATTACGATCAAATTTTGGAGTGTCTTAGAGCGTAGGGAAATCAAGCTCTTCAAACAATTATGTTTTTGTGATTCATTATTTGTCTCACTATCATTGTGTTCTAGTGTTCCTGTATGGATCGACATGGGTTTGATTGAAACCTTAATCACATAAAATGCTAACACTCAGAAGTCTCGCGATCCATGTAACTACAAGGAGATGTTTAGGGTCATTCCATACTCCATAAATACCCCCTACCTCAAAGGTAAACGGACCGAACTTTTGCTATCCATATTTATATACTGCTGAATTCACTACCAGCCCCTCTTTACCTTGAACTCAGCATTCTTTTACCTGAATTCATCTGTTTTTCGCCTTTGAGTTGACTTAGCATTGGAGTAGCCCCCAGATTATTCAACCTGGCCAACGCTATTGTCTGTCTTCTTTCTGTGACAAGTGTCGCAATCAGAAGCACAACCAATTTTTTACGATAACAGGCCCTATCAGTCTGGGCCTACCTAGCCCCGCCCTAAGACCAGCAAAAAGAGTCTGGACTGAGATACCCTGGCCCTAAAGGCGGGTCAGGGCTTGGAATTTGTAGCCATGAGTTAGGACCGGACTGGGCTACGCTTGAGACCTTGATCTCAGTCCGACTGGCACATTCCGACCATGTATTCTTCTTTTTCCTCCTGGTTCTTTTTTCTTCTTCTATACTTTTTATCTTCTTCTTCTACTTTCTTCTTTTATTCTTTCTTTTTCTTCTTCCTCCTCCTCCTTGGGTTCATTATTCTTATTCTTCTCCTTGGCCTAACTCAGTCTCTACGTCTCCCTTCCCCCTCCTCGTAGCCAGGGTCAATCAAAGTCAACCCAACTCGACTCTAAGGGTGGTTCAAGATTGGATTTTTTAGGCCCTGAGTTTGGTTCAGCGCGGACTTCAGCCCGACTACAACAACATAGGGTTGTTTTTTTTTTTGTATTATTTTTTCTCTTTTCTCTAGACCATGTGGGCCATATGAATGATACTTTTTCCTTGACCATCATCTATCATTGGTATAACATGAGAAATTCCCCTTAGACATGGAAATCCTTCTCCAAATTTTTACATTAAATAAAAGAAAATAACATCTTATTAGGGGAGTAGCCTATCTCTCATGAAGATTTTTTTCATTCACTTTTTTTTTCCTCCTTTCAAAATATTTAATAAAAATGCTTAAATATATTTTTCCTTTAAAATAATTATACATGGTTTGGTAGGTGTAGACGGCAGAGGTAAAAAAAAAAAAAAAAAAAAAAAAAAACCTTGAAAGCGAGGTCAATCTGAACATGGACGTTATAAGTCTTCGTTTACATTAGTCGTGAACTCCTGCTTCACGTAAACGGTTTAAAGACAAAATCGTAACAACAATGGTCAAAATTCAAGAAGAATATTTTATCTATAAAATTAATAGGGTTTTTGAGGTTTTGTAGTTAGAGGGTCTTGGTGTTTCCGCGCGAATTCGTTATTTTGGCTTGACGCCATCGTCTCTCTCTGTTTTATAGTGTGTGTGTGTTAGGGGAGAGATAAAGTACCTGATCAGTAAGATTTGAATCAAAGAAGAATGGGGGATGAAGGAAGCGAAAGATGTCTGGAGCCATGGAATCGGTTGGATGGAAAGGTAGTGATGGTGACGGGTGCTTCTTCAGGGCTGGGGCGAGAATTCTGCTTGAATCTCGCCATGGCAGGCTGCAACATTATCGCCGCTGCTCGTAGGAAAGATCGATTAAAGACTCTCTGCGATGAAATCAACCAAATGTGGAAGTGGAAGGCTTCAATTTCATCTTCATCGGACACTACAGGAATCAGAGCTGTTGCGGTAGAGCTTGATCTCAATGCTGCAGGGCCTGTGATCGATGCGTCTGTGCAGATTGCCTGGGATGCTTTTGGCCGGGTTGATGCCCTAGTTAACGCGCGCTCTCTCTCTCTCTCTCTCTCTCTCTCTCTCTCATTCCCTCACTCACTCAGTTATGAATATCTTCATGGATTCTTGGATTTTGGTTAATTAATAATTTTGGGATCTGTAGATTTCAAAGTTTAACCATGAGGCGTTGGGACTCATGTATAGAAATCCTCTCCCGCCTGAGTCTGGGCAGGAGAGTTGGCGATCCGGATGGATGGCCGTCACCTGGCTCTTAAGTAAATCCGAGCCTTTCATTGGAGCCGACACTCCAATCTACAAACTGAATCGACATGGGTGTCGGCTCGGATTCACCCGAAAGCCAGGTGGCGGCCATCCATCTAGGCCGCCAACTCTCTTGCCCAAACTCAGGTGGGAGAGGATGTGGATCCGAACTGGATTCCCTGTAGTGAACTGTAATGAGGATCTCATCCACTCAAAATGGATCGCCATATATCTTGATGCAGTTTGACTGTTTTGGGATACATGTCAATCCACTTTAAGTGGGAAGAATTTTTACTATACGAATGACCTTACTACAGAAGATCTTTTTCCAAGACACTAAGAGTCTAGATACACGAGAACAGTTCCACACCCCGCCCAGGACCTTCACAGGTAGTTTGATTATGTTATTATTTGCCATGTGGTCTTTTCACGGCATACATGCATGGAAACAAGCAGTTGGTTCATGTGAAAAATAATTCCACACGTTTTTAATTTCAAAATGGTTGAAAACAGATACCCAAGTTAATAAAAATATTAATAAAAAAAATAAAAAAAAGTAAGAGTTCATTACATTGTAAATTACAAAAAGCCATTACATTGATGGTGCATAAAAACTAGACCCAAATCTTCACTAGTCGGTCAATTGTGTCAATCGTTATTCAATGACTACAGTCATTCAATGAATATACTAATACATAATAGATCGATATATGTGATAAAATTCAATCGTTGAATCACATCTAGAGAGAGAAAAGAATAAAAGAAGATCTTTTTCTTCATTTCTATTGGATATTTTGGGCTCACGAACTCTTTATTGTATGAATTCATTGTATATGCTCATAAGCCTTTATTTTGAGTAGGAAGGTATATGTTCATATCTAACTTTAAATTAAGGAAAAATATCTACCACATCTCCTATAGGTTATCGTAATCTCACCCACCCGTCATCGTTTGCAATAATATCCCTAAGACCCCCTACTTTTGAAAAACTGTATCCATCAGACCTCCTCCTTTAAGATATGTCCCTCAATCGATGACATGTCACCATTTTAATTTAATAAATGACAGAACTACCCTTCTCTTTTAATTTTATAAAACTTAAAACCTTTTTTTTTTTTCTTCTTCTTCGTCGACAGATTCTCATGAGTTAGATATGGCCAGAACCGGACTGCGAGCCGGAGAAATCTCTTTTCATATCACTGCTTCTCCGGCTCGCAGTCGGGTTCTGGCCATATCCAACTCATGAGAATCTGTCGACGAAGAAGAAGAAAAAAAGAAAAAGGTTTTAAGTTCTATAAAATTAAAAGAGAAGGATAGTTCTGTCATTTATTAAATTAAAATGGTGACATGTCATCGATTGAGGGACATATCTTAAAGGAGGGGGTCTGATGGATATAGCTTTTCAAAAATAAAGGGTCTTAGGGATATTATTATAAACGATGGCGGGTGGGTAAGATTACGATAACCTACAAGGATGTGGTAGATATTTTCCCTTAAATTAAAGAGGTCAAAATACCTTTTTTTCCTCTCTCTTTTCTTGACAGGGACCAGCACAGTAGCAAACATGGTTTCAAATTTCTAGAATTCTGGTCACCTCCCATTAATTTTATATTAATGATTTTGAAGCCCTTAAGTTATAGAATGAGAAGATCTCCTTGCCTATATAGAATCCTTTAGAAAAAATTTCATCTAATCCCCAAAAACTATGTCAAATTCGATCTAACCCCCAACAATTTCAAAAATCTCATCTACCACCCAAAAAGTTTTCAAATGTCTCATCTACCTCCCAAAAATTTTCCACCGTCAGTCAAAGAGACCCCACCCGTTAGTAGAGTTCCGTTAGTTGCAAATATTAGGACAATATTACCCTTATTCCAAAGGTAAAAGACCGTAATGCCCCTAAACTAAAAAACACCTTTACCTAAAACCAACGGCTGTGAGTTGCAGAGAATGATTTTGCTTGAAGGAAGATGAAGAAGCACTTGTTTTGTACCTGAGAATAGCTATCAAATCTTTCGAAACGGATTCGTTACCGAGTCTGAAACGTTCATTGATGAGTCGATTAAGCCAGAGAGGTCTTGATGCAGGTCTCTAATCGAAATGAGAGAAAATTGGGCGATTTCTAACTGGAGATTATGAATACCTAGATGTGATCGTAGAAGGAAATCGGTACTTAGTGGAAGTGTCATTGACAACTGAATTCACGATTGCTCGACCGACAGATGAGTCTCTGTCATTGCTGAAGATGTTCCCTGCAATTTTTGTTGGAAAATCAGAGGAGCTGAATTCACGATTTCTCCAGAAACGCTAGTTCCGGTGAGAATAAACCTCCTGAGATGCTTGAAATTGTTGAGCTTTTCAGTCAGAGTCCCGACCATAGATGGATTTTTGATGAACACAAGTTCTTCTAAGGTAGAACCCAAGGATGAGAGGAACCCAGGGAAAGAAACCTGGGTTTTTGTGAAACATCTGTAGAAGAAAAGCTTGCGGAGATAGATGAAGGAGGAGAGTCGAGGGGAAAGCATGGAATTAAAAGTGCAAGGAGGGTTAAGAGAGAAATCTGAAACGTAACCGAAGTTGAGCTCTGTGATGTGAGGCGTAATGGTACCGTTTTCGTTTGAGAAATAGTCACAGACGATGCCATGAGGAGCTGAGTTGCAGAGGTCGTCAGGGAAGAGAGATCGCCAATCGATGCCGGAGTTGATTGAATCCAACACTTGATATAGAGATTCCTGCTCGTCGTAGTAGAGGGAAGTAGAAGAGACAGAGTATGCAGCAATGAAGCAGATGACAAGAAGACAGAGGAGAGCTATAGAACGTGTATCCTCCCTGTAAATCTCATCATGGTCTATATCCAGTGAAATCATTTTCTAGAGATGGGTTTCACATCTTATTTTACCCAGACCATGTCACCGAGTTTCGACCATATTTTTCGACCGAAAATATGGTCGAAACTGAAATTTTAGCCGAGTTTTTGTATTTTTGGTACCGAGAGCACATCTTGTTTCGTATAGACCAAAAACCGAAACATTTCGGCCGAAATCAGAAATTTCGGCCGAAATTTGAAATTATGGTCGATACCCAGTATCGTTTCGAGTTAGCTAAAATCCGAAATATTCCGGCCGAAATTCTTAACTATTCCCATAACTCAATGTTTTATTTTAATGTTTTAAAGTTTCATTTTAATGTTTTAAAGAAAGGACAAATTAGTAACTTTATCTCATTTTAATGTGTTAAAGTTGAAATAGAAAGGGTAGAAATGTCTACTCATATGTTCAGTCCATTCTGTCAGTTAAATGGGGCCGGTTAGAATATCTGAAAACCATTGGGTAGTAGATTGAATTTGACATAGTTTTTGGGGGTTAGATGAAATTTTTTCAATCCTTTAATATGTCTACTTCCATGTCATCATGGGAGAGTATTTCCACACCGACAGTGTGTGGGGGATCTTTATCATTCACATGGAACTCACATGGTAAAAACCCATATATAAGACAATGTAGGGTACCATGGCAGTGACACGATACTTAAAATCGTATTATTTATTTTTCTCTTCTTAATTAATGCTTTTTTATTATTTTTTTTTTTTACAATTATCTACGCCCGTTTATAATTGGTACTCAACCTACCATGTTTTCCTTTGCATCCTATGTGAGAGGACAGAACACAGACAAAAAACTTTTTCCCAAAATAATAATATTAGTATAGTAGTAGTAATCACTCATCGTCCATATGTAATTACAATATATTAATCTACTCTTATTGTGTTGTACTTAACATTCAATTTCCATTCCATTTATGTGTGTATTAGGTACAGTGAGTTTCCCACTGGATTTGTCTGAAGAGGAATGGAATGATACTGTCAAAACCAACCTAACGGGTTCCTGGTTAGTAACTAAGTCTACATGTCGTCGCATCCAAGAAAATGGTTTGAAAGAATCAGTTATGTTTATTACATCTATTGTTGGACTTCAGCGTGGAGAATTACCCGGAGGAAGTGCTTATGTTGCCTCAAAGGCTGGTATAAACGCCATGACCAAGGTGAGTAATATTTTATATCATGAATGCATCATGATTTGTTTTGGGTAGTTCTTTGATGTTAGTTAGAGGGGTTTATCTGATTATATAACATGGATATCACCTCATTAGCAAAAAAAAAAAAAAGTCTAAATTTAATGAGTAATAATTAAGGGAGATGGTTTTCTCTCCCGTTATTTTCATCTAACTTTTAGTAATTTCTTATAATTTAAGTTTTATTTGTTTTCATGTAAAATGTTGGAAAACAAAATTTTCCTGTAAAATAAGATTATCTGTTGTTTGTTTTAACATTAAAATGCATTGGGAAAGTAGGAAAATTTTACATGAAGAAAATAAATTCATGTAAGATATCATTTGCATAGAAAATTCTACAATAAAACAAACAAGGCCTAAGAGAAAATTTTTCTCCACCAGAGGTGGATGTTAACCCACCAATGAGATGGATGTCCAATTACTCTCCAAACTATTTCGGGAGTCCCATCCAAGCGCCCAAATGCCAAGTACCTCATGGGTGGAGAGAAATTTTATCCTTTCCCTTTAACAAATGCCAAAAATAAATAAATAAATAAACAAACTGCTATTGATTTTCCGTCCAATAATTGATTAAGCAATGAAATAGCTGATAAGGGGAAGTTTGATTTTCTAGACAAAGAAAGGGTTTAAAGGTTTCAAATGCTTTGAATGTGTTTCAAATGCTGATTAGTTGGATTGAAAGAAGAAATGCTTTGTTTGGACAAGTCATGGCTTTAGAATTCGGGCCGCTCAACATCAGAGTGAACTCGATAGCACCTGGTTTATTCAAGTCCGAGATAACAGAAAGACTTATGCAAAAAGATTGGCTTAACAATGTAGCTTTGAAGACTGTCCCTCCAAGAAAACTTGGCACAATTGATCCAGCATTGACTTCACTTGTCCATTTTTTGATCCATGAATCCTCAAGCTATGTCTCAGGCAATGTGTTCATTGTTGACTCAGGAAACACCCTGCCTGGTTTTCCCATTTTCTCTTCCCTCTAGCCACCACATCTCTCTCTCTCTCTCTCTCGATTTGTTGGATGTATGATGTATGAGGATGGACCTTGGTGCAACGGTAAGGTTGCTCCATTGTGACCTAGTGGTCATTGATTTAAATTTGGAAACAGCCTCTCTGCAAAATAGGATAAGTTGCGTACATTAGCCCTTCGTCAGAGCCCGCAATGATGGTAACTCGTACATAGAATATGCTTTTTTTTTTCTTTTTTTTTTTTGCAGGCTATGATGTATCATTCCGTAATATTTAATATTTAATTGGAAGAATAAGAGGTGATATTTATTTTTTTTTTGGTTGAAAAATATTTGTGTAAGATTTTTTAAATCTCCTTTGCGTTTTTCTCATGGGATTTTCCATTAACCCTAACGAATACTCCACATAGATTACTAAAATACAATGGGCATTAAAATGAGATAATAAGAAACATACCTCTTGTTGTAGATTGATTTCTGATCATTTCTTTCACATTGAATGTTTGGATCAGAGTCTTCCACAGCCCGTCGGGATTCCTTGACCTTCTCTCTGCCTATGGGAATAGGAGAAGAAAATAACACCGTGATTGTAGGGACCCTAACCATTGGTATTTATAATACCACCCCAACCCTGGACCAGTCCCACAGTGGATCAGGTTGGTCCATCTCTAACCATACATAAACTGGTCTACCTGTAATCAGACTCCCACTAAACAAACTAATCTTTTAATTAATTTAATCCATAAAAATATCTTACAACATCCCACATGGGCTATATTAATTATAAAGTCACCATTGACCCAGTGTGGCCATAGAATCTAATTACACAAAAACTATCATTTACTTTGATCTAGTCATCAAGCCTACCAAAGTACTCCTACATGTTCGGTATACCCCTTTCTCTCAGCTACATACAAAGATCTACTTAATGACATAAATCACTTTGATATGAATACTTGAGTCTAATGATCGAATTACCATGATCTCGTTACCTTAAAATCCTTATAGACCAACGCACTTTGATATTATTCAACTTATATAGGCAAACCGTCTCCAGTTTGGACTAATATCATACTTTGGCTTACCGTCTTCTTTGGCTAAATACAGCCTTGCAACTTTAACATGTCTTAAATAATCTGAAATACATACAAATAATGAAATGGATGCTCACCAATAATCCTATTCATTAAACCATAGGCAACATAAACAATCACAGATAAATCATCAATTATCAGATCTCACTAACCAAGCAGATCTAAACACTCCCACTAACTAAGAGAATCTAAAGATTCTTACTGATAAAACCTTTCAACCACTTCAAGAAAAACTGCCTTAACCTCTCTCTACTTGCCTTAAGATCAACAGTATGAAAAATACAACTGGAGAACCTAAGATTACACAATCAAATATGAAAAACTATCCATTATATCACAAAACAAATATGATCAACATTACATACAGTCATTTACCTTACAACATCATAAGCACCATAACAGCATAATTTATTTGCATTTAATTGAAAGGAAAAATCTATATTCTGATATTTCAAATAACATCATTACATTTTTAATATGGGAACAATATATTAAGTCAAACAACAAACATAAAATAAAGTAAATCAAGAGCAGAAAAATCATTTAAATGTAAAAAAAAAATTTACAATATTCAAGCTAACAGTCTTCAAGACCCTTCTACCCCAAATACTGAGGAAATTCTAGAATCTTTATCATTTTCTAACTATGTCTATCTAATAACAGTATTTGGTCAAACCATCTATTTTTGATCAATCTACCCATTTTTAAGCAATTCACCTTGAAATTATCCAATAATAACCTTATCACTGGTTTTATCTCTCCCCTTTTGATAATGCAAGCCACCAAGACCTGAATAAATTTTTTTGGAAAAGAATAGGATATCTAATATATCAATTATTTTGGTTTCATTGTCCTTGAGTTTTTTAATGATAGCTGATAGCTAACAAAAATACTTCTTCATATTATCATTTCCAACAAAACTGTATCAATAAATTAGCTCCTGACCCCTCAAGAAATATTATTCTTTTCCCTTGGATTTCTCTTAGATAATCTCTTTGTAATAATTTCTCATATTAATACTGTTACACATAACTTCAATAGTAGAATACCTCACAACTAATGTAAACTACTATAAAAGATACATCTAGGTTAAACGATCCTAGACTAGTCTCTAATCCTTTCATAACAAATTTAACATTTGTCCTAGATAGAGTGGGAAAGAAACTACTAAATCATATGGCACATTCACTGAGACAGACATCCTAGGAGACAAACCATCATCATTATATGAGTCCAAACATAAATATCATGTAATAGATAAATTACACAAGGCTCATATAAACACATGCAATTATATTTACTTCTACTTTGTCCCAAATGGAAAGAAATAAATATCAAAATATTCTTTGGGATAGCCATACTGAGATGAACACATCAGTGAATGACAATAAACGGTATCAAACAACAGAAAACTCATACACACACCTTTTATTTTGCATTAACCATATCAAAATATCCATGCAAGTAAATATCTTTTTTTTTTTAAGAGTTAACCAACTATACATTCTCCTTTATGATAAACGTGCAATCGTTTTCTTAGTTTTTGTGCAATGACTGTAAAAGAATTATGACTCTGAAAATCTCACTACCTTTGGGTTAATGAGACCCCTTAAAGTCAAAATTCTTTTAATTCATGTACGTGAATATACCTTTAAACTTTAACAATACCACCTTTGGATTAACAGTGTCTTTCTTAGTTACTTTTCACATCATGGAGAATAGTGTATTAAATAATGTATCATTTACTGTATATGTAAATGTAAATGCATAAATTTGGGGTTTGAGGACTACCATGTTGGAACTGAGTGTGCCACTTTGATGGACTCGACTTAATTTTCACATGATACCTGTAAACCTTAATTTGAATAAAACTTGACAATGCCACTTTTGGGTGTACATCGCCCCTACAGAAGTATTTAAAAATACATAAACTTTGAATTTGAAGACATCATGATGTAACTAATTATACCACTTTAGTGGGATCGACTCAAACCCTACTTTGTAGCATCATGTGGGTCAATAAACAAAAACCTCATGCACACATAACCTTCTACATGCATCTGATACAAAAATAACTGACAAACAAGCAGAAAACTACAAAACGGACTAATTTAGAGTACCTTTTAGTCAAAAACAAAATTTTTAAATCACTAAACAATGTGAAACTATGTACCAACTGTAAGATTTTTTAGATCTCCTTTGGATTTTTTCCATGAGACTTCTCATAAATCCTAACGAATACTTTACACAAATTAGTAGAGTACAATGGGCATTAAAAGGAGATAATAAGAATCATACCTCTTGCTGTAGATTGATTTTCGCCTGTTTTCTTCGCATTGAATTCTTGTATTAGAGTCTTCCACAGTCTGTCGGGTTCCTTTGACCTTCTCATTGTGTATGGGAACAGGAGAAAAGAATAACACCGTGGTTGTGGGGACCATAATCAATGGTATTTATAATACCACTCTAACCCTAGACCAGTCTCATAGTGGACCAAGTTGGTTCATTTCTAATCATACTTAAACTGGTCTACCTGTAACCTGACTCCCACTAAACCAACTAACCTTATAATTAATTTAACTCATAAAAATATCTTACAATTTGAACTTGTATTTCGATTCTGAAGTGAAGTTTGACGAATAAGAGGAACTCAAAACGTCATTAAGAAAAGTACCCTCATAGTATTGATCACATTTAGTTGAGATAAGATTTTATGAGCAGGTAGTGTGGGTACAACAGATGTCACATGGCGTAGAAACTATGCATTCAACGTTGTTGTAATAATTTATAGTACCTCATTTGAGAATTCTCAAATCCGATGATGATAATTGCAAAAGATCTTCAAGATAAAGAGTTGAAGCTGGGTCGTATCAAAATCGATACTGTCCTAAAGACAAAATTTGCCCCCAATGGTGCAACTGGGTTGTATCGTAAATCTGGCTCCAAGATAAAGCAGCTTTGGCTTCCCGCATTAAACCTGCACTAGTCTATAATCTAACGGCTTGGATTATTCAAATCTAATCCGACCGTTGAGATCTTAATGACTTGGATTATTCAAATCTGATCCGACCGTTTAGATCGAACCCCTTTGGTAAGAGTGTCTATTTGAATAGTAATATCTATTCACCAATTGATCTGGTTTGATTTGGGTCATGGGATGAACTGTATCGGATCCAACATAAACCAAAATTAAACGTACCCTTAAAAAATACATCTTGAGTTGATCCACAACCACACCCGCACCGCACCGCACCACGACTGGCTAGCTCAGTTCAGCTCGACACTCGAGGGTGTGAAAAGCCACCCGGAACTAACCCGGACACAAGGGAAGAGGGAGACTTCCCTCCAAATCACCCTATACCTTAAAGTTCCCAAAACTATATATAAAATACCTTACAAACTCTTTCACTTCCCATGTGAAACTAAAGAAAAAGACCAAATATATATGTGTCATCTTGAGGTCTTAGGATTCAACCTTATTAGTTCCACTTCAATACCCTCTCAAACCACATACCATAAAAAACAAAAACCAAAATAGCTTTTTATTTTGAAATTTTACTTTTATTTAAAATAATAATTAAAGTAAATAAAAATACAACAAACATGCTCTCAATAAATTTTCATTTGCCAAAAATAAAAAAAAAGGGGTATAATTTAGAGCATATGGTTGCAATTAGGACATATTGTATTTTTTTCTATAAATAATCTTTCACGCGCGGGGGGCTATTTGCATGACTCAGGCTCTTTTAACGTGTTACACAAACTAAGTTGTTGAGTCAAAACTGCATACGGCATGAGTCATGAGTCTCATGACGCGTCACTCATGACGTCAAAAGTCCAAAACAACATTCATTGGACTATAAAATTCATCTGTACATCTCGTGTCAAATCCATCACCCTCAACATTTGGTGGATCCCAGATGATCTCACATCCATTGATGGTGATGGATTCCATTCCATTCCATGCAAATGAACCGAACTCAAATAATACATTATTCAATTCTACAAATTAGAATCCACATGCCCAATTTGCTAGTGCATGTTGACTCACCATTAACTTTTACACTCTTTATCTCTTGTGTATATAATTCATTAAGCTAGGGTAAAGGTTTTCTTTTGTTTGGCAGTGTGGTTTCGGTGCTACCACAGGACCAATAGGAGAGCACACTTGAGCATCTAACAAAAGATGACAATAGACAAAGCCTTAAGGAAACCATTGGTAGCTTAATTGGTTAGTATCCTTGTCAATAGAATTTAGCCACAAGAATCCAAAGAAATTATTATTTTATCTCTCCCTTTTACTGGTAAGATCATTTATGTATGAGAAATTCTACTTGTAACAAGACCTTGTTATAAATAAATTTGTAATCATTTTTTTTAATGCACATTCATTGGATTGTTACAAGACTGAATGTAACAACCCCTTATTATATTTCGTGGGACGAGGTGGTACTTACTGAAATGCCCCATTACCAGCCACCTTCAGTAGAAAAAAATTATTTAATGTATTGATCAATTCCTTATTTTCATATTCTATAGGCTAAAATGCATTTTTATGCAATATTTTCTCCTTTCATTATGATTTTTTTTTTGTTAGTTTTTAATTGAAAAATAATTTTTTCAAATCCAATAAGCTTCACCTATATTTACCCAAATTTTCCTATAAAACATTTCTTTCGGATTTCCACAAAAAAAAAAGAAAAAGAAACTTTCACCTCTTCATCTCTCCCTTGATTTTTTAAAATACCCAAATTACCCTTCAATGGTATATTTCACTATTTTTTTAACATCATCTATATTTCTATGTATTAAGATAACCTAACTATTATATAATTATCAATGATTATAATCCAGATTGACCAATTTTATATCATATTTTCTATCTGTCCTTAATTTAGCATGTACTTAGACTAGAATAATTTGATGATTTTAATTAGCCTATTAAATATGGTGAGAAATTTTAAAGAATGTATAGCATAATGTGATGCTAAAGTTAAATATATGAATTTAACTAAATAATTATTACTAATAATGCAGTATTAACTATATAATCTCAATACCTACTAAAAAGATAAATTTAAAAGTAAAATAGAAAATTGTATTATATATCAGAAAGTTTATTTTATTGAGAATAAAAAAATAGTATTCTATAAAGAGGAAACGGGCTTAGTTTTCCTTCAACCTGGAATTCAGTGGGTGAAAGAATGGAATCTAGAAGCAGAATCCATGTTAACCATCATCTCCCACCGTTTCCTTGTAAACATGCCAACCTTGTCCGTTGGCACTTGCCGCCATTCTCTCTCTCTCTCTGTCAGCAATCAGGGGGAGAAGAATATGAAAACCGGTTATTTCATGCCCTATAAATCTTGGGGTTTGATTGATTACTTTTCAAATTAACACTTTAACAGGGAAGAATTTTCTTTAAAGATATGGGGGAAGAAGCTGAGAAGTACCTAGAGCCATGGTGTCGGTTAGATGGAAAGGTGGTGATGGTGACCGGGGCTTCCTCTGGACTTGGTCGTGAATTCTGTATGGATCTTGCTAAGGCTGGGTGCAACATCATTGCGGCTGCTCGTAGGAAAGACAGATTGGTGTCTCTATGTAACGAAATCAATCAATTGAATTCAATTTTGAGTTCTAGTTCGAGTTCGAGTTCGATTTCTTCATCAGATGATTCTAATTTGATGCCTCGTCCCAACAGAGCTGTTGCTGTAGAACTCGATGTGAGCGCCAAGGCAACTGAAATTGATGCGTCTGTGCAGAGAGCTTGGGATGCGTTCGGTCGGATTGATGCCTTGGTTAACAACGCCGGGGTCAGAGGTATTGCATTTCTCTCTCTCTCTCTCTCTCTCTCTCTCTTTCCCTCTCTCTTCCCAGCATGCCATATCAATGTGGGGTTAGATGTAAATCATTGGACATGTCATCCAGTAGCGAGTATGATATTGCCTTTTACTTGGTGGCATGTAAGGGTGTCAATGGGCCAGTCCAGTCTGGTTTTGGTCTGAGTTAAAATGATATTGGGTTGTATAAGCTGAGACCAAAACATGTCCATTAAAGGTTCGGGTTGGGGTGGGCTACACTGGGCACATTAACTAACGGGCCGATCAGACGTCGGTTCGTTATTGGGGCGGGCTTAATGAGCTGATTTCGGGCTGTCTCAGTCCGGGCCTGGTTTATTGGGCTTATCGAGCTGAAAGTTGACATCCTTTCTTCAAGGAATGTTATAAAAAATAAATAAATAAATAAATCAATATAGAATATGGTTTGATTATCTACATAGACATACTAGTGTTAACCTATTAGTTGACAACTATGTTATGACATTTTTTTATCATACTAAGTAGAGCTAAGATTTTCTGTCTAGCTGTGTAGATCTTGTGCGTACACAAGATCCAATGGAAGGGCAGACTCAAGTATCCAAGATGAGGGTAAAAGGATCATTTCACATCCTATGCAAGAGGACAGAGAAACACACGGCTAGATAGAAAATGTTTTTCCCAAAACAATAATATTAGTAGTAGTAGTAATCACCATCATCATCCATATGACATTACAATGTAAATGGCTGAAATTACTATTTTTTTAATATTATTTTGCCCTTATTGTATTGTACTTAAAATTCAATTTCCATTTCTGTGTGTATTAGGTACAGTGAAATCCCCGTTGGATTTGTCTGAAGAGGAATGGAATAATACTGTCAAAACCAACCTAACAGGTTCTTGGTTAGTAACTAAGTCTATCTGTCGTCGCATTCAAGAAAATGGTCTGAAAGGATCAGTTATTTTTATTACATCTATTGCGGGACTCCAACGTGGGGAATTACCCGGAGCTAGTGCTTATGTTGCCTCAAAGGCTGGCATAGACGCCATGACCAAGGTAAGTAATATTTCATATCATGAATGCAACATGATTTATTTTGGCTAGTTCTTACTTTTTAGTCAAGAGAAGTTCATCTATGATTATATAAAATAGATATGAGTCATATGACCGCACTATCAAAAAAAAAAAAATTCTATATTTTATGAGTCATATAATAAAAGGAGATGTTTTTTTTACCCTTCATTTTTCATCTAATTTTCAGCAATTTTTCACAATTTAGGATCCATCCATCCATTTGTTTCCTTGTAAAATGCTGGGAAAGGGAAATATTTCTGTAAAATAGGATTTTTATGTTGTTTGTTTCAACATAAAATGCATTGAGATAGTGGGAAAATTGTATGTAAAGAAAAAAAAGTCATGTAATATATGATTTGCTTGAAAAATTTAACAATGAAACAATAAACAAGGCCTAAGAGAGCTTTTCTCCACCAAATGTGGATATTAAACCCACCACTCAGGTCTTATTATTATTTGTCTTACTAGACAAATGTCCAACTACTCTCCAAACTATTCTAGGAGTCCAATCCAAACGCCAAAACACCACGAATCACCTTGGTGGAGAGAAATTTTGTCATTTTCCATAAAACAATGCAAATATATATATATATATATATATATTGACATTCCATCCAATAATTGATTAAGCAGTGTCATAAAGAAAGTTTGATTTTCTAGACAAAGAAAGAGTTTAAAGGTTTTAAATGCTTTGAATGTCTTTCGATTGTAGTTAATGTATTTGAGATTAATTGGATTGAAAGAAGAAATGATTTGTTTGAACAGGTCATGGCTTTAGAATTGGGGCCGTTCAACATCAGAGTGAACTCAATAGCACCTGGTTTGTTCAAGTCAGAGATAACAAAAGGACTTATGCAGAAAGATTGGCTTAACAATGTGGCTTCGAAAATTGTCCCTCTACGAAAACTTGGCACAATTGATCCAGCATTGACTTCACTTGTCCGTCTTTTGATCCATGATTCCTCAGGCTACATCTCAGGCAATGTGTTCATTGTTGACTCAGGTTACACCCTACCTGGTTTACCCATTTTCTCTTCCCTCTAGTCACCATCTCTCTCTCTCTCTCTCTCTCTCTCTCTCTCTCTCTCTCTCGGATAAAGCTGTGTACATTAGTCATTCCCAGACCCCAAAGTGGCGGGACCCTCGTGTACTAAGTACTTTTTTTCTTTTGGATGTATGATGTATTATTGTAAAACATACAATAATTTAATTGGAAGAATAGCTGTTGATATTTATTTATTTATTGTTGAAAGATATTTGAATTTGTATTTCGATTCTGGTGTGAAGTTTGTGAATTAAATAAGAAAACAAAACCTCATTAAAAAAATGCCCTCTTTGCAGGACTCAATTTAGAGCATATGGTTAAAATTAGGACATACTAGAATTTTTCTCTAAATAATCATTCATGTAGGCCTATTTGCATGACTCATGCTCTTTAAATGTGTTACACTTAAAACCACGTACAACATGAGTCATGAGTCTCATGACGCATCACCCTTAACGCCAAAAGTCCAAAATAACATTCATGACTAGAATTCATCTGCACGTTTTCCCTCGTGACTGATTATACCAATGGACCCATCCAAGTTCATCAAGTCAGGCACAATTCTGTGCCCTCAAATAGTTACAGACGTGAGCTAATTGAGCACATTTAGATAAGTAAGGGATAACCTACTTAACGATGGTTAACTACACATGTTAGCTTCTCAGAAGGAGTTGAGATGGGTTCTATCAAGTTCACAAGGAGTCCCAAGGTGGTTATTATTGAACCAACCCTTGGATCTGCATCAGATAGCTACGAAGCTTTCCCCAATCTCGGAGCCCAAGTGCACAATAACTCTCATCCCACTACGGCGACTCCCCAAGGATCTCGAAAGGAGTCCTGAGATCCGTGCAACTACAAGGAGATGTCCAGGGTCATTCCATGCTCCATAAATACCCCGTACCTCGAAGGTAAATTGACCAACATTTTGCTATCCATACTGTGATTCCCAGGTTGACACTGAGAGGGGGGTGAATCAGTGGCCTATAAAATTCTTCCCAACACTGTGAGGTAAGTCCAGACTGAATAAACAGTGTTGCCTTGAGGTGTAAGTCTGTTTCAATGGCTCAATGCTCTCATTTATGAATATGGTGAATCATTGTCAGTTCCTTGAGTTTCCTTCATCTGGGCCCTAGTATACTTGGACAAATTGGCGTCAGGTTGTGGATCATATCAGAATCAAATTGGATCGAGCTTTTGCTAACATTCCATGGTGTATACGATTCCCACAAGCATCGGTTGTCGTTCGGACCACTCTTGGGTCAGATCACTCCCCATTAATGATTTCTACTGTGTCTACTACTCAATGGGGAAAGCGTCCATTTCGCTATGAAGCTATGTGGTCTCGCCATGAAGATTTTGATAGGAAAAGAGAATGATGAATTATTTCCTCTCTTGAGTGAACTTAACAGGAAGCAATCAAATAGAAAGTAATATTTCAAGCACAATAAAATCCACACGCATAACACAAGAAATTTTACATGGAAAACCTCCCCAATGTGAGGAGTAAAAACCACGGGATCGTAGTCCACTCAAATCTCTTCGCGATCACCAAAATATGGGAATACAAGAGTCTTCTCTAGTTAGAACTAGAGGCTTACAATAACATCATTCCTCAATAACACAATATTCTTGGTATATATCATTAAAAACATCTAGAACAACATGTTCTAAGAATATACCATCAACAACCCAAATACCAAGATGAAGATTGAAAGAGATCTCACCCGAATAGGTGAAAACGTTGATTATCGCACTGATCTAGAAGACTCTAACTGTCAATCGCACCGTTCAGAATGAAGAACTCTCAGTTACGAATCTATTATCTAAATTTCTGCTCAATCGGACCACGGATGACCTTCCAATCCTCACTTTGATTGAAACCATGCAGCTTTCTTCTCTTCTCTGTTTTAGACGGACAGCAACTCACTTAACCTCTTTTTCTATCTTTGTTTCATTCTAATAGGGTTAAAGAGATAAAACCCTAATTCAATTATAATTGAAAAAATTACTTAAGGACCTTACTCTTTATGGGTTTATAAATAATGAGTATCCTCTGTTTAAGTGGAAAACCCAACCCAACAAATTTTTCCCACGTGGTGACAAATTGTTGGAAGGTCCCATTTCGGGACTGGCCAATGAGGTTTGGCAACGCAAAATTTCAGATAGTCAATAGGCTTTTAGTCAGTGGAATGTTTCGGTTTTTGGTAAAATCCAAAACAATATTCAAAAGCTACGACAACAGTTACTTGCCGGCCTTCAACCTTAGCCAGATATTCTTTTATCTCAAGTTAAGGAAGATGTCATTGCGACTCAATTGGAGGAAGAGTTGCAGAGGGAGAAGTTGTTTTGGCAACAAAAATCTCGTTTGGAGTGGCTGCGTTCTGGTGATTCCAATACGACATTTTTTTCATGCCACTACGTTAAACCGCCGAAATCGGAATCGTATCCATCAATTACTCCTTCCTTCGGGTGAGTGGTCACATTGGGAATCTGATATTTATGCATCTTTTTTGGCACATTTCTCCAATGCTTTTACTACAGAAAGTATGTCAACGTACAGATGCGGTTTCTCATGCTTTACAATGTGTTTCTCCAAAAATTACTGATGCTATGAATAGTGTGCTATTGGCAATTCCGACTACTGATGAGATTCGGGCTGTGGTGTTCAGTTGTGCTCCTCTTAAAAGCCCTGGTCCTCATGGTTTTCCTGTGCATTTTTTCCGAACTTTCTGGGAGACTACTCAGCAGGATCTTATCAGGTTTGTTTCTGATGTGTTTCAGTATGGTACTTTTCCTGATGCAGTCAATAGAACCTATTTTTGTTTCATTCCCAAAATGTTGCAACCTGAATTCGTGAAACATTTTCGCCCAATAAACCTCTATAATTTTGGGATGGAGGTGGTTTCCAAAATTATTGTTAATCGTCTTTGACCTTTTCTGGAATGTATTCTTGAACCCAACCAATCTGCTTTCATTAAGGATCGAACCATATCTGATAATATTGTGATAGCTCATGAGCTGTTTCACTACCTGAAAAAGCAGAAAAGCACAAAACAGAAAATTTTAGCACTAAAGCTGGATCTTCAAATGGCATTTGATCACCTTGAGTGGTTTTTTATTGAACCAACTTTGTTAAAGCTTGGTTTTCATTCAAAATGGGTTCAATTGGTTATGAGTTGCATTACTACAGTAACTTATACTTTGATCATTAACGGGGCAGAGAGATGGTCTTTTAAACCTTCTTGAAACATCCGTCAAGGTGACGCATTGTCTCTTATTTTGTTTATACTTTGCTCTCATGTCCTCCCATGCATTCTTAATACTAAACAGTCACATGGGCTCATTCAAGGAGTTCGGATTAAAGGTCGTACTGCTGCCATCACTCATTTGTTGTTTGCAGATGATTGCGTATTGTTTTCATTTGTTAAATTTAATGAGATTATGCAATTGAAAGGGGGGCTAGATTTATACTGTCAGGCGTTGGGTCAAAAAATAAATCTTGACAAATCTCAGCTTTCTTTCTTCCGGTTAGGATCGGGAGAACGCAAACAAACAAGAAGCACAGGAAGAATTAACGTGGTTCAGCACCCCATCGTGGGATGCCTACGTCCACCAGAGAAAAGAGTGACTTTCTTCTATTCCCAAGAACAGTCTACAAAATTCTCTACCTGACAGGCCTATCTCATCTGTCAGCCTTACAACGTTCCAGCTATCCACTGTCAGAGGAGAATCCTCTACAGCCCTTGTAGCCTTTTTTCTTCTAGGGTTTTTCCTACAGAGACAACATATATAGGAAACCTAGAAATCCTAATCCCACTACAATTATAAGTTTATCCTATACATGTAATAGACTAAATTCTAATACAAGTACAACTCTATTAATTGTGTGGACTCCATAGAATACAAGACACAACCCAACAAATCTCCACCTGGCTTGAATTCTGCAAACCACCTTGAAGAAGAACCCGTTGACGTTGAGTCTGTAAATCCGTCTCTGTCAAACCGCTACACCTAAACAGGCATAGCCTACACCCAGTCCGAGTGTCCCGCATGACTCACCGCCGGTACAAAGTGATGTGACTCTACCTCTTCCATTGCCACAAGATCACCGGAAAGATAACATCACACACAACTCGTTGCAACTCCAGATACACTGGAACCCGAGTCTCTCACCCTGCACCTCCAGTAAGAGACCTAGAGAACCGACTCCTCACCACAGCCTGCCAGTCCTTCTTTACCCACGGTACAACATCAACTGGCCATTATGTGTACCGTGTCGGGATTCAAATCCCCCCCTTTTTTTTTTCTTCTTCTTCTTCTTCATCAAACACTGCTCTTAGCCAAATCCATTGAGATTATACCATCTGGAGCTGAGTTTGATAATGACGTTCTAAACGTCTCCCATGAGTCCGGCAAAGTACCAAGAAGCCATAATCCCTGTATCTCTTCATCAAATTTAATACCCATTGAGGACAACTGATTGATGATTCCCTGAAATGAGTTCAAGTGATCTGTCATCGGAGTTCCATCTTGATATCTTAAGGCCATCATCTGTTTAATCAAAAATAATTTATTATTCCCTGTCTTCCTAGCATACAATTGCTCAAGCTTGGTCCAAAGAGTACGTGCATGTGTCTCTCCACTTATATGGTTCAACACATTATCATCCACCCACTGTCTAATGTACCCACACACTTGTCGATCAAAAATATTTCATTCATCATCAGTCTTATTTTCAGGTTTCTCACTAGCAAACACGGGTAGATAATAATCTTTTACATAAAGGAGATCTTCCATTTTTCCTTTCCAAACATGATAGTTTGAACCCTTCAGAGTAACCATTCTACTTGTATTAGTTTCCATTGTTCAACTCAAGAAAAACTTTAAATAATAACCAAGCTCTGATACCACTTGTTAGGATCGGGAGAACGCAAACAAACAAGAAGCACACGAAGAATTAACGTGGTTCAGCACCCCATCGTGGGATGCCTACGTCCACCAGAGAAAAGAGTGACTTTCTTCTATTCCCAAGAACAGTCTACAAAATTCTCTACCTGACAGGCCTATCTCATCTGTCAGCCTTACAACGTTCCAGCTATCCACTGTCAGAGGAGAATCCTCTACAGCCCTTGTAGCCTTTTTTCTTCTAGGGTTTTTCCCACAGAGACAACATATATAGGAAACTTAGAAATCCTAATCCCACTACAATTATAAGTTTATCCTATACATGTAATAGACCAAATTCTAATACAAGTACAACTCTATTAATTGTGTGGACTCCATAGAATACAAGACACAACCCAACAGCATTGTCTCTTATTTTGTTTATACTTTGCTCTCATGTCCTCCCATGCATTCTTAATACTAAACAGTCACATGGGCTCATTCAAGGAGTTCGGATTAAAGGTCGTACTGCTGCCATCACTCATTTGTTGTTTGCAGATGATTGCGTATTGTTTTCATTTGTTAAATTTAATGAGATTATGCAATTGAAAGGGGGGCTAGATTTATACTGTCAGGCGTTGGGTCAAAAAATAAATCTTGACAAATCTCAGCTTTCTTTCTCCCCTAATACTCCTTTGAAATTTCGTAGGTGGTTTTCTCGCATCTTTAAGATTCCCTATGATGACGAACCAACAAAATATCTGGGTCTCCCAACGGTATTTGGTTTGTCAAAAAAAGAGATATTCAATCCTCAACTGGAGAGGAGTGTTTCAAAACTGCAGCATTGGAAGGCATCCTTGTTGTCTCCGGCAGCTAAGGAGACATTATTGAAGTCTGTTTACATTCCCATGACTAATTATATTGCTTCTCATTTTAAATTATCAGAGTCTTATATCAAAAGCTTACGTAGTAATGCTGCTCAGTTTTTCTAGAGTAATGGGGGTGATGGGCAACGAATTCATTCGGTGGCATGGAATCGGCTCTGTTTATGGAAATCTCGTGGTGGATTGGGTTTACAAGACACTTGGTTGCAGAATGGGATGATAGATGGATTCCCAATATTCCCGACTCGCAAAATTGTTTCTGCTAAACCTCCTTTTATTGCTGATATGATGGTTTCTAATCTCATTGACCCGGTTTTAAATTCATGGAGGATAGATGTTCTAGCTTCTTTATTTTCTGCAGAGGACGTTAATGCTATTTTACAAATCCCATTGCCTCTTTCTTCAAGGGTTGATTCTCTCATATGGTATGGTATCAAATCTGGAGTGTTTTCGGTTAAAATTGCATATAACATGCTTGCTGTATGTCAGTTTGAAGGACTGTATAATGTTCTTAATCCTTCTTCTCAGTGGCAGCCAGTTCCCTCAAAAGTTTGGAATATGATTTGGAAGTGTCATACTCTGCCGAAATTTCGCCATTTTCTATGTCGGTGTTGTGCCCAAGCTTTGCCTTCGTCTGAAAATTTGCATCATAGGAAAGTACCTGTTAGCTAGATAATGATCATGCTAGATTGAGCATGATCGTGATAAGATCTTCTATTGAAGGAAAGTTGGTTGGTGTGATTGATGCAAGATTGGTAATTTGGTTGGTGGGTAGGTGATTGTGGTAAGATCTCTTATAGAAGGAAAGTTGAGTAGGCTGATTTGGTTGGTGTACAAATTGTATGGATTGTATTACTATCTATGGATAGTTTTCCTTGTATTATTTCCTCTATTTAAAGGATAATAAACCTCCCCAAGAAGTATGAAGAACTTGGGGATTCTCACCGTGGAGTAGACTTCTGTGGTAGAAGTTCGAACCACGTAAATATTTTCTTGTCTTTCCTTTATGCATAAGTTAACATGGTATCAGAGCAGATACAGATCTGATCGTGGTGTTTATGGCACTTTGTTCGCTCTCGTCGTGGTTTGCTGCCCGCATACTCGATAAGTTGTTTTTTTTTCTTGTTATTCTTTTAAATCATTTATCATGACTAGTTCCAAAGACTGTTAATAATAGTAAAGCTAGTTCCGGTTCTCATGAGATGAATACTGCCTCACCTCTATCCTTTCACCTGGTCGCAATTACTTGCCATGGTCAAGGGCGTGAATCGTTGCCCTTGGAGGCCGTGCCAAGCTTGGTTACGTTAATGGTCAAATCAAGGCTCCCGCCTCTACGGATAATAAATTCCTCGATTGGGAAGCCAATGATAATATGGTCATGTCATGGCTTTTTAATTCTATGGAACCACAAATATATGAAATATTTGCTTATTCGAAACTTCTAAGATCCTTTGGGATTCCTTAAAGGACATGTATGGCCAAGTTGATAACTCCTCCCGAATCTTTGAGTTACAACGGGAGATTGCTCATCGTCGAACAACCTCCCGCCAACCATTTACAGAGCATCTTGGTTCCTTATAGAAAAAGTGGGATGAGTTACGTCGTGCCGCCCTCCCGCCCAATCAATTGATACTTACATTCAACGTGAAGAGCAGGATCGCATTTTTCAATTGTTGGCAAGTATTCGTCTCCGAATATGAAGATCTTAAGCGTCAAATTCTTATGAGTGCTACTCTTCCTTCATTTACCAATGTCTCGTGCGACTATTCAACGAGAGGAAACTCGTCGTCGTGTAATGAGCTCCAAACCCGTGATGAATGAATCCATTGAAAATTCCGCTCACTCAGCCCAATGGTCATGTTGCTATTGAGGGAAACACCCGTGGTACAGTGCCGATCTTTCTCTCGAGGGGAGAGGAAAAGGACGCAGTTCTCATGCACCTTTCCATTGTGATCATCGTAATCGGGATGGTCATACCAAGGACGGATGTTGGTCTTTATATCCCTCACTTGCGTCCCTCCCAAAGATAAAGGATCAGGATACACCTCTTGTCGCTCAAGTTAGTTCGCCCACACCACAATTCTCGATTGAACAACTCGCCGCCCAACTCCATCAGCTTATGCAGCCACATGGAACTCCCACTTCCACCACAAATTCTCGTGACTTCCAGATCCGGTAATGCCTCTCTTGCTCGTCCGTTTCTACTAAAGATTCTTTTATCATAGATTCGGGGCTACCGATCATATGTGTTGCTCATCGCATTTTTTATCTGATATTCGTCATGATAATGGTCATCGGCAGTTTATTACCGTGGCTAATGGTGCAAAGGTTCCTATTGAAGGAATTGGAAAAATCAGCATTTTTTCAAATACCGTTGATGTTTTATTTGTACCTTCTCTATCTTGTAACCTATTATCCCGTCAAGAAGATTACTAAAGACCTACATTGCATTGTTATGTTTTTTCCCAACAAGGTCATATTTCGGGACAGGTTCACCGGGAAGACGATTGGTGAAGGTCGGTTCCTTCAAGGTGTTTACGCTTTGGACTTTTCTCCCGCAAAGCATTGGTTGTTCAACAAAATTCATCTAAGGACTCACGCCTATGGCATTGGCGAATGGGTCACCCATCGGATTCCGTCCCTCCATTCTCTTAATCCCTCATTGTCTCTTGATTCTAGTACTTGTGAGACATGTCATTATTCCAAGCAACATAGATTACCTTTCCCTACTCGTAATCATACTTCCACCGAATTGTTTGAATTAATTCATTCCGATGTTTGGGGCCCGCTCCAATTGACTCTCGGGATGGTTTTAGATACTTTGTCACATTTATTGATGATAAATCTAGATCTACTTGGTTGTATTTATTACGCTCTAAAAGTGAAGTGTTACAAGTTTTTCAAGAATTTTGTTGCATGGTTCAAACTCAATTTGATACTCCCATAAAATACTTGAGGACTCGATAATGGCACCGAATATACCAATACCTCATTTGAGTCATTTCTTAAAGGTCTAGGTATTATTCACCAAACATCTTGTGTTGGTACCCCTCAACGTAATGGTATTGCCGAGCGTAAAAATCGCCATCTCCCTTGAAGTAACACGATCACTTCTTTTCATGGGCATATTCCCAAGTCCTATCGGGCCGATGCTATTCTCACCACTGGTACTTGATTAATCGACTACCAAGTCAAACCTTACATGCCAAATCCCCCTATGGAGGTTCTTTACTGGTCGCTCCATTGATATTTCCCACCTTCGTGTGTTTGGGTGTATTTGTTATGTTCATTCTCGCAGTGTGGAAAGTTGGATCCTCGGGCTCATAAGTGCATTTTTTTGGGATATTCTTCGTTAAAAAGGGTTACCGTTGCTATGATCCTTCGGTTCGAAAAATGTACATTTCTCGTGATGTCTTTTTGGGGGAGATTGATACTGACTATGGTGAATTTGCTCCTCCCATACCTATTGTACATGGTGACAATAGTGAATTTAGTGATCATAGTAATCATCCTATTGTACATGGTGACAATAGTGAATTTAGTGATCATAGTAATCATCCTATTGCAGATCATCTTCACCCTGTTGAAGCCGTTCCTGCAGAAATAGAGACAGTTGAAGAAAGTCCCGATCTACCGATGCCGAGAAGAAGATCTACTCGGGTGTCACAACCTTCTATTAGATTACGAGATTACTTCACCTATCACACCGCTGAATATCCAATTCAACAACATGTTTGCTATGACAATGTTTCTTCTCGAATTTTTGGCATTCTTGGACGGCAGCTTGATTCTCACAAGTGAACCTATTAATTTTGCCGAGGCTAAGGTCTCTTCGTATGGATTAAGGCCATGAATGATGAGCTTTCAACTCTTGATAGAAACCACACTTGGGACATAGTACGCCTACCCGCCGGAAAGCGCCCTGTTGGCGTCGATGGGTATACAAGATCAAGTACAAAAGTGATGGATCTATTGAAAGACACAAGGCAAGACTTGTTGCCAAAGGTTATACACAAACATATGGAGTTGACTACAAGGAAACCTTTTGCTCCGTCGTGGAAAATGAACACCGTGAGAGTGTTAATGTCGAAGTGAGAAATTGTGGTTGGTCTTTATTTCAAATGGACGTGAAAAATGCATTCTTGCAAGGAGACTTAGAAGAAGAAGTATACATGACCACTCCTCCCGGTCATCCCCTTAGAACATCAAGCCGGGAGTCGTGTGTAAGCTCAACAAAGCCATTTATGGGCTTAAACAGGTCTCCACGGGCATGGTATGGTAAGTTGAGTACCTGTTCTTATAAGTTTTGGTTTTCGTGGAGTATGTCCGATTCATCGATGTTTGTTAGAAAGAACACCAACGGCATCATTGTTGTGTTGGTTTATGTTGATGACATTGTCATCACCGGTGATAATCTCTATGACATAGCGGCTCTCAAACAATATTTGAATGAGAAATTTGACATCAAGGATCTAGGAAAATTACGGTACTTTCTGAATTGAAGTAGCCACATCGACTAAGGGTTTGTTTATCTCTCAAAGAAAGTATACTTTGGATCTCTTGAAAGAGACCGGCAAGCTCGAGTGCCAAACCCGCCGATTCCCCATGGACTATAATAGTAAATTTCTCATTGATACTACTCCATTACAAGACAAGAGCCGCTTTCAACGGTTAGTGGGAAGATTAATATACTTAACAATTACCGGGCCCGACATTTCTTATGCAAGAAGTTATGTGAGTCGGTTTTATGCAAGCACCTACCGAAGGACATATGGAACTTATTGACCGCATCCTGCGCTACCTGGAAATCTTGCCCGGAAGAGGTATTTGGATGCGTAAACATAATCACACGAGAATTGTGGGTTACACCGATCTCGACCGGGCCGGAAGTCCTCGCATGTAAAATCCACTACCGGATTTTGCACCTTTGTGGGTGGCAATTTGGTCACGTGGAAAAGTAAGAAACAAAATGTTGTGGCTCGCTCTAGCGCCGCGAATACAGGGCAATGGCTTCCACTACTAGCGAACTCGTCCGCTTCGAGCTTTGTTACAGAATTGATCTTGTGACTTCTAACCGTCCGATGCAACTATATTGTGACAATCAAGCAGCCACTTATATTGCTTCTAATCCTCGTCTTTCATGAACGGACCAAACATATAGAGGTGGATTGTCACTTTGTGCGTGAAAAAGTCCGGAGATAACACCATTGAAACTCCTTATATCCGGAGTGAGGATCAGCTCGCAGATGTATTCACCAAAGCTCTACCCACAAAATCCTTTCACAAGATGTTGATCAAGTTGACCTCCGATGATATCTTCGCCCCAACTTGAGGGGGGAGTGTTAGTTAGATAATGATCATGCTAGATTGAGCATGATCGTGATAAGATCTTCTATTGAAGGAAAGTTGGTTGGTGTGATTGATGCAAGATTGGTAATTTGGTTGGTGGGTAGGTGATTGTGGTAAGATCTCTTATAGAAGGAAAGTTGAGTAGGCTGATTTGGTTGGTGTACAAATTGTATGGATTGTATTACTATCTATGGATAGTTTCCTTGTATTATTTCCTCTATTTAAAGGATAATAAACCTCCCAAGAAGTATGAAGAACTTGGGGATTCTCACCGTGGAGTAGACTTGGTAGAAGTTCGAACCACGTAAATATTTTCTTGTCTTTCC
>CM053269.1:67134678-67237602 GCA_028583415.1 Protea cynaroides | reverse complement strand
GGCCCATATCTCACCCATGGCTTGTACATATATGTACTCGTGATGTATTGGTGGTGCAGGTTCTTCTTAATGAATAGTTTCTTCTTCTACCAAAATAATAATAATAATAAAAATACTTAAACATTTTTTCGTTTAAAATAATTCTAACTTGGTTTGGTAGGAGTCGTAGGACTAGACTGCAAAAGTCAAAAAAAAAAATTTCTTGAACGCTGGGTCAATCTGAACGTGGAAATTATGAGTCTTTATTCACATGAGTCGTGAAATGGTTCAAAGACAAAATTGTAACAACAATGGTCAAGATTCAAGAAGAATATTTTATTCATAAAATTGACAGGGTTTTTGAAGTTTCGTAGTTAGAGGGTCTTGGTGTTTCCGCGCGAATTCGTTATTTTGGCTTGACGCCATCGTTTCTCTCTGTTTTATAGTGTGTGTGTGTGTGTGCTAGGGGAGAGATAAAGTGCCTGATCAGTAAGATTTGAATCAAAGAAGAATGGGGGATGAAGGAAGCGAAAGATGTCTCGAGCCATGGAATCGGTTGGATGGAAAGGTAGTGATGGTGACGGGTGCTTCTTCAGGGCTGGGGCGAGAATTCTGCTTGAATCTCGCCATGGCAGGCTGCAACATTATCGCCGCTGCTCGTAGGAAAGATCGATTAAAGACTCTCTGCGATGAAATCAACCAAATGTGGAAGTGGAAGGCTTCAATTTCATCTTCATCGGACACTACTACAGGAATCAGAGCTGTTGCGGTAGAGCTCGATCTCAGTGCTACAGGGCCTGTGATCGATGCGTCCGTGCAGATTGCCTGGGATGTTTTCGGCCGGATTGATGCCCTAGTTAACGTTGCCGGAGTCAGAGGTAAATCGCCTCTCTCTCACTTCTATCTTTATCGTATGAATATCTTCATAATTTTGAGATCTGTGGATTTCAAAGTTTAACAGTTCCTCTCCCCGCCCGGGGACCTTCGCGTGTAGTTTGATTTTGTTATTATTTGCCATGTCGACGTGGTCTTTTCACGGCATAACTTGCATGGAAACAAGCAGCGGGTTCATGTGGAATAGTTCCACACGTTTTTAATTTCAAAATGGTCGAAGACAAATACCAAAAAAAAAAACCTACATAGAATCTAGACCCAAATCTTTTCCGGCAGTCAGTTGCGCCACTCGTTATTCAACTGCTAGAGTCATTTCAAGTAAATTTCAGCCGTTGAATCACAACTGGAGAGATTGAGCGATAGAAAAAGATCATTTTCCTCATTTATGTTGGATTTTTTGGACTCGTGAATTCTTTATTATATGGATTCATTGTATATGCTTATATTTTTTTTATTTTGAATAGAAATGTATGTGCAGATATATAGCTTTGAAAGAGCTCAAATACCTTTTTTTTCTCTTTTTTTTAAATTCATAGGGGACCAGCAAAGTACCAAACATGGTTTTCAATTTCTTGAATTCCGGTCCCCTCTCATTAATTTTATATTAATGATTTAAACCCCTTAAATTATAGAATGAGAAGATCTCCTGGCCTATATAGAATCCCCTAATTTCTCTACTTCCATTTCATCTTGGGAGAGTATTTTCCACGCCAACAGTGTGTAGGGGATCTTCATCGTTCACATGGAGCCCACATGGTAAAAACCCTTGAGAGACAAATATATGGTACATGGCAGAATCTTTTTCCTTTTATAGTGGCACTGTACTTAAAATGATATTATTTAGTTTTCTCTTCTTATAATTGATATTTAACTTACCATGTTTTTTTTTTTTTTCATTTCCTTCATCTTATAGGGTTGTACTTAACATTCAATTTCCATTTATGTGTGTATTAGGTACAGTGAGTTCCCCACTGGATTTGTCTGAAGAGGAATGGAATAGCACTGTCAAAACCAACTTAACAGGTTCCTGGTTAGTAACTAAGTCTACTTGTCATCGCATCAAAGAACATGGTCTGAAAGGATCAGTTTTGTTCATTACATCTATCGCTGGACTCCAGCGTGGAGAGTTACCTGGAGGTAGTGCTTATGTTGCCTCAAAGGCCGGTATAAACGCCATGACCAAGGTGAATAATATTTCATATCATGAATGCAACATGATTTGTTTTGGGTAGTTCTTAGTTGTTAGTCAGAGAGGTTTATCTATGGTTATATAACATTGATATCACCTCACTAGCAAAAAAAAAAAAAAAAATCTAAATTTAATGAGTAATGTAATTAAGGGAGATGTTTTTCTCACCTTTTATTTTTCATCTGACTTACTTTCAGTAATTTTCTTTAATTTAAGTTTTATTTGTTTTCATGTAAAATGTTGGAAAAAGAAAATTTTCGTGTAAAGTAGGATTTTCTAGTTGTTTGTTTTAACATTAAAATGCTTTGAGAAAGTAGGAAAATTTTACATGAAAAAAATATCATATAATATCATTTGCATAGAAATTCTACAATGAAACAAACAAGGGCTTAACAAAAAGTTTTTCTCTACCAAAGGTGGATGTTAATCCACCACTAAGATGGATGTCCAATTACTCTCCAAGCTATTCCAAGAGTCCTATCCAAGCGCCCAAACGCCAAGAATCACCTGAGGGGAGAGAAATTGTGTCATTTTCCTCAAAAAAAAATCTTTTATTGATTTTCCATCGAATAATTGATTAAGCAATGAAATAACTGATAAGGAGAAGTTTGATTTTCTAGACAAAGAGAGGGTTTAATTAAAAGGTTTCAAATGCTTCGAACAACTTTTAGTTGTAGTTAATGTCTTTGAGATTAGTTGGACTGAAAGAATAAATGCTTTGTTTGGACAGGTCATGGCTTTAGAATTTGGGCCGCTCAACATCAGAGTGAACTCAATAGCACCTGGTTTGTTCAAGTCAGAAATAACAGAAGGACTTATGCAGAAAGATTGGCTTAACAATGTGGCTTTGAAGACGGTCCCTCTAAGAAAACTTGGCACAATTGATCCAGCATTGACTTCACTTATCCGTTTTTTGATCCATGAATCCTCAGGCTACGTCTCAGGCAATGTGTTCATTGTTGACTCAGGAAACACCCTACCTGGTTTTCCCATTTTCTCTTCCCTCTAGCCACAACATCTCTCTCTCTCTCTCTCTCTCTCTCTCTCTCTCTCTCTCTCTCTCTCTCTCTAAATATGTTGGATGTATGATGTATGAGAGTGGGATTTGGTGCAACGGTAAAGTTGTTCCATTGTAGCCTAGTGGTCATAGATTCAAATCTAGAAACAACCTATCTGCAAAATAGGGTAAGTTGTTTACATTAGCCCCTCCTCAAACCCTGCACTGATGGGAACTCGTACACATATTTTTTTTTTTTTTTCGGGAAGCTATGATGTATCATTCCATAATATAAAATATTTAATTGGAAGAATAGAAGGTGATATTTATTTCTTTTTGGTTGAAAGATATTTCAACTTGTATTCGATTCTGGAGTGAAGTTTGACGAATAAAGAGAAACTTGAGACTTCATTAAGAAAAATGCTCTCTTTAATGCCGATCACATTTAATTGAGATAAGATTTTATTTATTTTTTGGGTAAGTATAAGATTTTATTGTTGTTGTTGAATAGAGGGAAAAATATCATTTGTATTGA
The DNA here is from genome assembly GCA_028583415.1 of Protea cynaroides. NCBI lineage: Eukaryota > Viridiplantae > Streptophyta > Magnoliopsida > Proteales > Proteaceae > Protea > Protea cynaroides. The sequence goes on along the minus strand of CM053269.1, from coordinate 67,234,008 downwards.
CTGCCAAGTGACAATGAGAATTCTGGCTACTCAAAGTGCATCGGCATGTATCTCGATGCACTTTGAGTGGCCAAGATCCTCACTGCCGCTGGCAGTCACTATAGAGGATCCCGGTCCTGAATGGAAGAGTATAGATAACGTGGATACTACAGATGTCATGTGGCCTGAAAGCTATGCATTCAACTTGCTCTCAATAAATTTTCATTTACCAAAAAAAAAAAAAAAAAAAAAGGTACAATTTAGGGTATATGGTTACAATTAGGACATATTGTATTTTTTCGGTGTATAATCTTTCATGCGGGTCTATTTGCATGACTCATGCTCTTTAAATGTGTTACACAAGCCAAGTTGTTGGGTCAAGACTCAAAATCGTGTACAGCACGAGTCATGAGTCTCATGTCTCATCACTCATGATGTCAAAGTCCAAAAGAACATTCATTGACTAGAATTCATCTGCACGTCTGCCTTTGGATCCATCATGGTCCACATTCAGTGGGCCCCACACTTGGAAAATGGTCCCATATCCATTGATGATGATGTATTACGGGCAAATGAACTGAACTCAAACAATACATAATACATTCCAAGAAAACACATATCCAATTGCGAACAGAAATCGTCTCCCGCCTAGATTTGAGCGGGAGACTGGATGACCTGGATGGAAGGACGCCATGTGGCACTCGGAGGGATCCGAGCCCTCCATCCGAGCCGACCGCCCAGTCGACAAGCTGAGCCGACTGGGGGGTCGGCTCGGATGGAGGGCTCGGATCCCTCCTAGTGCCAAATGGCGGCCATCTATCCGGGCCGTCCAGTCTCCTGCCCAAACCCAGACGGGAGACGATGTGGATCCCCCAATTGCTATTGCTGGTGCATCTTTTTTTTTTTTTTTTTTTTTTTTTTGTAAGAGTTGCTAATACATGTTGACTCACCATTAACTTTTATACTCTTGTTTCTTGTGTATATAATTTATTAAGGTCAAGGTAAAGGTTTTCTGTTCAATTGTGTGATTCGGTTGCTAGCACAAGACCAATAAGAGAACACACATTAACATCTTATTTGGAGTGAATTGATCATTTCGCTTCCTCCTGTGTCTAGATATCGGCAAAAATTACAAGGTAAGGATCTTATTTTCATTCATTAATTAAGAAAAGTGCTAGGGATGGTGGAAGAGATTTTTTTTTTTTTGAGTAAAGAGGGCGTGAGAGATTACAGACTGGGATCCTTTGTAGTGATTGCCAATAACAATGAAGATTCTGGTCGCTCAAATTGAGTCAAAATATATATCGATGCACTTTAAGTGATCAAGATCTTCACTGCCACCTGACAGTCGCTACAGAGAATCTTTTCTCCAAAGATTGCACTAATTATATATTATGATATAGTAATGATTTTATGCAGTAGAGGCTCATATAATGTGTGAGGAGAGAGAGTAACAGCATAGGAATCATCGCCTTTTTTTTTTCATTATGTGAGATGGTGTTGGATGGAATCCCAACATCACAAATGTGGGAAGGTTTTTTTTTTTTTTAGGCCTTGTTTGTTGTGAACTTTTTCATACAAATAAAATATTTTTATATGAAAAATTTTTGCATGTAATTTTTTTTCTATGTAAAATTATTTATTTTTTCAGTGTCATTTTTTTTTAACATTTTATGTTGAAACAAACAAAGAAAAATTTTATTTTACTAGAAAAAAATTATTTTCTATCATTCTACACGGAACAAACGAAGGATGACAGTAAACAAAGCCTTTAGAAAACCATTGTTAGCTCAGTTGGTTGGTATCCTTGTCAATAGAGTTTTACTGCTAGAATTCGAAGACGTCGTTGTTTTTATCTCTTTAGTCATTACACTTAAATTTGCATCAGCCCCAAATGAAATATCAAAACCACCCCTTATATGGAGTTTACCATGATGATTCTTTTAATACATACTCATAAGGTTGTTACAAGGCTAAACGTAACAACCCTGGTTAAATTTAGACTTACCCTGTATGTATAGCCAAAATTGACCTCATTAAAGTGATGTATTATCTTACGTGGGATGACCAATTTTAAAGCATATTTTCAATCTGTCCTTAATAGGGGTGCAAGTTTTACCCTGACAATTTGAACCCGTCCAAACCTGTCCTGAACCCTGGCAGGGTTGAATCCGGCCCAAACTCTAATAGGGTTGGGTTAGGATTCAAATTTTGATCAACCCTGGCAGGGTTGGGTTGGATTGGGTTAGGGTTGGACCCCTGGTTTGAGCCCAACCCAGCCCGACCTTATATATATATATATATATATATATATATATATGTGTGTGTGTGTTATATCTTTAAGTTATATATATATATATATATATTATTTGACAATTTAGTTTTTATATTTATGGGCCAATCAGGGTCATTCCAACCTTAAATAAGGGTTAATCCAGCCTAATCCGACCCTGTCAGGATCAATCAGAGTAGGTTAGGGTTAGGCCCCACCCTGCCAGGGTCAAGGTTAGGGTTGTATATTTTCTGACCCTGACAGAGTTGGGCTGGGTTAGGGTTAAGTTTAAATAGCCAGGGTTAGGGTTAGGGTTTTGAAAAACCCGACTCAACCCGGCCATGTTGCAACCCTAGTCCTTAATGTAGCATGTATTAGGCCACAATATTTATTAATAATTATGTTGTATTAACTATAATCTCAATACCTACTAAAAAGATAAATTTAAAAGTGAAATGAAAATAGTATATTATATCATTGTGAGGTAATTTGGGTAAAAAGTAAAATAGAAAATAGTATATAATATAGGAAAATTTTCATATACATCCCAATAAGGTTTGGAAACATCATCTACCTCCACAAAATTGTAAAAATCTCAATCACATCCAACTAACTGACTGAATTGTTGAAATACAATTTTACCCTTCTTATTAAAAATTGAAAAATTAAAGAAATATGTTGAATGACTAATTTAACCTTTGTAATGTTATGTATATTGTGTCTCTCTCTCATATTCAATCTCACCCAAGCCCTAACTTGACTCCAGTGTACGTTGGTTCCCTCTGAGTTGATTCTCTCTACGGCGTTGGTTCCCTCTTTGTGGTGGTCGACGGTGGTATCTCATCTTCAGAATCCTATCTCCGACATCTCATTTTATGAAAGCAAATAGATTCAATGGACTATAAATAGTTCAATGTCGAACTAAAACTACTAAAACCCTAACTGATAATTTTTCTCAATCTCTTCAATATTTAGGTTAGGGTTTTTTCACATACCTGATGGGATATTGGGGAAAAGGGGATGATGATATTCAGAGGATTAGTAGCAATAAGTTGGGATGGACGGGGAAGAATAAGACACAGATGCATGAAAAACCATCATAGATGCAACGACCATGATCGATGAAACCCTAATGTTCGTCGATTCCACCGTTCGCCGATTCCGTGTAGTTGCAACCTCAACCCCAATGATTGATGAAACTTTAACACATTAACCTTCGCCGGCAAAGAAGAAGAAGCTACAGAAGACTCGAGGAAGATGAAGTCCATCGTCGTCGTCGTCGAAGAGAAGATTCGAAAAGCATGAAGACAATCGCCATCATGAACAGAGGATCGAGAGTTAATTTTCTAATTTCCTTGTTACAAATCGAAATGAACATTTGGGTAGGGTAAGTTATGAATAAAGGGTATTTTTGTCCTTTAACAACGCTAAAAGGGTAGTATGGTCCGTTAAAATGTTCAGCGCAACTAACGTCAGCAATTAACGGAATTTTGTTAACGGAGTGGACTTCGTTGATTAACGGAGCAAACTTTTTGGGTACTAGATGAGGTTTTTACAGTTTTGTAGAGGTAGATGATGTTTTCAATCCTTATTGGGGTGTATATGAAAATTTTCCTATAATATATCATTAAGGGTAATATAAAAGAGAAAGTTTAATTTATTGAGAATCAGAAAAATATTATTCGACAAGGAAAGGGTTCAGTTTTCCTTTCAACTTAGAATTCAGTGGGTGAGAGAAAGGAGTCTAGGGAGAAGCGGGGATTGATAGCTTTCAACATTCAACAGTAGAACCAAAAATTCTCTCCACAATTGGGTTACGAAGTACGAACTAAGAAAGATAGGTAAATACAATTTTATTTAGGATTGATAGAATTTTTATTTTTATTTTTATTTTATCGATTTGGGTTCCACCATATTCGTCACCGTCTTAATGAAGTTCGTCGATATCCTATGCCCTTGATCCTCACCATCATCGAAATATCAGAAAATCATCGACAATGATGGAGTCATATTCGTCTCCAATCGCTGGAGCCTCCAATTGAGGATCCAGTGGTTGGAGTTAATTCGGTGCGTCTATCAATATATCGATAGACGCACCTAATTAACTCCAACCGTTGAATCATTGATTGAAAACTCGAGCGATCGAAGACGACAATAATCTCAATGATGGGTAGTGGAGATTGACAGAAGACAAAAAGGGAGTTATCCGTAATTTTTCCAATTTTAAAAATTGATCCTTTTCTCTTGAATGGCGTGTGAAAAAATCAAGGGGAAAAAACCATAAGGATGACATCGGATGGCAGAATCCATGTTGCTAAAACACGCTATAAACCAACATCTCCCACTTCCTCGTAAACATGCCAACCTTGTCCATTGGCACGCCATTCTCTCTCCGCCAGCAGCCCGGGGAAGAAGAATTTGAAAATCGGTGCTTCCATACCCGAGGAATCTTCGGATTTGATAGGTTAGTTTTCTAATTAACACTTTAACGAGGAAGAATCAAAGATATGGCGGATGAAGTTCATAAGTATCTAGAACCATGGCGTCGATTAGATGGAAAGGTAGTGATGGTGACCGGCGCTTCCTCTGGACTCGGTCTTGAATTCTGTTTGGATCTTGCCAAGGCTGGGTGCAGCATCGTCGCCGCTGCTCGTAGGAAAGACAGATTGGTGTCTCTATGTAACGAAATCAATCAATTGAGTTCAATTTCGAGTTCGAGTTCTTCTTCAGATGAATCTAATTCGATGCCTCGTCCCAACAGAGCTGTTGCTGTAGAGCTTGATGTGAGCGCCAATGGAACTGAAATTGATGCATCTGTGCAGAAAGCCTGGGATGCGTTCGGTCGGATTGATGCCTTGATTAACAACGCCGGAGTCAGAGGTAATGCACTTCTCCCTCTCTCTCTCTCTCTTCCCTGCATGCCATATCTATGTGGGGTTAGATGTAAAGCATTGGACATGTCATCGAGTAGCGAATACGATATTGCCTTTTACTTGGTAGTATGTGTGCTTAACCGTTTGTCATTTAGTGTAACCATCCATTGACAATGGAAATGGCCAAAAAGGCCAGATATGTCACCGCAAAGACCCAGAAGCAAGCAAGAGAAACACCCACTTCAGTTACCCTGTTCCTGCAAATAGGTTATAGCTGTTCCAAGTTTAGCAATTTGTGGTTACGTGCCTACTGTAGCCTTGGATTTGTATTTCTCACTATCAACATTGAGTTCATATGCTTATTGTACCGCATATAATTTCACGGACGCCCGTTAGATTTTACATTTTAGATTTGAGTGCGTGTGATGAACAAACTTGTAATATGGCTTTTGAACCATTTCATTTTCCTTTCTCTCGTTCTGGGGAGATCTAATATCGTTAGGATTGACACCCTATTTAGCAGGTTTTTCTGGATCAGAACTAATTCATGTTCCTTCAATCGTTGTCTGAAAATTGTTGCTAAACTGCTCTAAAATGAGCTGAGGCTATTACTTGTAAGGAATTATGTTATAATGGTCTAAATGAAGTAAACAGGTTGATCCTTCAAGCAGCACACCAGAGGAGTGGTCCTGTTACTCTTCTCACACTGGTCTTAATGGTTAAGATTTAGTACTAAACTTCTCGGGTTAGGATTGGGTTTGGTAAGCCAAAAATTCCATGGCCCTGCCCAGTTAGTTTCAACAATCTATAGACGCCCCAGGCCCTTATAGGGTCAGGGTTGATATGGTTTGGAAGTTGGGATGTGTAGTCAGTAATGGAAAGAGGCTGCCTCATATGGAACCTGACCCATACATATCCCTAACCCTACGCAGCATCATGTAAAGTAAAGGAAATGAAGTGAATATCTCCTAGAGCATTGTATTAGCTGGGCCATAAATAAAAAATGAACAGATAGGATGAAACTGAGTTCAGTCACTGACTAACTAGACAGGCATTTGATGTCTTTTATTTTCAAACGATTGCAACAGTTTCATAAAGAAACTTCGATCTTGTTATTTTCTTGGTCTGTTAAACCAGTCTATAAGAACGATTACTTGAAGCTATGTTTGGAAGCCAAGAAAAGAAAAGAAAATATTTGAATTGAAGGAGGGAGATAGACACATAAACTGATCATTGTTTCATAATTACTTTTGTCTCGTGCTTTTTTTTTTTTTCCTTTTCTTGACATTCAAACATAGCCTGAATGAAACTTGACTTTTCAGCTCATCTCAGTAATTGAAGGAATTGATGCAATTCAAATTCCAAATATGACAACCTAACCATGTTGGTTGAAGCAATACCAGTGACCAATACCAATTAGAAATGCCTAGGACAATGGTCCAAATTAGCAGTTTTTGTCCTTAGAAAGAGAAGTGCAGCTTTTCATGTTATTTGAGGAGGTACGCTTACAGTTTCATAACTTGCCTTTCTGCTCCTAGATTTAATCCCAGTTGGGAAAAGTGAATGCTATAACCATGGTCCTACTCCACTCCACTGGCTTCCAAATTATGCAACCACCAGCAATCACTAGCTGCCTTCTCTTAGACATAAACAGTTTGTTTCCTTTTACAGTAAGGAGATATGGTAGCAAATAGGGAATCAGTTTAGAAGAAACTTATTTTTTTCTTTTTTCTTTTTATTTTTATTTTAAGAAAGATTTATTTTTCAGCTTTTCACTTTGAAGGATACAACTACAGTCTTGGGTTGTGTTGCGTGTAAATATTTGGTTCAGTCCTTATTTTTGTTAGTGAATCTGCATTTCGCTCAACGCTCATGCTAATTATTCTACTTTGCTAGTCCCCTGTTTATGTTGCGGCATCTGCATATCACTTGTGCGTTTTTTGGAATTCGCAAAGGCTTCTCTCTCTCTCTCTCTCTCTCTCTCTCTCTCTCTCTCTCATTTAACTTTGTTCTCATGGTCTTGTTCATTCCAAACCCAGATTAATGGTGATGCGTAGGCACTGGATTTGAGCACTGTAACATTGATCTGGCTCCTCCCTCCATGTGCTGACCCAAAGCTCATATTATTGACCATCCTGATTTTTTGGGGGTGTAAATTCAGAAAGAAGTGTGATACAAATTGAAGCTGTTTTTCTTTAGTGTGTTGTGTGTGTTTTTGGGGGGTTTGGAATTCACTAACAGTGTGTATATACACTCCTAATTATATGTCTTCTGTGTGTTTACTTGTGAATCATAGGAGAGTAAATAATTTACAAATGTGCCACCACAAGTTTCAAATGCAGTACTTTAAAATCATACTGAGCTCCTTTATACAAGTACAACTCAACTCAGCCCTATCTCAACTAAATGGGGGCCGGTTACATGGGGATCATTTTTCTCCAATCATCTCTATCCAAAGTCATACTTGTTTCTAGTCCTAAGCTATGCATGCCATTTTTCACCACTTCTTCTAGAGTCATTTTAAGCCTACCCTTGGCTCTTTTAGCTCCTTCAAAGGCCTCCTTCAAATTGGACCATTCAAAGGTCTCCGTTGCACATGCCCATATATACCACCTCAAAAAAATTTCTTTCAACTTATCATGTATTGTAGTTACTCCTAAGTTAGCTCTACTTTGTTCATTCCTTATTTTATCTTTTCTAGTTTTATCACTCGTCCATCTCAACATCCTCATTTCAACTACACTAAGTTTGTTTATATGTTATTTCTTTGCTGCCCAACATTCAGCTCCACACTGAACTCCTTTATCATGATGCTAAATTAATAGCATAATTTTCTTTCTGTTTTGTTTTATGAGTTCTAGTTGAAAACTGATGAGGGAGATTATCTCCTACATACATAAAGTATTGCTTTGCAAGTCACAGAAAGAACTTAAAAATAACCAAAGACCAAAGTTATCTATACAGAATGAATCATGTTAAGGTTCCATTTCTATCTTTAAAATTCGTCTCTCGAAGATAATATATATAGCATTTGCCAATTAGGAGGAATTTTGACCACTGTTTCTTTCATTTCCCGATTGTGAGGCCAGAATGGGATGTATTCATATCTGATTTCCTTGCTTTTTATGTATTAGGTAGCGTGAGTTCCCCACTGAATTTGTCTGAAGAGGAATGGAACACTACTTTGAAGACTAACTTAACAGGATCCTGGCTAGTATCCAAGTATGTATGCAGACGTATGCGTGATGCCAATCTGCAGGGATCAGTTATAAATATTTCCTCTATTGCTGGTCTTAACCGTGGAGTATTACCTGGAGGCGTTGCCTATGGTTCTTCAAAGGCTGGTCTAAACACCCTGACCAAGGTAATACCATTTAACCATTAGCATAAAATAATATTCCATTAGCATAAGATAGTATTTTTGGTTATGTATTGGTTGTTAAGAAGTCATTGTTATCACTTTTTTCACATCAAGGCAGTTGATATTAGTTATTGATGGTTGTTGTAAATGGATATGACTGCACGGTTTGAAATTTTATTCTAGTCAATCAAACAAATATCAGCGTTTAGAAAACCAAAGAATGCTTCAATACCCGATGACGAACACCCACCCACACATGCCCGCACAAATGGACCTGAGTGTCAATGTTAAGGTTGCTAATACAACCCCTACCTTATTTCTTATTTATTTGTTTGTAGGAATCAGACAAAATCCTGGAGATTCATTTTTATTCCATACTAAGTGTCTCTGGTGTCCATTGGTTGTATGATGCTTCCATTGTGATTCCTATATTCTTCAAATATTGGTTGTTAATTTAAAATGCTTTGGATGTCTTCAATTGTGTTTAGTCTTTCAAATCCAGCACTCAAAATGACTTGTTTCTTTTTGGGATGACAGATCATGGCCTTAGAGTTGGGGGTGCTTAATATCAGAGTGAACTCGATATCGCCAGGGTTGTTCAGATCTGAGATTACCGAGAAACTTATGGAGAAGGAATGGCTCAAAAAGGTAGCTTTGAAAACCATCCCTCTCAGAGCACATGGTACTTCAGACCCAGCATTGACATCACTTGTCCGGTATTTGATACATGACTCCTCAGAATATGTGACGGGCAATGTTTTCATAGTTGAAGCTGGAGCCACCCTAACAGGTGTCCCCATTTTTTCTTCCCTTTGATATTGATTTGTGTTTGATAAGTGTTGGTTTGCTTTGACGCCTTAACAACTATGGATTTATCAATGAGAGGTGATGTGTCATTCAAGTCCAAATGATTGTTGCAAGAACAGAGCAGGACTTTTCACATACAAAAAAAAGGGAACAGAGAGGGATTGAACAAGGGCTTATTGCGTGTACATGGTTTTGTGGTGTAGTTTTTTAAACAATGGACTTCCAAGTATGGTTGAAGTAATCAGTATCAGATCGGTTGATTCATATCGATTTCTGATCTCTGATTCCAGTCTGTTTTAATATTATTTTAATGAGGATTGGACATTGTGTCAATTTTTCATTGGATTCTTACATAGATCTCGATCTAGATTAGATTGCGTTTGGATATGACAGATACTGTGTTCAATATCTGGATTTAGAACCTTGCTTCCAGGTGCATGCTCCAACACTGTCCACTTTTGGGTCTTTTCGTCTACCCTCTCACTCTATATTACCTAAATTTCCTTTATGTTGTTCCAGCTATAATTTATCTCCAGAATTCATTAAAATAAATAGAATTCTATTTGGATCATTGAAAAATGTGGCCTGAATAGGACACAAGATCGGCCTTCAAGAGGTTCGCGGGGAAGGGAAAATTGTGGCCTGAATAGGGAGGAGACGATTTGAATCCAGGGAGAAGAGGACGGGATTGGGGAGCAGGGGAATCACGGGGAAGGGAAAAGAGAGTGAGTGGGAGGGAGAAGAAAGCGGGGTACAGGGACAACAGGGGAAATGCGATAAGGTAAGGGAGCAGAGACAATTACCCAAAAAAAAAATTAAATTACCCAAAAAAATAAGGGAGCGGAGAGGCGGTGGTAGAAGTAAGGATAATGATAAAAATATAAAAAAAAGTATTTTAAATATAATTTTTAAAACGTGAGGTATTTTATGTATAATTTTTTAAAACATTAGGTACCTCTAGTGTAATTTACCTAAAAAAAATTCAATGGCTTGATGACACAGGATAGCAGAATCCATGTTGCTAACAAGGACAACGGGGGAAAGGCGATAAGATAAGGGAGTAGAGACAATTACCCAAAAAATAAGGGAGCGGAGAGGCGGTGGTAGAAGTAAGGGTAATGATGAAAATATAAAAATAGGTATTTCATATATAATTTTTGAAACATGAGGTACTTTACGTATGATTTTTTAAAACATTAAGCGCCTCTAATGTAATTTACCCAAAAAAAAAAATTCAATGGTTTGATCACACAAGATAACAGAATCCATGTTGCTAATAGGGACAACAGGGGAAAGGCAATAAGGTAAGGGAGCAGAGACAATTACCCAAAAAAAATTAAATTACCCAAAAAAAAAGGGAGCGGAGAGGCGGTGGTAGAGGTAGGGCTGCAACAGGGTCGGGTTTTTCAAAACCCTAACCCTAACCCTAGCTATTTAAACTTAATCCTAACCCAGCTCAACCCTGTCAGGGTCAGAAAATATACAATTCTAACCCTGACCCTGGCAGGGTTAGGCCTAACCCTAACCTACCCTGACAGGGTCGGGTTGGGCTAGGTTAATCCTGATTAACCCTGATTTAGGATTGGAATGATCCTAATTGGTCCATAAACATACAATAAATTGTCAAATAACATATATATATAACAATTATAACTTAAAAATATAACAAACACAATCCTATCGGGCTGGGTTGAGCTCAACCCAGGGGGTCAATCTTAACTCATCCCAATCCTATCAGGGTTGATCAAAATTTGAACTTTAATCCAACCCTATTAGGGTTTGAGCCGGATTCAACCTGCTAGGGTTTAGGACGAGTTTGGGCAGGTTTGGATTGTCAAGATAAAACTTGCATCCGTAAAGGCAAAGGTAATGATGAAAATATAAAAAGAGGTATTTCAAATATAACTTTTGAAACGTGAATTGTTCTAAGTATGAATTTTTAAAACATTAGGTGTCTGTAGTGTAATTTATCCTAAAAAAAAAAAAATTCAATGGCTTTTGATGACACAGGATAGCAGAATCCATGTTGCTAAAACACGCTATCATCATCTCCCACCGTTTCCTCGTAAACATGCCAACCTTATCCGTTGGCACTTGCCGCCATTCTCTGTCTCTCTCCCTCTCTCTGCCGGCAGCTAGTGGGAGAAGAATTTGAAAATCGGTGACTTCATGCCCCAGAAATTTTTGGGCTTGATTGGTTACTTTTCAAATTAACACTTTAGCAGGGAAGAATCAAAGATATGGGGGATGAAGTTCAGAAGTATCTAGAGCCATGGTGTCGGTTAGATGGAAAGGTAGTGATGGTGACCGGCGCTTCCTCTGGACTTGGTCGTGAATTCTGCTTGGATCTTGCTAAGGCTGGGTGCAACATCGTCGCCGCTGCTCGTAGGAAAGACAGATTGGTGTCTCTATGTAACGAAATCAATCAATTGAATTCAATTTCGAGTTGGAGTTCTTCATCGGATGATTCTAAATTTATGCCTCGTCCCAACAGAGCTGTTGCTGTAGAGCTCGATGTGAGCGCCAAGGGAACTGAAATTGATGCGTCTGTGCAGAGAGCCTGGGATGCGTTCGGTCGGATTGATGCCTTGGTTAACAACGCCGGCGTCAGAGGTAATGCATTTCTTCCTCTCTTTCACTCTCTCCTCCCTTTATGCCAGGGGTGAGATGTACGACTTGAATTTTATTGGACTGTTGAATTCTGAGATGATTCACAAGCGTAGGACATGTCATTGAGTAGCGAATATGATATTGCCTCTTACTTGGTGGTATGTGTGCTTAACCGTTTGTCATTTGGTGTCATATCCCCTCTTTTATACAACTACCATCTGTTGAACTCATGGATCTGGAAAAGAATGATTTCTGAATCTCTGAGATATATATATTTCATTATTCAGAATTGTAAAGTACAATGTACAGTCTCACACATATATATACAGAGTATATCTGTTAAATACACTACAAATGGACTACATTGAACCACGTCACTACTAAACAAATGGACTACATTAGGGCACATCATTACATTCTCCAACACCATCCATTGGAAATGGAAATGGCCAAAAAGGCCAGATATGTCACCGCAAAGACCAAGAAGCAAGCAAGAGAACCCAAACACCCACTTCAGTTGCCCTGTTCTTGCAAATTAGTTATAGCTGTTTCAAGTTTAGCAATTTGTGGTTACGTTCCTACTGTAGCCTTGAATTTGTATCTCACTCTCAACAGTGAGTTCATATGCTTATTGTACCGCATATAATTTCATGGACGCTCGTTAGTTTTTAGATTTTAGTGTGTGTGATGAACAAGCCATACAAACCTTTAATATGGCTTTTGAACCATTTCACTTTCCCATCTCTCGTTCTTGGGGGATTTAAAACCGTTAGGATTGATGCCCCAGAACTAATTCATGTTCCTTCAATCATTGTCTGAAAAGTGTGATTCCAACAAATAGTTGCTAAACTGCTCTAAAATGAGCTGAGGCTATTACTTGTAAGGAATTATGTTATAATGGTCTAAATGAAGTAAACAGGTTGATCCTTCAAGCAGCACACCAGAGGAGTGGTCCTGTTACCCTTCTCACACCGGTCTTAATGGTTAGATTTAGTATTGAGCTTATCGGGTTAGGATTGGGTTTGATAAGCCAAAAATGCCATCGCTCTGCCCAGTTAGGTTAAACAATCTATAGACTCCCCAGGCCCTTATAGGGTCAGGGTTGATATGGTTTTGAAGTTGGGATGTATAGTCAGTTATTGTTAGGGGCTGCCCCATATGAATTCTGACCCATAAATATCCCAAACCCTACGCAGCACCATGAAAAGTAAAGGAAATGAAGTGAATGTCTTCTAGAACAGGGTATTAACTGCGCCATAAATAAAAAATGAACAGATAGGATGGAACTGACTTCAGTCACTGACTAACTAGACAGGCATTTGATGTCTTTTATTTTCGAACGATTGCAGCAGTTTCCTAAAGAAACTCCATTCTTGTTATTCTCTTGATCTGTTAAACCAGTCTGTAAAAATGATTCTTGATGCTATGTTTGGAGACCAAGAAAAGAAAAGAAAAGAAATTTTTGGAATTGAAGGAGAGAGATAACATATACTGTTCATTGTTTTATAATTACTTTTGTTTCATGCTGTTTTTTCTTTTCATTCTTGACATCCAACCATAGCCTGAATGAAATTTGACTTTTCAGCTCATCTCAGTGATTGAAGGAATTGATGCAATTCAAATTCCAAATATGGCAACCTAACCATGCTGTTTGAAGCACTACCTGTGAGTAAGACCAATTAGAAATGCCTAGGACAAACGTCCAAATTAGCAGTTTTTGTCCCTAGAAAAAGAAGTGAGGCTTTTCATAGGTACGCTTACAGTTTCATAACTTGCCTTTCTGCTCCTAGATTTAATTCTAGTTTGGAAAAGTGAATGCTATAACTTGCCTTCCAAATTATGCTGCCACCGGCAATCACTAGCTGCCTTCTGTTTGACTTAAACAGTTTGTTTCATTTTATAGTAAGGAGATCTGGTACCAAATAGTGAATCAGATTATGAGAAGCCTTTTTTTTTTTTTTTGTAAGAAAGGGAAGTTATATTTTTCAGTCTTTCACTTTGAATAATACAACTAGTCTTGGGTTGTGTTGTGTGTAAATATTTGGTTCGGTCGTTATTTATGTTAGTGCATCTGCATTTCACTCAATGTTCATGCTTATTATTGTACTTCGCTAGTCCTTTATTTACATTGGGTATCTGCATCTCTCTCTCTCTCTCTCTCTCTCTCTCTCTCTCTCTGTGTTTTTCTTTAGTGTGTTGTGTGTGTTTTTGGGGGGATATGGAATTCACTAACAATGTGTATATACACGCCTAGTTATATGTCTTCTGTGTGTTTACTTGTGGATCATAGGAAAGTAAAAAAAATTGCAAATGTACCACTACAAGTTTCAAATGTAGCTACTTTAAAATCATACTGAACTCCTTTATACAAGTACAACTCAACTCAACCTTTAACCAAAAGGGGGCCGGTTACATGGGGATCATTTTTCTCCAATCAGCTCTGTCCAGAGCCGTACTTGTTTCTATTTCTAAACTATGCATGTCATTTTTTACCACTTCTTTTAGAGTCATTTTTAGGACTACTCCTGGCTCTTTCATCTCCTTCAAAGGCCTCTGCATTGGAGCATTCAAAGGTCTCCATTGCACATGTCCATGCCACCTCAAACAACTTTCTTTCAACTTATCATGTAATTGAGTTACTCCTAAATTAGCTCTAATTTGTTCATTCTTTATTTTATCTTTTCTAGTTTTACCACTCATCCATCTCAACATCCTCATTTCAACTACACTAAGTTTGTTTATATGTTATTTCTCTGCTGCCCAACATTCAGCTCCATAGTGAGCTCTTTTATCATGATGATAAATTAGTAGCATAATTTTCTTTCCGTTTTGTTTAATAAGTTCTAGTTGAAAACAGGTAAGGGAGGGAGATTATCTCCTATTTACATAATGTATGGCTTTGCAAGTCACAACAAGAACTTAAAAATGGCCAAAGACCAAAGTTATCTATACAGAATGAACCATGCTAAGGTTCCATTTCTATCTTTAAAATTCGTCTCTCGAATATAATATATATAGCATTTGCCAATTAGGAGGAATTTTGACAACTGTTTCTTAAATTTGCCAATTATAAGGCTTCTCTCAACTGAGGCTACAGTGGGATGTATTCTTATCTGATTTCCTTGCTTTGTATGTATTAGGTGGCGTGAGTTCCTCACTGAATTTGTCTGAAGAGGAATGGAACAATACTTTCAGGACTAACTTAACAGGTTCGTGGCTAGTATCCAAGTATGTATGCAGACGTATGCATGATGCCAATCTGCAGGGATCAGTTACAAATATTTCGTCTACTGCTGGTCTTAACCGTGGAGCATTACCTGGAGGCGTTGCCTATGCTTCTTCAAAGGCTGGTCTAAACACCCTGACCAAGGTAATACCATTTAACCATTAGCATAAAATAATGTCCATTAGCATAAGCTAGTATTTTTGGTTGTCTATTGTAATATTAAGAAGTCATTGCTATCACTTTTATTATATCAAGGCAGTTGTTTTTTGTTATCGATGGTCGTTGCAAATGGATATGACTGCACGGTTTGAATTCTATTCTAGTCAATCAAACAAATTTCTGCAGCTAGAAAACCAAAGAATGCTTCAGTACCCAATGATTCTTCACAGACGCACACCCCCACCCACACCCACACCCACCCACACATACATGCCCACACAAATGGACCTGAGTGTCAATGTTAAGGTTGCAAATACAACCCTACCTTATTTCTTATTATTTGTTTGTAGGAATCAGACAAAATTCTGTTGTTTCTTCTTTATTTCATACTAGGTGTCTCTGGTGCCCATTGGTTGTATGATGCTTCCATTGTGATTTCTTATATTCTTCAAAAAAAATTGATTGTTTAAAATGCTTTGGATGTCTTCAATTGTGTTTAGTCTTTCAAATCCAGCACTCAAAATGAATGTTTTCTTTTTGGGATGACAGATCATGGCCTTAGAGTTGGGGGTGCATAATATCAGAGTGAACTCGATATCCCCAGGGTTGTTCAGATCCGAGATTACCGAGAAACTTATGGAGAAGGAGTGGCTCAAAAAGGTAGCTTTGAAAATCATCCCTCTCAGAGAACATGGTACTTCAGACCCAGCATTGACATCACTTGTCCGGTATTTGATACATGACTCCTCAGAATATGTGACGGGCAATGTTTTCGTGGTTGAGGCAGGAGCCACCCTACCAGGTGTCCCCATTTTTTCTTCCCTTTGATATTGATTTTTATTTGATAATTTGTGTTGGTTAATCCATAAAGGTGCAAGTAGCATTAAAGTGTAAGTGGTGAGCCTGCACACTTGCTGAGTTTTCTGTAGACAACTTCTTCTTAGACTTTTTTACCCGAGGGAACTTCTGTCCAAAATTCTCCCTGAAAAGGAAAATCAAACTAGAGCCTTGGACTGGGGCTCTAGTCTGATTCGTAATGACCTTGAAAATCGGGAATCCAAGCCACAACCCTGGTTCACTTTGATGTGACTGCAGTCAAATGGCTTTGAATATCAGTGATGCAGTGACACTTTTTGGACCCAGTTATTAATGTTCTAGGCTTCCAAACCGGTTCATGCCGGTCCAGGAAAAGCATTACTGCATCAATTATAGGCCTTCAATGATTAAGGAGTAAGTTGGCTGCAATGCTAGAAGGAAGAGTTTAGGGCTATAGTCGATATATGATAGTTGTCAAAGCATCGCCTAGGCGCCCTGGCGGCCTTGTGACGCCTTAGAAAATCGGGTGTCTTGGTCTTTTAGGCAAGCGCCTTGATCGCCTAGACGAACGCCTTCATCGCCTAGGCGCCTCATTAAGCCTCCAACGCCTTGGTTTGCTTTAGCGCTTTGACAACTATGGATATATAAATGAGAGGTGATGTGTCAATCAAGTCCATATGATTGTTGCAAGAACAGAGTGGGATTTTTCACATACAAAAAAAGGGAACAGAGAGGGATTGAACAAGGGCTTATTGCATGGACATGGCTTTGTGGTGTAGTTTTTTGAACAATGGAGTTCCAAGTATGGTTGAAGTAATCAGATCAGATCGGTTGATTCATATTGGTTTCTGATCTCTGATTCTAGTCTGTTTTAATATTATTTTAATGAAGATTGGACATGTGTTAATTTTTCATTGGATTCTTACACTGATCTCGATCCGGATTGAATCGAGTTTTAATATGATGGATACTGTGTTCGATACCTGAATTTAGAATCTTGCTTCCAAATTCCAAGTGCATGCTCCGGCACTGCCCCTTGTTGCATCTTTTGGTCTACCATCCCACTCTATATTACCTAAATTTCTTTTATCTTTTCCCAACTATAATTTATCTCCGGGATTGCATTAAATAAATAGATTTCTAGTTGGATCATTGAAAATTGTGGTCCAAATAGGACACAAGATCGGCCTTCATGAGGTTGGTAATCGATTGGAACCCTAGAAATTGGAATCGTGAAGAAGCAAAGATTTCCATAAATGTGATTTTTTGGAGTTTTTTTATTCAAAAATCTTGCATATTTAATTACAATATATAAGTTTCAGTGATCGTTTATTATTTTACTAACTAAAAGAAATACAAATTTGTCAAAATTGAAGATCAAAGAATATTCGTGACTAATTGTGGGAATTGACTTCAACTGATTCTGATCTGAAGTCCTACTCCTAATGTGGTTGGAATTCAACCAAAAAAATATTTGGCTTAGTTTGTTTCTATATAAACGACGGAAAAGAAAATTTTCCCTGATTTTTCATTCTTTGTTTTGATGTTTACAAAAAAAAAAAAAAAATCACTGATAAATAAAAACATTCATGAAGTTATTATTTCAAAGAACTGAAGTTTTTTTTTTTCATGAATTCTTCTTTAACTATGGCTTTTCATATTCTTTTGTCGTAAAATTTTCGATGCAAATGATATTTTATATCATAAACATTTTATGACTTCTTAATATGAAGTGTTGATCGTTGCAAACTGAGCTATACCCTTGGGGATGTTTAAAATTTTTATTGTAAATTTAAAAATACAAAAGTTTTGGGGAGTTAGTTGCTCACAGAGCGGTGTGGTTGGCTGCATGTGTTAGCGTAAGTCCTAGAGGTCCTTGGTTTGGCCATCTGTGGAGGTCCTTGGTTCAAACCTCTTACCCTTGTCTTGGGTGCCTATTCGGCATCTCCTCCCCCCCCCCCCCCCCCGGGCAGGGAAAAAAAAAAAAACCTTCTGTTGTCCACCTTGGCACCTAAACAAAAATCGGTTGCCATTTATATTAAGCTTCTTCAAGAGATTTTCTATATTATCCTTTGTGTTCTCCATATCAATATATACACAATAATTTAGAATTATAGAAGAAAAAAAAAACAATTTAGGATTGAAAATTGCAGTATATTTTGTTTGGGAAAATGCTGGCTGGATGGCCCGCTCACCTGAGCTTGGGGGGTGTCTCACTAATTTCTACTTCATAGCAAGTCAAGTGAGACTGAAATTTGATGAACAATTTAAAATTTGTTCAGAGGCAAAACATAGCGTAAAAAATTTGAGACTACCAAACGCAAAGGGGTTGCATGGACATACATGAGAAGATATCCCTTTATATGTGAGGGTTAATGATTGAAATTGACAATGAAATTTACATGACCAATAGGTCATTCCTGAGATATCCAGCGGTCAGATTTACCATATCATCCTTCTACATGGCACAATTAGACGAGTCACCAGCTAATAATCTTTTAACTAATTTTTATGGAAGGATAATATGGGGATTAATCCCTGATGCAATTTCATAACCCATAAATATTTGGATTAGCTCCCTAATTGCTCATTCATATTTGTAAAATGCATAAATTGCTTCAATCATATCATTCCACAGACTCAACAGCTCTGCTATTCCCTTAAAGAACAATGGAGATCATTGATCATAATTTACTATTTGTCTTCTGAAACAGAATCTAATAGGATAACCATGCATCGCTCTTGCTTGTAACCATGTAGACAAGGTGATTTGCTCCCAGGCAAATCCCTGGTAAGTTCTTTCAGTGTGCTTGAAAGGATCTTGTTAGAACAGACGTATGAGTTGATAAAAGTTTAATTCCTCAATATGATTTTCTCCCATTGCAATACATGAATACAGAGAGAGGCACACATAAAGAAAAAGCATAAATCCTTAATACCAACACATGGGCCACTCCTCTATGTAGTCTGTACAAAAGAAATAATAATTTACTTTGAGAATTCTTGACTAACATTGCCAACCAAAGAAACCTCAAATCGAATAGATGGAGGACAAAAAAAAATCTAGAATACACAGACATGATACAAAGAGAATTAAGTTCTTTCAATGTGCTTGAAAGGATCTTGTTGGAATAGATGTATGAGTTGATAAAGTTTTATTCCTTCTTATGATCTTCTCCCATTTCAACACATACATACAGAGAGACAGGCACATGAAGAAAAAGCATAAACCCTCAAGACCAACGCATGGGCCACTCCTCTATGTAGTCTGTACAAGAGAAATAGTAACTTACTTTGAGAATTATTGACTAACAGTGAAAGCAAAGAAACCTCAAAGGAAATAATTGGAGGACACAAAAGAAATCAGAACCCATAAACATGATACAAAGAGAACTAGTGAAGACTACTACAACAACAAAGCCTTATCCCGACAATAAGAATAACAAATGATAAAGGAAAATGAAAACTCACAGAGAGCTGAGTAGCTCCACAACCAAGTGTTCTGAATTTTGTCCAGTTGTCTAGCTCATATTGAGAAACGAAGCTGGACCAAATCTGCCTCCGATACAGATAAAAGATAATGGCTCAGCATCCGAATGGGGTTTCTGATTTCTCTCTGGCTTCTGGGAGGATTAGGCTTGATGAAGAAAGGGAAAGAAAAAGAGTAATAGATTACTATAAATACACATCCTTATAAATCGATTCTGATTTATCTTGGCATCCAAAAGATGCTGTAAGAAGATGGAATCATCCAAAGTGCTGCTTGTCACTGCAAAAAAACCTCATGGAGAACTAACTCATATCAGCCAAGCAAAGCAATAAGATGAGTAAAGCTTCAGTCTAGATTCAACCATCCCAAATTTGGCAGAGAGCTCTCTAGGTGAGATTCAGCCTCTCCAGCATCCATTAATGCATCCACCCTAACAACCAATCTGACATTGAAGTTCTCGGAGGCTATATAACCTTATCTTCCAGCTTTGGCCCCAACCTACTGTTTCGAAGGTCCACCACTTAAAAATGTAAATCTCAATCAACGATTATTGATTCTTCACACATGGAACTAATTCCTGTTCCAAATAAAACATAGAATCTTGAACATCCATCCATGCAACCTGATCCTGTTACGTCGCAAAAGATCAACATCATCCTTCCACAGCGAACGCCACTTTTTCCTCTCCACTATTTTGATTAATCTATTAGACATTCTGATATTGTACGACTGTTGGGTGGTGCTCCAGTATTTCTACCTCCACTACATGAAGAACCACTGACATTGCAACATTGAGAAAGAGAATTGAAATATATCCCTTCCCTTTCCTCATGCTCCAGGTTGAGAAGTAGTGGAGCAATCGACAGCTTCTGACAGACTCTGTCTATCATTGCATTGAGTTTCCTCATATTGTGAATACTGAAGATGCATGCCCCTCCTTGACTGAAAAAAAAATCATCCATCCACTATGAATTTGGCCTCACCAATAGTCCTTGCATGAGCAAACACCATCAGAGAAATGATGGAATCGGCTTGCATCCCTGAGAATTATTTCCCTTCCTACGAATTTAGAGACAAACTTGCTGAATGCATGGCAATCGCCACATGTCCTCAGGTTTTTGTTGACTATGATCGTGCTTCCACCAGTTGTGTTCAGCAGTCCAAAAGCGATTGCCAGCTTCTCACTGTGGCTTAAGAGCTTAATCTCTTTTTCATCCTCCTCTAAATCATGAAGTACCCAACGTTGATTGGGAACATAACCAATTCCTGAGATTGAATCTATCAAATGAGTTAATTTCAGGTATATCGTGTCAGATTGTGGGTGTGATCTATCCCCAGCAGTAAAACAGTGTACTTGGTTTCTGATAACAACCCAACTATTTCCCGGGGGCTTTACTACACCCTTTTCCTTGAGCTGAGTTCTCAACTTCCTGACCTCCCCCCAAAGACCTGCTGCAGCGTATATATTAGATAACAATATATAATTTCCAGCATTCATGGGTTCTAACTCTACAAGCTTCTCAAAGATGGTTTTGCCTAATTCAATGTTCGAGTAAACCCGACAAGCACCAAGCAGCGCTCTCCACACAGATGCATCTGGTTGAATGGGCATGGAATCAATAAAATCCTTGGCTTCCACCAAGAAACCCCCACGTCCAAGCAGATCAACCATGCAAGCATAGTGAACAACTTCTGGGACTATGTCATAATTTTCAGTCATAGAACGAAAATGCTGCCAACCCTCCTCTATCAAACCTGAATGGCTGCAAGCAGATAAAACAGAAACAAAGGTTACACTTGTGGGTTTTTGACCATCTTCTTGCATTCGAGAGAAAGCAAGGAGGGCCTCTTCACCATGCCCGTGGATACCATATCCTGCAATCATGGCATTCCATGAGATAACATCTGTTCTTGGTAGGCTTCTGAAGACCATTTCAGCATTGCGCATAATACCACATCGTGCATACAGTGTCACAAGAGCATTCCCCAAAGAGATGTCAAAAGCCATATCAAAACCCTTTCTTATTATGTATGCATGTACTGATCGACCTTGAGACAGATTGGCTATATGAGTACAAGCTGTGAGGACATTTACCATTGTGACTGGATGTGGCTCCACTTCCAAGATCATTTGCTGGAAGAGGAGCAAAGCTCTGTTAGGCTGGTTATTCTGAATATAACTGGAAATTAAGGCATTCCATGATACCAAATCTCTGTTAGGAAAGTTGTCAAAAAGCTGCCGACCCCTTGCTTCATCACAACAACTCATATACATATCACTAAGAGCAGTGCATAATGATGAGTGAACTTCAAAACCATGTCTTATTACATAACAATGGATGGATCGGCCAATGTTCAAATAAGCCTTATCTTGGCAGGCAGCAAGAACAGCAATCATTGTGAAAGAGTTTGGTTTGATGCAGGATTCTTGCATCTGCCCAAACAGATACCAAACCTGATCTGTCAATTTGTTATTAGCCAATGCCATAATTAGGGTGTTCCATGACACTACATTAGTACTACTCATTTCATTAAAAACTTTTTGGGCAGAGTGGACACATTCTAGGTCAATGTACATGCCCATCACTGCATTTCCAAGAGATGCATCCATATCCATCCTGCTTTTTATTACATGAGCATGCAAGGTTTTGCCCTTCTCCAAGCCATTATTTGAATCAATACAAGTTGATAATAGAATTGCAATTGTAGTTGCATTCTCTCTAGTTCCTTCTCTTCTCATCCTATCAAATGATCTGAAAGCTTCATCAGAGGACCCACACTCTTTAAAGGCAGAAAGCATAGCATTCCATAAAGCAACATCTCTTTTAGTAATGGGAATGAATTCAAACAGTTTATGTGAAGATGCTCTGCTCCCATTCCTACCATACATAACTATCAAAGCATTCACTATGAATATATCAGAAGAAAACCCATTTTTAATTGCAAGCTGGTGGATTTGCTCCCCAAATTCAGCAAACCCATAGCTCGTGCAAGACTGGACCATAACCAACACTGTAACAGAATTCAGCCTTATTTCATTAACTAGCATCCATTTAAAAAGACTATGTGCTTCAGAGAAATCTCCAGTATTAACATACCCAGAGATAATTGCATTCCATGATACAATGTTCCTGACCACCATCAAATCAAACACAAGACGTGATACCCTCACATTAAATCTTGAGTAAAAACCGATCAAAGCAGTACCCACATGAGATTCTGAATCAAACAGCCCCTTCCTCAAACAATAACAGTGTATCTCCTGTCCTAATCTCAAATCCAAGAGCTCCCCACTTGCCAAAAGCAGACCCACCAGAGTAACCGAACTGGGTCTCAGATTCTCATTCAGCATCCGTGCAAACAGCAAAACAGCATCCTTGTACCGTGAATTTCCCACATACCCACAAATCATAGCATTCCAAGAAACAGTGTCTCTGTTCGGCGCTTCTTCGAACAGGTGAAGAGCTTCTTCAAGAAACCCGCATTTGCAGTAAAAATCAACAAGAGCAGTCCGAACTCTAACATCTTCAGTTAAGCCCATGGCCCGAATATCTAAATGGATCTTCCTACCTTTTTCGATCGCTTTTAAGCGGGCACAGGCCTTGAGGACGAGTGGAAAAACGAAGATATCAGGAGATACCCCTGATGCCTCCATTTGGGTAAACGAAGTGAGTACTGCTCTGTCGTTTTTCAGCCTGGCATGGTTTCGAATTATTGAATTCCAGGCTTTGGGGTCTTTAGTTTGAGTTATGGAAGGAAACGAGATACGAATCTTCTGAGGAACAGCTGAAGCAGAGAACTCCATTGAGAAGTAGATTATTTGGCGCGGAAAGGAGAAGCTGAAGCCTGAAATGGCTGCTTCAGTGAAGACGGGGCCGTTTAATTTATCCCGAGATGCCAAAAATACCCTTCTACAAGTACTGGTGGCAACCGGTATAATTACTAAAATACCCTTCTCTGGAATCATTTTCCATATGGCTTCCTAATCTTGTCATATGATAGATCAGCTCAAGTGCTGTGGAGAAAAAGGATCCAGATCTTCTCCCGCCTAAGTTTGGGCAGAAGACTTGGTGGCCAGGATGGATGGCTGCCACCTGGCTCCTGGGTGGATTCGAGCCCTCCATCCGAGCCGACACCCCTGTCTGCTCAGTTTGTCGGCTCGGGTGTCGGTTCGAATGGAGGGCTCGGATCCACCCGAGAGCCAGGTGTCGACCATCCATCTTGGCCGCCAAGTCTTCCGCCCAAACTCAGGCGGGAGGATTTTTATATGGAGAAAAATGGAGTCTAGGTTACCAATTTGTATGCATTACGTAAAGAGGTTGATTTTTTTGTTCAAATATTTGACAAGTCAGCAATTTAAATCCCTCTAGATGATGGTTAGAATTATCACATTACCCTTCCATATAGCATATTTGACAGATCATCATCCTGCGAATAAAAGGCTTGGCCTTCAAAGAAACCTTTGATTTCCTTGGGCATTGAAATATATTGGCATTAACTGGAGCATGCCGATATATGATAAGCTAAGGAAAGTCATTTAAGATGACATGGTCATATTTGATGAAGGCCCTCAGATGCTTCAGTAGTGAGGAGTCATTTGATTCAAATCGAATGATTTAGAAGAATCAATGGTAGACCTAAGATGACTTTAAGTGAGGTGGTGAAGAGAGACATGCGTAGCTTAGGCCTTGTTTCAAATACAACATTTATCAAAACTAATCGAAGGATAAGACTTTGTTGTTTTTTTTTTCTCATTGACAGAACTCAGTATCAATTGGTAAGTTACTTTTTTATCCTCTTACTATAATATTTTTGTTTTTTTAATGAAGCTAACTCTTGTCACTTTACGTATCCATTTGAAACACGTGCAGAGACAATGACAACTCTTGGCAAGGACAAAATCGTAAATCACTTTTAAAAAATTTGTAAAAATTCATTTTACCTTTGACTTAAAATTTTTTTGGAAATAAGAAGGTACCATGTTCTAGACAAATATATAATTTTTTTAGTAATTAAGGTTTTTGCAAAAGTTTAGCATCCTTCGAAGTTTTGAGTACAATCTGGATCTAGGCAACCAAGAGTTCTTATTTTTCGTTTGGGAAAAGAAAGTACATGCTCCAGTGTATACTCCCTCGCATCCCCCTCTCTCCTCAAAATCTGGCCCCCTCTCTCTCTTCCAAATGACTTGCTACCAATCCTCTCTGTACTCCCATTTTCCTCCTATATGCCCCACTAAAGTATAGATCCTCCTCGCTTTTCATTTATTTAAGCATTGAACTGATATTATACAAGGGTTGAATAATACACATTCGCATATCTTGCCCTTCATCCAGTAAAAAGGGCAGAGTTGGTATTAGTCTGCCCCCTTCCCCATCCGATGACGGGCCAAGTCGTCTTCTATCATTCAGCCACTCTAGCCATCCATCGAACAAGCTGGACCAAGCTGGACGACAGGAGACGATCTTTGTCCGACAGAAACCACAATCCCGCACAAAACCTTTTGCCTTTAAATATTGAATTCATTAATATCCAGCTACTAATTGGTTTATTTTTTTTCTCAAATGCCCAAGCTCAATGTGAGTACAAGAGCAGGTGGAGCAAATAGAAATTATGGGCCTCCTTCTGAACACATACACACGATTATATATATATATATATATATATATATATATATATATATATATATATATATATATATATATATATATATATAAGAGAGAGAGAGAGAGAGAAGAGAGAGAGAGTAGCACTGTTTTGTATTAACTCTATTTTGCTGTTAATGTAAGTTCATCTCTATTTGCCAAGGGGAAAAAAAGTTACCCAGCTAGGTAACTGCAACTTAGGAGGTCCAAAACCTCACAAGGCTGCAATTTTAACATCCTATTGAAGTCTGGGAGTTTAAACAGTTAACACAATACTGGAGTTATTACAGACTATTGTATTTAATCACGTTTTTGTTGGTTACATAAATATTACATCATCAATATCTGCAGCATCTAGACCAAACCCTGGTACTGCACTTGGCAGGGAAGAGTCCTCTACATGCTTATTGTAGAGGAGAAAAAGCGAAAGTGAGAAAGGAGGGCAAACCAGTCAATGGGAGTTCCCATCCTTCTCTTAACTGAATTGTGCTCAGGAGCTTTTGCTCGTAGCTTTTGCCAGAGAATTCAGGCTCAACCTGCAAACAAATACATAACGCAACCGAAGAGATCATGAATCATATTATGTGAAATGACTGTCAATCCTTGCAGCAAAATTTAAATAACTAGAATACCTGATGAGAGGCTTCCGCTGTGTCACAGAAGTAGAAGCAGGCAGCGTATTAACAAATGGAGCACTCAGCTCAGCAGGCTTACAAAAAAGTACAAAAATCCATCAGCACTTCGGCTGCAACAAATCAAATTTGATCTGTTTCCAAATTTATGTGTGAGATAAAAGAGAGAAAGAGACCACATTCAGTGCGTGTTGCATTAAGCAAAATCAACACTTTCAGCTCATCTGGAAAGCCCTATCACAAGTGTCTCACTAATGCTTAAGTGTCACACAGAAGGCCGTGCACACACTTCAATATTCTATGGCTAGGTAAAAATATTCATGATTTTTTTTCATTTGTTGGTTATAGATACATACAGCAATTAAATGACATCTCCCTCTTGTTTGAAGAACTTTTATCCCCCCCCCCCCAAACCCCACTCCCTCTTTTTTGGGGAAAAATCTCTCTCTCTCCCCTGTAACCACATGCCACCACGCTCTCTCTGCATTGTACCAGGGCTTGGATGGAAAAGAGGAGAGGAAAATGGGTCAGATATTCAAATATTTTGTCCCTCCCATGCAGTGATGGGGGGGCACTGTATAGAAAACAGACAGGTTATAATATCATAAATAAATTAAAGGAAAGAGAAAAAACTAAAAAAAGATCAAGAGGGGGAGGAGGGGGGGTGGGGAACGGAGGAGGAGATAAGTTAGCAAAACAGACCTCCAGTTCCTCTAAGTTTCCACTCTGGAGGGAGCTCTTAGTTGGGCCTACTTCGTTCCCTGCTACTCCTGCCTTTCTTGTCGAGGACTCAACCGTACTGCCTTTTGTACCCCCTCCAAAATGTTTTGTTTTATCCATTGAACTAAATTCGTCTTCAAGCTCATCAAGCTCTTCTGAAAAATCCTGGTGAGCAAGTGCTGGACCAGAAATCTTTTCAATGGCAAGCTTCTCCGCTTCTTTAGAGCATGATAAACCAGCACCAGAGGAGAAGGATCTAATAGGTGGGCTGCATCCTACTGATCCCTCAGCTTCCCCACCATTATGAGAAGGTATCTGAGTGACACATACTGAATTTGATGAATCGCAGTGTGAATTGGCTTCAAATCCTTCAAGTCTTGCTCCCTCTGGAGCATCCACATTCATACCGCTTCCTGTAATGGAGCATGAAGTAGTAGTGGTGGGGGCAGATGGTCCAATTATAGGCAGGCTACGATTTCCAGACATCTCGGACACTTTCCCACTGGCAGAAGTAATTGAAGACATACACTTCCGATTTCTCTGGTTAGTATCATCATCCAATTTTCTCTTCTTGTCATCTACTGCATCTACAGCACCTGCTGTGCTTTCACATGATTTGTCAGCAGAATCAGATTTCAGTTTCATAATCATCCTACCCTCCCCAATTACTTTGGCAGGGCGGGAAGCCCGAACTCCACCAGGGAACACAAAAAGAGGAATGCTCTTGCGCCTTATATGAGATACATGGATCTCCATTCCTGGTTTCCACAATGTATACATGCCAACAGAGTGTTTGAATTCCTCTACAGTTGCCCTTATATCAAATTGTTTGCCTTCGTTTGCAGCAATTCCTTGTTTCCGTTGCAGGCCCATGAAGTAACAACAATGGAATGGTCTGGATTTGTCTGAAAAATCATTTGGATGTGGGTGGCATTGAAGCATACCAAATGTGTGCCTCTCAATCTGAAGGGTAAATAAACAAAAAAATAAATAAATAAATAAAAAATCAAATCAAATCAAAATAGAAACATGAGAAAAGCCAAAGAAACAAAATGGTAAATTAAATCATTTACCTTCAGAGTAAGCTGGCGAAGTCGAGATTCTACCCAACCTTTCCATTTTCTCAGGTCATCACCATTTTCAGCAGTGATATCAATCTGCAAATAGTTTTTATACACTTCAAAGAAAGGGTAAGGCTCAAAGAGAGTATTCCAGTCAGCCTTGTTTTGCTCCATTACCTGCATAAATTTAACCAGGCATGGTCAGCTTGTGGAGGACCATGCTTGAAATATTCATGTTGAGGCATGCAGAAATCTCTCAATAATGATAATTATATTGAGACTGCAGTATGACTCGATATAGTACATCCCTGTATTATCAAATACAAATCATCCATAGGCCATTGTATTGCTTATCATTTATGAGCATCAATAGGTATTAAGGACTTGAAGCAGACCAAGCAATAGTTAGGACAGTTGGTAGGATATGACGCATAAATAATTAGAGAACCAAAGATGACAAATCTGAATAAAAAAGGGGAAACAAACATTTGACAGTGACACTTTGTCACTAAATACACACACACAGATGACAAATCTGAATAAAAAATGGGAAACAAACATTTGACAGAGTGACACACACAGCTAGAAACAATAATTTGATACGATAGCAGCAGAGCCAAAATCCTTGGCCAGAAACAATGCAGAAACCACCACACCTAGAAACTCCTCATATGCCAACTGAAATCTCGACTATATTACTTTTAGTAGACTATGTCAAAACTAACAAACTTAAAGCCAACATTGAGAAAAATTGGATCGATTTTTAGTAGACTATGACAAAGCTAACAAACTTAAAGCCACCATTGAGAAAAATGGATCTGTAAGCCACAAGATTGCCTTTGCCCTCTAGTTACCTTACAACAATTGAACATTAGGCCAATCTTTTTACTTGTCTAACTCAAATGCTTCTTCTGTTGGACTTGCTAAGACACTTTCACAATCTCCCGGAAAACGAACAAATGCAATTTGACTAGAGTTGTTGTGGCTGCACTTCAAAATCTAGAACTAGAACAACTGATTGGTTGAGAAAACATCTTTTCATGCTTACCTTTCTCTGTAATAGATATATTCAGTGTTTTCCAACCGGCAACTCTGACAACTAGTTTTTTCAGAGGAAAAGAAGAGAGGGAAGGACAGGAAGGAAAGCAGAACCCTGGTGGGTTTTTGGTTATGATATCTCCCGATTAAGCTGGTCCATCCTAAGTAGATTTTCATGTAGGCTCTTTTTCCAGTTTAAATACAATTTGACTAGAGTTGGTGTGGCTGCACTCCAAAATCTAGAACTAAAACATCTGATTGGTTGAGAAAACATCTTTTCATGCTTACACTGGTGGGTTTTTGGTTATCAGATTTCTCGATTAAGCTGGTCCATCCTAAGTAGATTTTCATTTAGGCTCTTTTTCCAATTTCATAACATTTCATACTGTGGTGCCTACCAAATTTGACAAAACGACAAAAATTCTACCTTCTAATCAAGCTCGTGAGTATAGCCCACCAATAAATCATGCTGCCCGCTCAGGGTGGAGGACTTTATAACAGTGGCTGTGGCCTACATATTGGATGTTTATGGTCCTCCTACCCTTATTCATATTCTTTCTCAATAGTAAAATTTCAACTGTATTGACTACTGAAGCCATGGAAAGAAGGAAGCAGGACTCCACTTGTTGACCCCACCAACCAGCTGCCCACTTACTTAGAAACCACCAATTCAGCTAGGGGCTGATAGCCTGATACAGAAGACCTCGTCATCTTTATTTTGTCGTCGTTCCCTTTATTTCTCTCAAATTCCTTTCATAATGGAAACTCTTTAATGTTGGGAAAAGTAGTTTTTAAACTTGTTTCAGTACTATCTTATGAGTTCCATCTGCTACTGCTGCTTCTCAATTAAGTCTGGATTGAATATGGTTTTCCAATGATTGGTTTTTGCTTTTTTTTATTTATTTTGGGGGAGGTTAATCCCACACCACAAGAGTGAAGGGTGGAGTACGAAGTTGGCTATAAAATGAAAACAAAGGTGGTGAACCTGCTTTTGGAGAACACACTTCTCAGCCTTTCAGCCCAGTGATACTAAAATTTTTTTTTTTTGGGAGGGTTTCACTTCCTTGAGTGGCACATTCTAAAATGGGGAAGAATTAAATGGGGATTTTTTTAACTCCAAAAAAGGCATACGTGTTTTAAACAGCGGCTTAAAACTTTTCCTTCTACATTCTATCTTTTGGAGCAATTTGGAATTCGGCATTTTAAATGGGAAAACGGGAGGGTGTTAAACGCACTATGATCTGGATCATAACACTCGTCCTTACACATTTCATCACACCTCAAACAACTTTCTCTCGACTTATCACCAATCAGAGCTACTCCTAAATTACCTAATAATGAGTTAATTTCTACTCTTATCCTCCTATATTTTTACCATTCATCCATCTCTACATCATTACCTCAGCTACACTAATTTTGTTTATATGTTGTTTCCTTATTGCCCAAAATTCAGCTCCCTAAAGCATTGAGGATGATCTTACACGTAGAAAGTGAGCAAGCTCAATGAAGTGTTGAGTCACTTACTGGGTATATGAATCCTAAATATGCCAACGGAATTCCTCTTTTGTGTGAATCCTAAATATGGAAATGGAATTCCTTTTTTGTCCCTTATTTTTCTTCATATCTTTTTCCTCTCCTCACTTTCTCCAGTTACCATTCACATGTATTTCTAGGTACTATATGTGTAACCATAATGTTACATGGGTAGATACGTAATGTGTTTCTAGGATATTTGTTGGGATTGAATAAGTCATTGATGCAGTCCAAGTTTACTCCAGAAGGGGCCGAAAGAAGAAAGAATCTCCCAAAAGAGGGATCATTGATCTGAAGGTGTTGAACCCTCTTTGCCATCAGTCATCCACTAATTTCCTTATAATTCTCATTCAGTTAGCATAAATCAAGCTAGATGGAGAGTCGTGGGGTGTTCCCTATAATATTGGGACTTTATTGTTTATTATTTCTTTTGTTATTTCTTTTTAAGTTTTCCTTTTTTTATGGGATTATAACGTTGGATGTAATCTTTAAAGGAAAGGATTGGCATAAAGAAGGAAAGCTGATTTATCTCAACACTAACGTGTTATTATTAGAGGTTTTAGTTCCCTCGAATAACCTACGGCTACTCTCTCTCTTCTTTTTTACTCAATCTTATCCAACATCCAAAATAGGGAGGGGAAAGACATCCGAAACGAGTTTGGTTGTATCAAATGGTATCAGAGTCCAGGCAACAATCAAGCATGAAGGTTTTGGAGCCGCATGTCGAGAAGTTGGAGGTTGAAGTAGGCATACTCAAAAAAAGACAACAACAGATTACGATAATACTCTTTTAAGTTTGATGAATTGCTCAAGAAATTGAGTGCACAACTTCCAACACCAGGCAGGAGATGATCAAGAATCCTAATGTTCGACCAAGTAGCATCTTTCTCAATCGTTTCCCCACCAACATTGCTTATGTATGTCCCATGAGCGGCCAAGGTGGAAGCCATGGAGAAGCAAGATCAAATCAAGGATCTGAGAGTGACACTCAAATTGTAGCTACATCAGTGGGTCCACATGCATAAACTGAATGGTTCAACGGGTCCTCAAGCATGGGTTACAAACCTTATCTAGCCAAAGTTATGAGGGAGGATCTTGTCCTTTTAAGGCTTCTTCAACGAGTTCCTACTCCGTGGCGTGTTTGGGATCCGGGTAAGATCAAATTTTTCAATTTATGGTGGTCTCAAGGACAAGACCAATCATAAGGGGGAAGGAATGTTACATATGCGAAAATGGGTGAGTTACATGGGTAGATACTTAATGTGTTTCTAGGAAAGTTGTTAGGATTGAATAAGTCATCCACCAATTTCCTTATAATTCTCATTTAGTTAGCATAAATCAAGCAACTTGGAGAGTCGTGAGGTGTTCCCTATAATATTGAGATTTTATTGTTTGTTTCTTTTGTTATTTCCTATTTTGTTTCCTTTTTTATTGGATTGTAACGTTGGATGTAATCTTTAAAAGGGAAGGATTGGATAAAGAAGTAAGGCTGATTTATCTCAACACTCATGTGTTATTATTGGAGGTTTTAGTTCCCTCGAAGTAACCTACGACTACTATACAACCAAACTCGTTTTGGATGTCTTTCCCCTCCCTATTTTGGATGTTGGATAAGAATGAGTAAAAAAGAAGAGAGAGAGAGAAAGAAAAGCCATAGATTACTTCAAGGGAACCAAAACCTCCAATAATAACACGTTAATGTTGAGATAAATTAGCCTTCCCTTTTTTATTCCAATCTTTCCTATTTATAGATTACATCCAACGTCATAATCCCATAAAAAAAAGGAAAACTAAAAAAAAAATAAAAAAAATAAATAATAAACAATAAAATCCCAATATTATAGGGAACACCTCACGACTCTCCAACTAGCTTGATTTATGCTAACTAAATGAGAATTATAAGAAAATTACTGGATGACTTATTCAATCCTAACAAATTTCCTGGAAACACATTACGTATCTACCCATGTAACTCACCCATTTTCGCATACGTAACATTTCTTCCCCCTTATGATTGGTCTTGTCCTTGAGACCACCATAAATTGAAAATTTTGATTTTACCCAGATCCCAAACACGCCACTAAGTAGGAACTCGTTGAAGAAGCCTTAAAAGGACAAGATCCTCCCTCATAGCTTTGGCTAGATAAGGTTTGTAACCCATGCTTGAGGACCCGTTGAACCATTCAGTTTACGCATGTGGACCCACCGATGTAGCTACAATTTGAGTGTCACCCTCAGATCCTTGATTTGATCTTGCTTCTCCATGGCTTCCACCTTTGCCGTTCATAGGACATACATAAGCAATGTTGGTGGGGAACGATTGAGAAAGATGCTACTTGGTCGAACATTAGGATTATTGATCATCTCCTGCCTGGTGTTGGAAGTTGTGCACTCAATTTCTTGAGCAATTCATCAAACTTAAGAGAGTATTATCATAATCTGTTGCTGCCTTTTTTTGAGTATGCCTACTTCAACCTCCAACTTCTTGACATGCGGCTCCAAAACCTTCATGCTTGATTGTTGCCTGGACTCTGATACCATTTGATACAGCCGAACTCGTTTCGGAAGTCTTTCCCCTCCCTATTTTAGTTGTTGGATAAGATTCAGTAAAAGAGAGAGAGAGAGAGAGAGAGAGAGAGAGAGAGAGAGAGAGAGTAGCCGTAGGTTACTTCGACGAAACCAAAATCTCTAATAATAACACGTTAGTGTTGAGATAAGTCAGCCTTCCCTTTTGTATTCCAATCTTTCCTATTTATAGATTACATCCAACGTTATAATCCCATAAAAAAAGGAAAACTACAAAAAAATAACAAAAGAAATAATAAAAAATAAAATCCCAATTTTATAGGGAACACCCCACGACTCTCCAAGACTCCAACTAGCTTGATTTATGCTAACTAAATGAGAATTATAAAGAAATTAGTGAATGACTTATTCAATCCTAACAAATATCCTAGAAACACATTACGTATCTACCCATGTAACTTACCCATGTTCGCATACGTAACATTCTCTCTCACTTTTATTTTTATATTACTCTTCCCTTCTGGCTAATTCCACAACCAACAGAACAGTAAAAACTTAACATCAAGTAAACTCTGTACCCATTCTACTTCCGTGGGGATCCTTGCTAATTCCGCAACCAACAGCACCGTAAGAAATTAAAATCAAGTAAACCCTATACCCATTCTAGTTCCATGTATCACATGCAAACCTTAAAATTTTCTATAAGCATATTAACCTTTCTCCTCGGTGAAATTATTCTTCTTACTCATCTTCAGTCAATCAATCTATGCGATGATTTTCACCAAAACAGAACTGGAAGATTAGTTTTACAATCTGCCATACATCATTATCCCACTCCAAAACACACAAACCCAAAAAAAAAAAAAAAAAAATCAAAATTTCAGGCAAATTGCATATCATCTAGTAGATGGGAAAATGATGACATGAAAACAGTAGCACGAAGTTCCATGGACCCCCAATGCAATGACCCCTCTTGGAATCAAGCAACCATAGCCAGATGCACTCTCATGTTTTTCATTTTTCGATTTTTCATTTGTCAGCCTTTCTGAGAGGTATATGGAGATTCACATGCCACAATGGGTTTTGCTAGCAGAACCCCTAGTAGATATGTTCCTGTATCCAAATTATAATGTCCAGAGTAACTACGTTCTTGTTTTCCTGGGAACAAGACTACAAGTAACTAAAAGATCCAGACCTTGAAGCTTAGCTACCTGTACCAACAGCACTTCCAATAAAAGAAATGATCCAACAAGTATCATAAAGTAGTGTGTGTGTGTGTGTTGATACACCAAAAAGTGGGTTTCTAACCACTTGTCAACCCCCACCTCTGTAAAAAGGAAAGGTTACCTCTTCCAACTTAAACAAAGAAATATCATTAAGTTAAAAAATTTAATAAAAAAAACCTTAACGATGCACAGATGAGAGGCCCAGACTGCCACAGAAGCAACTAATCAATCTGAAACAATAGTAGATGGACACAACAGAACATCACATGCAGAATGCAAATGCATAATCTACCATAATTTTCTATCTAGATCAAAAGAAAACACACATCTAGACATGCCAAAAGCAACATGGTTTTATAGGCAATAATATCGTGGATCTTTTTTTTTGGGGGGAAGGAGGAAAAAAAAGAACTCTACTCAATTCAACTAGAGCTTGTCCCACCCACCTTGGGTGTGCTACACAAACCCTGTTCTACATCAATTTAAAGGCATAGAGCTGTCAATATAAACTAAATGGTAGATAAAATCATACAATATCACAGAATAGGAAGGTTTATCGCTTAATGGCGCACCTCACAAATTTCATTTCCCCTCTGGAACTCTTCTGTCATTACACGCAACGTACTCGATGAAACATTGTAGCTAGAGTTCATGCAAGGGTAAGCAGGAGTTATTATGGGCATCGTATGAAGTCTGTCTCGGGGATATTTTCTTGGATCCCAAACAGGTAGTCCCAGAGATCCTTCTTCAATGGGACATAGCATGACTGGATTTGGCCATCGCCATTGGGTATACACCCTGAAGAATCGAGATACCAACATACTGGGCAGTGCATTTGGGTATAGCTGGCAGATTCGAGCAACCAGCAATGCCCAATTAATACCACCAAGAAACCCAGCAACCTGGCCATTACAGACATACAAAATAAAAGAATATAAATAACATAAACGCTTAACAAAAGATAGAGAAGAGGAAAAAGTATAACCCTCACAATTTATCAGAAACAAACTGCCTTACATTCGAATAAACACCCCGCCTTTTTGCCCAAAACCTCATGCATCTCAAACTCGTACGGAAACTCTACATGAGACACATCAGAAAAACAATAAGAGAACAAAATGAATCAACATGGTCTCATACATGTAAAATTAGAATTTAGAAAGCAATTGAAAAACCTGAATATTTGGAACCAAACGTAAAATTTGATCAGTAACTCTGCATCCATTGAGACTACGAACTGTTTGCTCATCTACATTCTGCAGTACCATATCTTGCGAAATATCCAAGTCCTGCAACAGAAGAACATGTTGGAAAATAGATTTAACAAGTTCACTTCCAACACAGATCCTAAAAATGGACATTCTTAACATGGATGGGACTTGGGGAAAAGGGTGGGTGAAGATAAAACACTAAAGACTGGGTATCCAGCATATCCACACATTACAATATGAGAATACGACAATGCAGGTTAGGTAAGGGACGATGCAACAAGCTCAACTAGAAATGCCTAGAAGCCATACTTATGATTAGCAAAAAGGAATCAATCATTATTATATTTTACTTTAAGTTCAGGAGTTGGTATGATGACTGTCACATCTTTAGTCCATTATCTAGTTGAGAGAGGGGGGGAGAGACCCATGGCCAGTACAATAAAGTGAAATATAAGTAGGATTGTAAACCAAAGAAACAGAACAAGATATTTCCCAAATGTCAAGAAAGAAAGGATTTACTACTATGGTCCCATGGCCCAGGGCCAGGGTCTTTTGGGTAGAAGTTTCCAGAGACATACAGATGTACTAATACTACTACATGGATTCTTGGCAGTTGGGGTAGGTGACTGATAAAGCAGAAACATTAACCCATTTGAGAATCTCGAATGAGTGAACAAACTTAGCTTTCAGAGATTGGCCGTTGATGTCCACTCAAAAAGAGTTGTAACTTGGTTCACTGGAGAAGGTATTGCCCATGGCAAACCACACATTCCACACAAGACAGGCTAGAGACATTCCTTCCAGCCCACACATTTCATTCAAGTGGAACCATAGAACCACTATCTTCCTCATTGACACTTCAACAAAGCAACCAGTGTAAAGGTTCTGGACTATGGGGTATCAATACCACTTCTCCAGATTTGGCAACGGACTACTTTTATTTTTGTTGCATAGTACAGTTCAATTCTTGCTAATGAGGTTTTTGACTTTTCCGATGATTTGTGTGTGAGAGTGTGTATATTGGATGCCAGCGAATCATGCTCAAGGTGTATTTGAATGATTTGGAAATCAGACACCCCTGCGCATAAATAAGGATGTTCTGTATAATGAACGAAGGATTTAGGGCATCCACAGGAACTTATGGCCATCAATCCCCCCCCACCCCAAAAGGAAAAAAAAATTAAATAAATAAATAAATCCATGGAGTGTAGTGGCAGGAAAATCGATGATCTGTGGGGTATCTTCAGATCCTCCCTACTAAGCAAGACGAGGAAATGTTAGAAGTTGATTTGCTTAAATGAATATAGCTAATGAAGTTACCTATGAGTATGCATCTGTCTAATATATGTTTCTATTACATACAGCTACCCTTGAAATTTAGAGGTTCAAGCGGCTATATGATAAATATCAAATGAAAAATTATTGTCTATGCTCTACATATTATATGTAGGAAAGATGTGTCACGATATATTCTTAAGTCAGCTCTCTTCATACCAAATTAAAAAGACATGACAAACCACAGTACTCAACTTTCTCTGTCCTAATGGCTTTGGTAAATGGTAATGTAGACATACCATGTAATGCAACCAGCACAAACTACTGAAGCAATAAGAAAAGAGAATGATCAGTCACCAAGGTTCAATATTTGGTTTCAACATGGATTCGACCCGTCAAAACCAAAATGTACCGTCGAAATTTGGTCCATTATAGTGAAAATATAAAAATGTCAATTTCGGTGCCCAAATTTGGAATTTTGTCCTAAAATTACAGGGAGCACCTATTAAAGAATGATTAAACGTCTTTGAATCATTAGATTTGGTGGTTTATTTTTTTTTATTTTTTTTTTTTTGGGGGGGGAGGGGAAGCCGAAACTGATAGTTTGCATTTGGACACTATTAGGAGAATTTCTATTTTTTCACTTACTCAGCCGAACCTTGCAGATTCAACAGAGCAACGAGGCAAGTGTTAGAGAAATTTCCCACGTCACCAACAAGATGGCGACAGCTAGGAGGAGACGATCCACGTCAAGGCCTCCAAATGAGACTAAGGGATATTCCCATAATTCCTACCAATGGACAAGGGTAAAGACGTATTTTCCCCGCTTCACAAGGATATCTTCGTCATCATAATCAGAGATAGGGGTAAAAGCGACATTTACAAAGAAGCACTATTCATTATAAATACCATGAATCCCGAGATTTCAAGTACGCAACATTTAATACTCATTCCTAGGATTTTTACTCTGACACATCGGACTCGAAATCTCTCACTTACCCCACACATATAAAAGTAGCTCAAATACCGAGCCCAATGACTATTCACAAAGCCCTAACTTTGGCATCAGAGTGGACTCAGGGCCATAGACCCGCCTCCCCCTTGTCTTTTCTTGTATCTTACAGGTTTAATCTGCGTGGTGGACCCCGGATACGGATTTGGGAAGAAATAGGACACTATTGACATATGACATACATATCATCCTCTGACTGAGGAATCTTTCAAAGTCATTACAGCAGCTCTATAGGTGCAAAATTTAAAATCAGCTTGGTCAGATGATCTTAAATCCTTAATCAATAGTAAACTTATAAACCTTTTCCAAGATAACTAACCTTGCTATCCCATACCACCCACCAAAGAACAATCAAATTTGACCAGCTAAGTTGGCCAACAAATCCCAATGACAAAGACCCTGATGACAGGATCGAAATGCACATGCTAAAGTAACTAAGGTCAACCAAGAAGAACCCATTTTTCCCATATAGACTTCACAGATCCCAAAGGAATGCAGATTAGGAACCCAAAGGCTGTTTTTCATTTGTATCGCCACTTGGTAAAAAAAACCCAAAATCTGATGTTCATTCGTATCAATCTACAAAGATACAAAAGATCTGAAGACCACCAAAGGAAAGCATTAAGCATCCACGAAGTCATTGACTGCAGTATGCAACTCCTTAGTTGAACAAATTACTTAGACATAACGAATGCTAAATGTTGTAATATGGGGTTCATATTAGGACTGGTGTGGGTCCAAGGGTATAATTGTCTACGGTTCGTTTATTATTTCTTTTATTCCCCTATATCTTTCTCTATATAATAAAGCCGACCTCTGTTACTTCTAACAAGTCAAATCATTATTCTGAATTTCAAGACAGTATCAGAGTCAGATTCTTCCTCGATCTGCGAACCCTAGCACCGCCACCGACTACCACCTTTCACTACCACCTCTCTCTCTCTTGGCCTACCTAGCACTACAAACCCCTCTTAACGGCCACACCCTCCTAGCGTCGCCTTCCGGCTGCCCCTCGGTGGCTATGGTTTCCACTGAGGGTTATTAATTTTTCCCTCCTTGCTTAGCGATGCTGATTGGTGCTTGCAGATGTATGTTTTATTCCACTCTACCGCCGAGATCGAGTTTTTCCTTGCCAATGTTTGATTATCCTGGTTGGCTCTCCAACCCTCAGTCATGTCTGACGTGATAACTGCATAAATTGTTCCCGAGGGCTCTAACGGATTGGAGTTTCTCTGGCTTTCCGTCGTTCCCAGTTTGTTCCATTAAACTGGAAGGGAACGATTATTCTCGCTCCTACTTCCTATCCATCGCATCTCGAGGTTTATGGGCTATTTCACTGGGGATGCAAAGAAGCCTACCACAAAGCTTCTAATCTTAGTAATAAAGTTCAAACAATTACTTGGTCATGTTGTACCTCATCAGTTCCATGGATTCAAACACTGCTCGTGGTTATTTGTTGTTAGACTCGACTGCTAGTATTTGGAAGGCGGCAAAAGATACCCTCTCTCAGGTAGGCAATGATGCACAGGTTTACAATCTTCATAAGAAGATCCATAATACAAAGCAAAAGGATAAGTCCCTATCACATTATTACTCTGAAGTGCAAGGTATGTGGCAAGAGTTAGATTATTAGGAGGACTTTAGTCAAATGCTCCCCCCTTCTCACCTTACCCTCTGTTTTACCCGTTCTCAATTTCTCTACTAATCTTCTTTCAATTAATAGCTTAACTCGTGATTTGCATTGCAAAGTCACCTTTTATCAGTCTCATTGTGTGTTCCAAAACTTGTTGACAGAGCAAATGATTGGCAGTGGTAAAGTGATTAATGGATTGTACTTGCTTGCATCGCCTTCTTCCGAGACTTTGGCTTTGACAACACAGGCTCCTTTTATTTTCCCCACCGTTACACTGGCTGATTTGCATATGTGACATCACCGTCTGGGTCATCCACCTGTTAGGACATTAGTCAAGCTTTTCCCCATTTTCTTCCTTGATGTAATTCAGAACAGTTTTTTTGTGATGCTTGCATTTTGCAAAGCAAACTCATTCTATATATCCATCTTCAAATAAACGCAATGTAACTCCTTTTCATTTAACTCATCTAATGTTGGGGGTCCTTCCCGTTGAGTCTATATAACTGGTTATAAATGGTTTGTTACATACATTATACATTGATTGTCATAGTCGTCTCACATGGGTTTACTTACTGTGTCAAAAGAGTAAAGTGTTCCGCTGCTTTACCATTTTTCATCTTATGATTCAAACAAAATATGATGCTAAGGTTTTCATTCTCCATAAGACTGAGAATATGTCGATGACTCCTTTCAATCCTATCTCATTGAGCATGGGATCCTTCGGACAAGTTGCGTAGACGCCCCTGCTCATAATGGTGTGGCTAAACGCAAGTACAGACATTTGTTAAAAGTCGCATGCTCCTTAACGTTCCAGATGCACTTTCTTACTCTATACTGGAGTAGAGCAGTTCCCATAGCTGCCTATCTTAACAAGGTGCCCTCTCGGATTCTCGACTCACGCTGTCCTCTTGAGGTACTTCTTGACTCTTAAACTTTTGTGGTGCCCCCGAAGGTTTTTTGTTGTGTTTTGTTCATAATCATCATCAGCATGGGAACTTGGATCCTCCTGGTCTCCGCTGCATTTTTCTCGGCTATTCTACGACAAAGAAGGGCTATATTTGGTATCACCCTTCCTCTCGTTGGCTGCTTGTCTTTATGGATGTCATTTTTCACGAGACCAAGGCCTTTTTACCTGCTCCGGCACCTCTTCAGGGGGAGTCTGGTTCTAGTTCACGAGACGATGTGCTAGAAACCCCTACTGAAGATGAGACACCATTCGCCCTAGATGCTATTGTTCCTGTTGTTCCAGATGATAACAAATAGGGCTGATATGGCTCAAAATGGGGTTTCGATTTCTGTTCAGGGGGAGCCACCGACACAACCCTCGGTCAGCCCCTAAATGTGTTTGTTTGATCCAGGTTTAAAAGGCCGCAGGATGACAATACCGCTACCACTGTACCACTCCAATCGTCAGCACTTGATCCAAGTTCTACGTCCCAACCTTTATTTGGTGAGCCTATTTTTTATCCTACTCTGAGTCACTTATTGCCCTTCGCGAGGATGTTAAACTATGTACTCAACATCCAATTTCTAACGTTGTCTCCTATGAGTCTTTATCACCCTGCTTTCGTGCTTTTGTTTCTTCTTTGTCCTATGTTTCTATTCCTATGCACTGGCAGGAAGCTTTAGATGATCCCAAGTGGAAGGCTGCAATGGTGGAAGAGATGCAAGCTCTTACCGAAAATGAGACACTAGTTACCCTACCTTCAGGAAAGAAGCTTGTGGGCTGCAAATGGGTCTTTACACTGAAACAGAAACCTGATAACACAATTGATAGATACAAGGCAAAATTAGTCGCCAAGAGGTTCACTCAAACAATTAGAATTAACTACCATGAAGTGTTTGCTCCTGTGGCTAAACTGAACACTGTTCAAGTTCTCCTTTCTTTTGCAATCAACTTCGGCTGGGATTTCATCAATTGGACGAAAAAAAATGTTTTTCTTCATAGGGAAATAGATGTGGACATGGATGTCCCTCGAGGTTTCTTCGGGCACCAAACCTCTAGTAAGGTCTGCAAACGAAAAAGAGCATCATATGGGTTGAAGCAATCTCCTCGTGTTCGGTTCGGGCTCTTCCATAAAGGGATGATGTTTGTAGGCTACAAAAAGAGTAATGTTGATCATACTCTCTTTATAAAGCGGGTTGGTGAGATAACTATTGTTCTCATTGTTTATGTCAATGATATTATGGTTACGAGAAGAGATGTTGCTAAGATTACTCGATTGAAAACCTTTTTGGGTACTGAGTTTGAGATTAAAGACTTGGCAAGCTTCGATACTTCATCGGGATTGAGGTAGCTCACTCAGATAAAGGTATCTTCCTCACTCAACGTAAGTATACGATTGACCTGTTATCTGACACATGGATGCTCGTGTGCAAGTGATATAGCCTAACTCTAGGATTTATAGATGGACCTACTCTACAATGAAAATAAAGCATAGATGCAATAAAGAGGGTATCTAATAAGTAATAAGTAATGTAGGGACTGAGGTAGCACTAGATATGATGTGCAAGCATGCTAGAATCAAGATAACCAAGTGTAAAGAACATTATCAATCTAGGCAACATGCATACAACTAAACAAAAACTAATCAGGATTCATATAATAGCAAAACTAACTACATATTATAAAGTACTAATGTGCAAGAAGCTTCAAAACTCCTAATACTAATGCAATAAAATCTTTAGCAATTAAGACTTAGTAACATGTAAAACAGGAAATTCTCAACATAGAAGAATCAAGAAACTCATCATAACCTGCTAAAGTCACAAGCTTAGCTACAAAAAGTACTCATATAGTTACTAACTATGTTAGTGAACACCACACATAGCAGGAACTATAATAGAATTATGTGGAGTACGATTTACAGCAAAGCATAATATGAAAGAAATTAAAATAATACTAGGTTTAAAGAAAACTATAACAATGATGGAAACATTAATATAACACAAGAAGCTAAAAACAATAAGTTGTTGGAAATAAAAATGGGAAAAATAACGGGAAGGGAATATTTCCGCCCAAAACAGAAATCAAAGGGGAGGGAAGAAGTTATTTCAAAAAACCAGGGGGGGTAAATTTCGTGCCTGTGTTATAGTGGGAGAGAGAGAAGAAAAGAGAAGAGAAGGGGGAAAAGAAGCTGTCGGGCAGCATAGGGAGGAGGGGGGTTTTACTGTGACTGAAAGAGAGTGAGACTAGAGGGGAGAGAGATCTTGAGAGGACAGGTTAGGGAGAAGAGAGAGAAAGACAGAGGGGGGCTTACCACACCTGAAGGAGAAGGGAGGGTGCCAAGGGAGGTGTCGATACCCGCAGAAAAGAGAGAGGCGACGGAGATGGAGAAACCGAGAGGCAAGAGAAAAACCAGAGTTATTCCTTTTCATTCATCATCCCTCAAATTAGGGTTTT
The DNA here is from genome assembly GCA_028583415.1 of Protea cynaroides. Lineage (NCBI taxonomy): Eukaryota > Viridiplantae > Streptophyta > Magnoliopsida > Proteales > Proteaceae > Protea > Protea cynaroides. The sequence continues at coordinate 67,191,503 of CM053269.1, read as the reverse complement.
GGTTTTGCCTTTATAGGCTACAATCTAATGGTCAAATAAAAAGAATGGGCCACACTAAAAGCCCACAACTAAAAATAATAAAACAAAACCCAACATAAACTAATAGATCCACAATAAAACAGGCCCACAAAAGAACTAATAATCTAAATCCAAAAGAAATAACTCTAGGCCCACAAACAGAAAAAGGCCCATAAACAAATAACAAAAAGGCTACTGGATCCAAACTGATGTCCTCATCAATCAGCGACATTTTCAATGTTGAAGATCTGCTTTCCTACCATAACCGTGCTATCACCCCTTCAGTTTATCCTGATAGCCTTGCGGCTTTTCATTTCATTGCTGATACTTCTGAGTCAAACCCTATTACCCATCATACTACCTCTCCCCTCCTATATCCCAATTTGAGCAGTGAGTTGAGGAGATTGAGAAGATTATGGATGAGAGAGTAATCGCCAGTCATACAGGCAATACCCAAGAGTTCTTAGTTCGATGGCGCGGACAACCAAATATCGACAGCACATGGAATTCTCTTAAGGAGTTACTGCGACTCAACCCGGATAGGCTTGAGTACTATATGAGTTTTACTTCACCAGAGGTGGTTTCTTCCTGACCAGGGAGAGTTACTGATGACGTTATGGCGGACCCACCCGTTAGAGTGTACCAATGGAGGAGACACAGACTCCTTCCCCTCTTGTGGGTCGACGACGAGTTCAGAGGTTACCATATCGCTCGGGGCAACCAGTGGAACTAGTGGATCACATGGAGTTTTATTCACCGGAGGTGAATTCTTCCCAGCCGGGAGGATTGATGAGGACATCAGATTGGATCCAGTAGCCTTTTTGTTATTTGTTTATGGGCCTTTTCTGCTTATGGGCCTAGGGTTATTTCTTTTGGACTTAGCTTATTAGTTCTTTTGTGGGCCTATTTTATTGTGGATCTATTAGTTAATATTGGGCTTTGTTTTATTATTTAGTTGTGGGCTTTTAGTGTGGCCCAACCTTTTTATTTGACCATTAAATTGTAGCCTATAAAGGCAAAACCAAAACCCTAATTTGAGGGATGATAAATGAAAAGGAACAACTCTAGTTTTTCTCTTGCCTCTCGGTTTCTCCATCTCCCTCACCTCTTTCTCTCTTTTCTGCAAGTATCGACACCTCCCTCAGCACCGTCCCTTCTCCTTCATGTACGGTAAGTCCCACCCCCCTCTCTTTCTCTTTATCTTCTCCCTAACCTGTCCTCTTGAGATCTCCCTCCCCTCTCGTTTCACTCTCTTTCAGTCATGGTAACCCCCCTCCTCACTGTGCTGTCCAACAGCTTCTTTTTCCCCTTCTCTTCTCTTCTCTTATCTCTCTCCCACTCTAACACAGGCACGAAATTTACCCCCCTGGTTTTCTGAAATAACTTCTTCCCTCCCCTTTGATTTCTGTTTTGGGTAAAAATATTCTCTTCCCCTTCTATTTCCCAGTTTTATTTCCAGTAACTTATTGTTTTTAGCTTCTTATGTTATATTAATGTTTCCATCATTGTTATAGTTTTCTTTAAACCTGCTGAAACCTAGTTTGAGTATTATTTTAATTTTTGCCACATTATGCTTTGCTGTAAATCATATTCCACATAATTCTATTATAGTTCATGCTATGTGTGGTATTTATTAACATAGTCAGTAACTATATGAGTACTCTTTGCAACTAAGCCTTCGCTTTAGCAGGTTATGGTGAGTTTCCTTATTCTTTTATGTTGAGAATTTTCTGTTTTACATGTTACTAAGGCTATTTAATTACTAAAGATTTTCTTTTATTAGTATTAGTAGTTTTGAAGCTTCTTGCACATTAGTACTTCATAATCTGTAATTAGTTTTGCTATTATATGAATCCTGATTAGTTTTTGTTTAGTTTTATGCATGTTGCCTAGATTGGTAATGTTCTTTACACCTGCTTATCTTGATTCTAGCATGCTTGCACATCATGTCTAGTGCTGCCTCAATCCCTACATTATCTATTAGATACCCTCTTTATTGCATCTATGCCTTATTTTCATCTTAGGTTGTGTTTGGTATCATTTTTGTTTTTTATTCTTGTCTATTTATCAAAAAGCATTTTTGAAAACCATTTTTGATCAAAAATAAAAAGTTGTTTGGTAACTACAATAAAAAAATAGATTGTAGAATGAAAAATAGATTTGGTATATCTATGTCTAAAAATAGTTTTTATAATTTTTATAGATCCATCCATAACATATCAAGAAATTATCCCAAACAACAAGAGACCTACTCCAAATTACATCAATTGTTAAAATCATCAAAAAATTATGTAAAAAATATATTAAAAATACCGTAATAAAGATTTTTAATAAAATTATACTAAATGAAAAATTAAAATATAAGTCTCTCAATAATATCATCCTTTAAATAAAACAATGACAAACAAATAAAAATACCATAACGTTTTATTATCCATCTCTCTTGCCTACCCAATCAAAACCATATAATTGGCAAACAAATACATCATAGGACTTTTTCTTTTTTTTTCATGTGCAAATATGGATATTAGGAAGAGACTTGGTGTAAACCTACTGCGGTTTTTCTGTATAGATTATATGCTTGTCTGCATCCCCCCAAACAGAAAGAGAAAATTATATTTAATTTTTGTGAACGTGATAAGGGAGTTTCAAGTAATGTATGCTAAATGGTGCACCAGTTTGTTACCCTCTAATTTTGGATTTCTGGTATATGGAAAGGAACATTTCTAGTGTGTCATAAATCCTAACACATACCTTCCAAGCATGAATAAATAGCCTACACAAACCAAGAAGAACGGTAAGATAATTTTCATCTCATATATCTCTTCATGAGTTTCAAGCACACATTAAGAAAAAGAAACTGATTTGTATTCCATGGGATTTGTAGTTTGTGACACAAACAAGATTTAAAATCTCGGGTTTCGAAGGAGTCTCGGCCTCCTCCGAAACAGAGATCTCGCCAAGATCTCACCGAGACACTGCATTTTGTCCGAGACAAAAGCTGTCTCGGTGGCCAAAATACATTTTTTAGGTCTCCAACTTCAGGGGAACCTCATTTTTACATACATAAACACATTTAGAGCATAAAATTGTAAAAATAATGACTCATTGTGGTTGTTTGGGTTTACAGCCATGTTTTGGCAGTCAAAGCTGAAGTCTGTTGTAAACTTAGGCTAATATTGGCTATTATATTCAATCAAATATAACAAATGAGACAATAACATAATGCATTAGAGGAAAGAGAAACAAAATAACACTTCATTATAAATCATTACATCATAGTTCAAATGTTCAATACTGAATGATCCCATAGTCCCCATGTGTCCATAGTCCTCAATTCCACAATCCTCATACAGATACACTAGTAATACGTAGAGTGTCGTGGATGATCCATCCTACTATCATCATACATTTGGGAAAGTTGTCGACGCAAATTGTCTTCCAACAGAACAACATAATCTTCCCACGACATTCTTGATGCAAAGTAGTTCTGGTAAGAAACTTACCTTCAACAGTTGATATGAAGCTCCCACAGCAATCCCCACAGTCCGAAGCACCACCCGTTGCAAGTTAAAAGTCCAAACAAAGAAAGAATGAAGAAGAAATGAGAAAATTTTCAAAAAACTAACAAAGAAGAGGAAACAGCAGTTCTCGGTCGAGTTCTCGACCGAGAACAGTGACTTTTCTCTTTTATAAAGAGGGAAAAAAAACCAAAAAGCCTGCGAGAAATTGTGAGAAATGGCGAGATTTACCGAGAAATGGCGAGATTTACCGAGATCTCGTGCATCTGCAGAGACGAAAAGGGTTATCGACCCTGTTTTCGTGTCGGCTAATGGCGAGATTGGGGCGAGATCTAGCAGAAATTTTATTCCATGGACACAATTTTAAAACTAGGCCAGACCACACAAGAACCTACTCCCTTCCTGAAGGTCAAAGTGACTATATTCCTTTTGGGCATTTCTTCCAACACCTCAAAAGCATCAATCATTCAAATAGATTTCATAAAGAGATAAATCAGAATCTGACTGTAGAACAATCGCATGTACAAATTCTTTTCTTTTCATCTTCAAACACAAGTCCTTCGTTTCATCAAATCTCTGCAACTCAATCAATTTCCGTATAGTATGCGTACATCTCAGCTTTGTGACTGATAGCTCTGAGATGGGTTTGAGACTCACTCTGAAATCTGTTCTAATTTACTTTGTTTGCATTTGATGATGTCGTTTTTGCTTGCCATATTTGCCCTCGACAGAATGAGTTCTTTGTTTCTGAGATGATTGATAGCCTCAATAAGTTAAAGAGATATTCCTAAACTTAGCGTCTGAACTCCATTAAGCTGCTAATAAATTAAAATTGCGATTCCAAAGAAAGTCCAAGACGATGAGTCAGCAATAGCTTCAAAGCCGTGGAATCTTCGAACAGGAGAGGAACTGATAGGGCTCCCAATGATGGCGGAAGAGGAGGAGGTGGTGGTGTTGGTGTTGTTAGATGTTCAAACTCACAGAAGAAGCTCCTGCAGAATTCGTCTCTTGAAGAACGATGTTTTATAAAAAGGGCTAAATAACTTTCTTACCCTTAGATTCCAACACATGGTTTTAAGTGTTTTGTGCAAAAAGCAATAGAAATGGTTTTTGGCCAAAAATCAAAAAGAGGTCTCAACCTCTTTTTGATTTGAAGCTTTTTTTTTTCTTTTCATAAATAACACCCAAAAATTATAACAAACTCACAAAAATAAAAATTTTGGCAAAAATCAAAAACTAAAATGATGCCAAACACAACCTTAGAGTAGGTCCATCTAGAAATCCTAGAGTTAGCCTACATCAACAAGCCAACAGATACTCATCTTAAAGATAATTCTCGTCTATCTCAAAAGAATGGCGAATTTGTGGATAGAGGTTGTTATCGGAGATTAATTGGTCACTTGATTTATCTTTCCCATACTAGACCAGACATTGCCTTTGCGGTCAGTATGGTTAGTATATGCACGATCCCTTGTCAGTTACTTAGAAGCAGTGTAACGGATCTTGCGTTATTTGAAGTATTCTCCTGGTCGAGGCATCCTCTTATTACCTCATGAGAATATGCGTATTGAAGTCTATACTGATGTTGATGGGACTGGTTCTTCTGATGATAGGGGTTCAACTTCTGATTATTGCACTCTGGTAGGTGGGAATCTGGTTACATGGTAGATTTTTTTTTTTTTTTTACTCAACAAAAAAAAAATCTGGTTACTTGGTAGAATAAGAAATAGGCAGTGGTTGCTCGTTCCAGTGCCAAGGCTGAATTTCAAGCTATGACCCATGGCATTTGGGAGGTACTTTGGCTCAAAAGTCTTCTTCAGGATTTGTGTATTCCGATTCAACTTCCTTTGCAACTTTTCTGAACCAGTAAATCAGCCATCAGCATTGCCCATAATCCTATTCAGCATGATTGGGCTAAGCATGTTGAGATAAATCATCACTTCATTGAGGAGAATTTAGAACAAGGTCTCATATGCAATCTATTTGTCACATTTGAGGACCAATGGGTAGATGTCTTCACCAAGGGACTTCTTGGCAAGACTTTTCATCCTACTATGTCCAAGTTGGGCATGGTTAATATCTATGCACCAACTTCAGGGGGAGTGTTATAATATGGGGTTCATATCAAGACCAGTTTGGATCTAAGGGTATAATTGTCTAAGATTGGTATATTATTTCTTTTATTCCCTTGTACCTTTCTCTATATAATAAATCTGACCTCTGTCACTTCTGACAAATCAAACCATTTTTCTGAAATTCGACACTAAAAATAACCTCCAACAAGGAAATTTACCTCAGGAATGACCCAAAGTGAGAGCTTTGCGTAAAGAAGGTCTATAGAAACCCCGTCAAATTTGAACTTCATCACAGGGACATGAGCATCAGGCACAGGGTGTAATTCTGTTACTTCAGGCATCTCAACCAGCATCTTATGAAGTTCGATGAAGAAATCCTCCTGCAATTTTAATTTTAGCATAAATAATCCCATCAAAAGTAAAGAAAAAATTTGGTTGGTACATCAAACCAAAATCAAAATAAATACATTAACTCAAGTGAAGAGCTGATCTCACTTCTCTTGTTGCATGTCTAGGACCCACACACAGTGTGTCTATATCTGCACCAGGTCCATGCACCTAAATTCAAAGACACAAAGTTCACTATGATGAAGAATTCTAAAAAACCAATATATAAATGTCTAAGAGAAAGTATGACTACATGAGATTCTCTTATTACAAATGAGTACTGAAAAAGAAATGTCCCAACAGCCATCATTAAAGCATACAGAATGTGGAGGAAGAAAAATTTTATAAGCAGTACAACTAATAAGCCCAACCACCATAAACTGCTTATATGACAGCATTCTCTTTTATCCATATTCAACTATTATATTGATGCTAGTGAAACCACCACCAGTTTCAGATCACGATAATTCGAAGTCAAGGTTTAGTGGGTAGGATATCAGTTTAAATATAAGCCAGCAACATCTAGGTCTTCTCTCCCATGCATACACCCAAATATTTGCAACATGTGAGCTTAGTTGGCACTCAAATTTTGTGACATGTGATCCATGTCATCCTTCATTTGGTTCAATTTCAAACCAACAGCATTACACCACATGACACCAACCAACAGGTCAATTACGGTTAAGATCTGGACGGCTAAGACAAGATTCAAAACATGGTGAGCGATATAATTGAATTTGCTTTGGAATTTAGACAAATGAATAATCCACATGGTCCCCTATCTATCAAATGATTATAATTCCCACATCTGATTTGGCAGTAGAAAATACACAAGAAGAAAATTCACTAGATGGTGGGCCACTGATCACGAAATTTGACATGTAGACAATCCAAAGAGTGCTCTATCTATTAAATGACTGGATTGACCATATCAGCCCTCTTTGTGGCTCAAGAAAGGTCGCCAGATAAGGAAGCGCATCCATATCCACTAGACAAGGAAGCATTTTCCCTTTCAATAGTTTTTAAAACATGATTGGCTATATCACATCAAACTACATATAAATTATCACATAAGCTGCAGATAAGCAAGCAACCTGCATATGGATCAAGTAAATGCCACATTGTCTCAGGCAACATTGGCTGTGCTAACCACCAATGCAAAGTTCTACAGGGTCCGTTGTAAGTCATATAAGCCTTGACAGTTACTGGCTAGCTCAGTCGGTTAGGTTTTGTGCTGGTTATAGCAAAGACCCGGGATCAAATCCCACTCCACTCTCTGCACGGTGTGTGCTTCCCTCCCTTTCCCCTCTTGTTACCACCCCCATTGGTGCATGGATTGCTCACAATGTTTGTTTAAAACCAATTTCATTCCGTGGGCCCTGGCCAGGGGGTGTGAGTCTAGTCATCTTTCTCCAAGCACATGATATAGAGATGAAGAAACAACTGCATGGTACAACTCATCAAGTCAACTCAACACAACATGATTTTTGACCTGCAATCCGCATTAACTACAGAGAAGGTAATGCAAAAACAATAAACAATTTAGATTTTCTGACTGGGATTAATCTGATTAGAATTAGTTCAGAGCTTGTATGTCAGAGTAGGATAGTCCTTTCATTAAAATTGAGCGCAATTATGTCCTTTTACCTTATTTAAAATTAGAGTTTTCAGGCAAGTTAATGCAAGCAATTGATTAGGAATTTTTTGAGTTTAAAATACTATATTTTATTAGTAGTTGAGCTGCATTGATGCAGTCCAAGTTTTGCAAGAAGACCAAAGGAAAGAAAATGCCAAAATCAAACCAACAACAAAAAAAAAACACTGTTCACGGTACTGTCCATATAAACAGTACCAACAGATTTTTAGAAAGTTTTGTCTTCTTCCTTAATTCAATTAAGTTAGATTTATTTCCATAAAATTAGCCATTAATTTTGTTTTCTAAATTTGTTTTGTTTCCTAAGATTGGTTGTCATATGAGTCAGTTATAGATATTATTTGTTTTGGAAACTTTCCTAAAAGTTATAAAAGAAAGTTACTCTTTTATTTTTAGACATTCCCTTCTTGGAACCAGTCCTTCTATCTTTTGTATTTCCTTTTAGCATTATAAATAAAGAGGAAGAAAATGCTGATAGCAGAGTTGGCTAGAGTTTTATTAAAAAATTCTGGTTGAGTCTATATGGTTGTGAGACTCAACCGAAACTCCTATTCTGTTCATTCCCGTTTTCAGATGATACCAATTTTTTGAAAATTCATAACTTCTTCATCCATGATTGGATCATCTTCAAATTTGGGTATATTATCAAGCACATCCTAGGGTACTTCCCCTCCAAGTTTGAAGGCTTTCCAACGGCTGAATCTCAAGATAAGTGAGTTTTTTCATAAAATTATAATTATGGTTTATTAAAATATCTGTCTGAGACCTACGGGCAAGATTGGCTCCGATCCCACCCATTGGATCAAGCTCATCTTCTGGGATATTGCTCTTCATATCCTAAGGATCAAGGATCCCAAATTTTGAAACATTCTTATAGACGGATCTGAAGTTATGGAATTATTTGTTCAATTTCAATTACTCTTGTTTATTGAATTTGGGTTTGGACTGTAGAGATCATGTAGCAAAGAAGGGTTGTTAATTTGAGTTGTCTTAAACCCTCTTTGCTATCATGCATGATATTAGGAACTAGTTGATCTATCCAAGAGTCCTAGATTTAGAAGATTCCTATGGATTTTTTTTCCCTACAAATAGATGTAATCACCCCCCGGTGGATCTCTCTCTCTCTCTCTCCAGCTATACTTTGTTGCTTTATGGTCTACCATATACCAAGGCCTAAAATGCTTGTTTAACATAGCAAGCAAACTCTTAACCCCTAATTTGTTGGGAAAATATCTTTCAATATAAGGCTATGCCCATGATGCTGTAACAAGAGAAACTCAAAAAGACCAAACAAGACTGAACTTTTTGTCTGTACTGAGCCTTACCAATGACGTTCATCCCCTTTAGAGCAAAAAAAAACTTGTGAAATATCCTATTGCAATGAAAGTTATTCCATACCAAAAAATTGTTCTTCCTCACACATTTCAAGACAGGGACATGCAATCAAAGCTTCATAAAAAAAGGGAATCCCAGTGCATGAGACTCCAGCTACCGTAGGGTCTGGGGAGGCGTAGAATGTACGCAACCTTACCCCCGCAACATAGAGAAGCTATTTCCATATTTAGAACCCGTGAACACAAGGTTGCAATATGAAAACTTAGCCGTCACACCAAGGCTCGCCCTACTTTAAAAATCACCCAGTCAAAGCTTCATATTCAGAATACCGTTTGAGTTGAATACAAGGAGTTGTGAGGACCCATCAAAGTGTTCTTATTCCTACCCTTCTACAAAACTCAAGCACAAGTTTTTTTTTAACAAAGGAAGAATAATACAAGACCAAGTCCAAAAATTAGTTATTTTGCTCATATTTGGTTGTGGCTTTTTTGTTTCAAGCACTTTCATTTGTAATGGTCCCAAATTTTAAGTCCATAGGGGGTACTTGAGATTAGTATCTTAAGTTGAATGCTTGAGTGAGATTAGAATACTTATTAACAAGATAGAATTCTATTTTGAGTCGAATTAATAATCTAGTCTGTATTAGTGTTTGAGTCAATTAGGCTGTTTATTGGTTATGTGATTTTGTTAGAACTTGTCTGAAGTGATTGAAGTTTACGGGGGGTTTATACTAATGAGTTTTTACATAAGGATGTAACCCCCTATCTGATTACACAAATACAATTTATTTGTTGAAGTGTGTGAACTGTTCTCTCTCTTCCACTTTACTATTCATGGGTACTGCTCATAGTCTTGAAGGCTGAAACAGCCAGAATCTTTTCTCTTTCTTTATTCTCTCTTTCTTTGCCAATCACAGGCTGCTAGAATATTAAAACTAACAAGCTCTTAACCCCTGGTTTGTTAAAAAAAATCTCCTTAAATCTGGGCCGCCAATCAAACTGTTGATTCCTAATCTAGGATTAGGATTGGCAGGCTGCAATACTATCAAAAAAAAATTTAAGAATTGAGAGCTATAAGATATATAAGTGATCTCCGGAGTTTTAGGGGCTGCACCCAGTTGGGCGATAGCTGAAAACATGGAAGTATAATCCTAAGAAACCAATTATAAGTTGGCCAACCTCTGGGAAGCTGGGAAGCCATTCACAAAAGAATTTGTCCAGCTATCGTTACGATCTACTCATCTAGAAGAAAGAAAGAATTTTACAAACAAGAAAGATTCAAAAAGCTCCTCAAAGCACCGTTGTTTAATCAAAGCACAATCTTTCAATCTACAGTTCAGAGGGCCCAAACTGAAATTGTAGTATGCTGAAAGCAGGGGACTGAGGAACAGAAAAAAAAAAAAAGCAGCTCCCACATACCAATGGCGACGGGATCTCCTCTGAAACAATGATATGCGAAAAGAAGGTGACTAAGATGAATAAAGCCTCACAAAACTGAAAGTCTGAAACAGTGGCCTCCTGAGAGCAGGAGCTCAACAGTCTGCACCTCATCAGTCTCCTCCGCATGCAATTGTGCATAAAAACATAACCACATAAACAAAACATTCAACTATTTAATGAAAATTTAATTCAAGGATCTTTTTAAAAGGGTTGTACATAAACAATCCTGTTTCTCCTGACCCATTAACATTCCTGTTTCCCTTGACATACACACCCAAAAAAAAAATTTATTTCCTTGCAAGCATGTTTTTTGTCCTACAAGCAATTAAACTGACAATGAGAAACTCATACAAGCAAAAAAATATCCATACCCCCAATCGGTATGAACCGAACGTGAATATTTTGGCATTTGCTTCTTGGACTAGCTGTTCGTTGAAACCCTTAGCTCGGCTAACTGCTTTTATCCATTTCTTCACAATCTGTCAAGACGGAAATATAAGTCAAGCAATGTAGACAGCAGTACAATCAGGAAGATATAAACACCATGTCAACTGAAAATCTGACACATCAATGATCGAACCACCTGGTCTAATCGGCCAAGCACTTCCTCCCTAGAGACAGCCTCTTCCTGACTTTCGTATAGACCAGCATCCGCAAGGAACTGAATATACAAAATCTCAGCTAAGATTTACTAAAAATTAACACTAACAAGAGGAAAGAAGAAACATAAACTTCACAAAATACCAACCTCACAAAATACCAACCTTTTCAAGCTCAGAGCTCTTGATAACATCAAATTCAGTTGGACCACCGAAAGATATTGGTTCTGTGACACCGAGCTGCTGTCCGTTATTCCGATTGTTTAATCCCGGGCTCCCCATTAATCCCTTTTGCTTATAGAATTTTCGTGTTATAAATATATGTTTTTATTATGGGGCTGATTGATTGATAGTGGCGTCTTACAATCTTTCCCTCATTCCAGTTTCAAGAAAAATGGATGGACTTTGAAAGAGGAAGAGGGGAAGTAAGAGAACGATAAAATCACAAACAAGAAAATAAAAAATAAAAAAAATAATTGTTAATCACACAGCTGAGTTCCGATTGTTGAAATTTATCCATTCAGTTCGAGCCGAGCCCGCCGCTACAACAACAATTCCATAGCACATCAAATAAAAAATGGAACAAAAAAGCAAAGAAAACCCCTTCTTTCTCCTTTTATATGATATGATGATCATAGAAAGCAATACAACGCCAGCGAAGCTTTCATCCCTCAAAAATCTAAACCCTAACTAACCCTAACCAGAGAGAGACAATTGCGACCTCAACAACGAAAGAAATCTTGAGTATCGCCGTCCGTATGTGTAGTCTCTAAAGCAGCCAAGACGCAGTTTCCTCCCGCTGATTTTGCCGGGTTGTTCTTCGGCCACGGGATTTCTTGAGTGTCTCGTAAATAAATGAAATGAACAAACCCTAGAAAACAAGAAATCCAACCAATTAACCAGCACGGACAGAGAGAAAAACAGGGAAGAAAGGATTCAGGCTCGTACCGTGAAAATTGTGTATGAGAATTGCGATGAAATTTTATGCTTTCTATTGTTCTCTTTCAGTATCGCAGGTACGCAGAGACCGGGAGAAAAAGGAAGGAGAGGAACGGAAATTGGGAGATTGGGATTTTTGCGCTTTCGAGGATGGATGATTCCAAATCATCGACTGTGTTAGCTGGACACGTATAATACGGTCAGTATCCTACCCTTTTATACCGATACTGATATACCATTTTCTATACAGCACGTATGTTGTTGTTTTAGTGGGGAGGAGTTATCTTAAATTGTGGGAATAGTCTAGTAGTAGAGATGGTAGTAGAGATCTTGCCAAAAAAAAAAGATAGTAGTAGAGATGTAAACAGATCAAATTCGAAGCGCATATATCACTATATGAATTCGATTACATTTACCAAATACCTTTTGGAATCTAATTCCAAATTTTCTAGATAAAAAAAAAAAAAACAAATTCGATTTTAATTGTAAATCTGGTTAAAATTCGATTTGAATCTAAAAACGGCACTATAGAGCACAACTCAAGTTAACTGAATAGCTTCGAGTCCCTAATTGAATCGCAAAACATTATCCAGAAACAAAAGATAAAACTCATTTCCACATTGAAACAATAAGCAAATGAATACGGGAAAATAATGTTGAAACAATAAGCAAACGAAGAAGCGAAAAGGGAAATTGCACAATTCATAGCCTTATGTTACAATTGAGGAATGGAAGAAGAAGCGAAGCTGTCTGAAAGGAAGAAGAAGGATTAAAAATAATAATAACACTTACTGAAAAAAGGAAATTGCGCCGGAAAGGACTGATACCATCGGGTTTCGTCTTTCATTTTTGTCCTTCGACAAGTCCTCTCTGGTTCCTTCTATTGCTCTTCCACGTTTTTGAGAAATCAAATAGTAGAAGACGAAACCCTAGAATGAATCCTTTCGATCAAAACTTTCGAACTTTTGAAATCTGTGATTCACTTGAAACTATTCATTTCTCTGTCATTTCTTCTACCTTATTTCACTATCAGACGGTAGCTGCTACAATCAACAAACTCCTAAGAAATTTCTAATAGTTTTTAAATTCTCGAAGGAAACTTTCCTCCAGAAACGATAATGTCTGTAGGCAGAAATGGTAAAAAATTGAAGACTGACAAATTGAAATCAAATATAAAAATATAAAAAGGTTGTCTTGTTTGTCCAGCCTAAACCCCATTATCCCCCGTTATGGAATGGGATCATCTGTTGTACTTGTGTGTAGCAAACTTGATCTTATCCATTGGAAGTGCATCTGGCATCCATTGGAAGTACATCTAGATACATGCCAAATGCACTTCCAATAGATAAAATCAAGTCTGCTCCACAAAAGTGTTGTCAGACAATCTTTTTCCTTTATTTTTTTCATATATTACTGGTTTTAATTGGGCAAATCAGGATCAACTGGTCCAACCCAGCCCAATCAAGGTCAATTAGGACAAGTTTAGGTTGGCTTGAGTCCGGCAAAATAGGGTTTGGATTGTACTTTTAGGCCCTGAATCAAGGTTAGGATGGGCCTGGATTAAGACAAAGGGTTCCAGGGTTAGGTTAGGGTGTTAAAATACCCAGCCCAACCCAGTCTTATTGCAGCTCTTCCATAACACATTCAATGATCCAAGAAGGATAATATATAGGCAAATATTATTTTTATAACCTCTGAATGTGTTATTTAACCTAACATGCATTCCAAAAATACCTTAAATTAAATCATTTTTAGCCAATATTAGATATTAATCATTAGAAAAGACAACTCAATGATTGCAAGATTGCATGTTAATGGAACTTTGTACCGAATATTGAAAAGAGACATGTCTTAAGGTCAAATCACGTTTTGATATTGTATAAAATATAATAAAGAGATATTGAACCAAAACCACTATCCACAGCCCAACAGCATCCATATTAACATATTAACAAGAGATTATTATATTCAAAGTCCTGCTATTCTTTGTATGATATAGCCCTTGTAGTTTAAGAAGATTAAAAAATTATGCCTATGCATCGAATCATTAGCTCAATGATTTGGTACTTTTTCAAGTTTAAAATTTTAGAAGATGACAGAGGCAAATGGACAACGAGACTGTTAATATAAATCCAGCCTAGTTAGGGAAAAGGAACTATATACTATGGATTTAGTTGATGATATTGGTATTGGTATTAGATACAAGTGTTAACCATCATTAATCGTTAGGTATCAGTTATATGTTGATGTGGCATATTTTTTTAGTTTCGATCATGTATTGATCCGTATTGACTAATATCGATTATGTATCAACAAATATTGGCCTATGTCAGTTTGTATTGATCAGGTACGATCACCACTCCTATTCTACAAGATACAGTATCAATCATGTATCTGTATCGGTCACAGTTGATACCGATTTGAATCAATCGGTATGGGTGATACGATACAAATATCGATACCTCAAACCATGCTATGCACACCAGATGTGTCTAGTTTCATCTCCTGCTCTCTCCTCTCATCCAACAATTTTGTAGTTAAATAATTCTCATTCTAAGATTGAGAGTACACTGGTGTATAAAATTTCAATATCTCTTGTAGATTCTTCTCCCATAAATCAATGTCTGCATTTGAGCAATGAAGACTCTTGCCACTTGTCACCCTGTTGATCTTAATTTCTCTTTCCTTATTTGGTTAACTATCTTTACTAATGGCAATGCCGAAGATGGAATATGATTGCTACAGTTGTCTTGTATTTTTTATTCTTTTCATTCATTTATAGATTTTCCTGATTTTTCGATTTAAAAAAGAAAAAAGAAAAAAAGAGACTATCTGATATCTAAAACCTGATTTAACGATGGGTATTTTCAAAATATAACCCCTTGAAACTATATAATTTTTGAAGACTGAGATATGACTAATGGCAAAGAAATGTTTTTTATTTTTTTCGAAGTCCAATTTTGAGTTGGGACATATTTATTATTGGCAAGTTCTGATCATCTAGACATTGGACAGATGGCATGTAGTTGATGCCCTAGGCCTCTTGCTTAAATTTTCTCTTCAATACAATTATAATGATTTCTCTAATTAACCATCACCATCAATGATGCCAATTTTGTAAAGAATACATATTAATGGGACATTTCAATACAATTATAATGATTTCTCTAATGAACCATCACCATCAATGATGTCAATTTTGTAAAGAATACATATTAATGGGACATTCAACACAATAAAAAAATGAGGTTAGTATTATAAAAATGGGTAGTTATCTATCTAACAAGGGTATGTGATGTTTTTAAAAATCAAAGGGTATGTGATGTTTTTAAAAATCACAAGTTAAATTTGGGTCATTTTTACATTTTTTTTTTAATTCAAAATCATTCAGAGTTAGGAGAGTGAATAGTAATACTTAGATATATTGTTGGTAAACACACATTGATATACACTAGATGTTTGCTAATACAAAGGGGATATTAATTGAATTAAAGCATCAAATTTGACATGTGACTAATCCATAACATATTCTTTTTATTTAACGGTTAGAATAGACACATCATTTACCCATGTGGCATAATATATGCCTCGTGGAATATGAAAAAATAACTTATCTTTGTGACAATAATAATTTGCCTACATAAATACATAGTTTCTTTGTTTTGAAATCATGAATTCTAATATGGAAAAGATCATCTGAATGATGGAGCTTGTCTCTCTCTCTCTCCTCCCCTTGACAAATGCTTCATAACCCCTCCCATTCGTGTGGGCAAGTAACCCCACTAGTTAGAAAACCATCTCCCTTCTAACACATAGAGGTTAAGAAATAGTTGAGAACTTTAATATGAGGGGGGGGGGTTCTAGATAGAAGGCCTGTAGTTTCTTTGCTTTGAAACCTTGGTTTCTAATATAGATAGTTGGGAACTTTAATACAAGGTTTTATTTATTTATTTATTTATCATTTTTTATTTTTATTATTCTATTGTGGGTCGGTGGGGTCTTGTGGAAGAGCGGTAAGATAAGGCCCATAGTATTTTCTTTTTCTAGACAAGCCCATCTAGTCTCACTAACTACAAGTGGACCCCCCCCCCCCCCCCCAAAGAAAAAAAAAGGTCTATATAGTTTTAGGAAGAGGACTTTATACGCTAGCTGGTATATTGGAATATTACACGTTAACAGGATAAATATGAATACAGAAGGACTGATAACTGATCATTTAGAGGAGAAAGAAATGGAATTCAAATTTTACGGAAGAGAGAGACAGAGACAGAAATACACACTGGTAATGTGTACTTCATTTTTTCTTATAATTTTAAATTACTCAATGACTTTGTTTGTATTGATGTGAATTTTTACGTGCAACATTTTATATGTAATTTTATTTTTCAATGTTTGTTTACAAGAGGTAAAATACAATGATCTACAAGGGAGAGGGAAAAATAACTTTATATTTCTTTTACCTTAAGAAAATAAATATTGAAATTTTGTTTACTTATAAAATATTACACGAAATATTTTACAGTAAAATTTTACATCAAAACAAACAGAATCAATAAAACAAATTTTTATCAAAATTGTGGTTGATGGAGATGGTGCATTTTCAAAAGGAATATACCCAAAATCTTCCAAATTGACATCCATAAAAACTGAAAAATTGATAAATTATGCCTTTTTATATTCTATTGGATTGATAACACATGTATAGAACGATCCTAATGCGCATACACTTTACAACTATAATTCGAGAAATATTCATATAAAGAAGGGATGGCTACTTAAAACCCAATTTTGTCTTGTTCTTTGGGATGGAAAATGCTCTTTACAAATAAGTCTTATCTGCAATAGTGGCATTAGATGCTTTTTTATACACAGTTAATGCTCCACAAATGCAATTGATTGGGTGGTCTGTCTTTTTTAAGGTATGAGTTTGCGTTGTGGCCTTGCAATCCATTATAATTTTTATCTTTCCTATAAAATGTGGATATGGGAGGGGGGCCGTTGCCCGACAGTGGTCTCTGCAATTCTCACATGGAGTATAAAATGAGGGATGGAATGATCATTTGGGTTTGGATCTTCTTTTGTCATTGGAGGAATTCTAGCCATGATCCAGTAGCTAGAATTCACTCTATACGCTCCGCTAGATCACAATTGATACTGAACAACAATAGATGATCTTTTTTTTCCAATCTTTTCACCAAAAGGTTTTTTCAAGAATTTTCTCAGAGTTGATAGCAACTGTGTCCATCAACTAATGGATTTTCTTTCCCTTAGTGTTTTACTCGTGTCATGCAGGGGGACTGCAGGCCTAGGTTGATTAGCCCAAGGGCCAATATGGTTTTTTTTTGTACAAGCCCAACGTGGTGTTGGAATTAATGCTAATTTTCTTCACCAATTACAATTTCTTCCTTTTCATTTTTTTATAATTTATTAGGTAATATGTTTCGTGTATGACCATGCATGTATATAGTCATATTTTCAGCCATTGGATGAAGAAGAAAGAGGATGTGTAATATCATTTCAGACTCTTTTTACTAAACGAAGCGCCTAGATGCTGATCATTGACATGCACAGCAGTTTACGCACAAAACCTATTCCAATTCTTATTCAATTTTTAATAGCACTAGAGGATGGCACATGTGATGCACATGCATGTACACACATGAGAGAGAGAGAGAGAGAGAGAGAGAGAGAGAGAGAGAGAGAGAGAGAGACTTAAGTAAATTCTATATGAAAAGAGTGTTTTCTATATTGGTTTTATAGTAATATTGGGTTTAATTAAAAGTGAGTATATTTAAATAAATTACATTTTGAAGATGAGGTTTGGTGGGTGAGAGAGTGAATCTAGGAACAGTTCAGGGCAGAACTAAAAATTTGTTTCTTTACACCTCCACCTAGTCACCCTTGGTAGAAAAAACTTATGAAGATTTTCTATATATATTAAGGGAGAACGATCTATATGTTAACGGGGATAATGGAAGTACAAGAAAGACTGGTAGCTGATAACTTGAAGGAAAGAGGAGATTTGATTTCAAGAGGGAAAAAGAAAGGAAGAATGCAAGAAAGAAGTATACGCTAACAGCAAGTACTTCATTTTTCCATATTTTATTGTTTTGACTTATTTCTATAAGTTTTGAAAATTGAAATAGTGGGCTAATTAAATATATCGTTTTTAGTTAGTTAGAAGCACATCTATTCTATATATGTTATTCAAAATATTGTCTTGCAAAGTCCCATCATTTCATCATATTTTATATCAAAAATCCTAGCACTGTTTGGATAGTTTATTTGTATGATATTGAACGGCAAAGAATAGAATCATGTTATTGAACTTACTTTACAAGAAATGATAAACCTTTTAATAAGGGTTTTTGCTACACTAGAAGAAGGAAATAGAACCAATGAGAGTAGGAGACGGATTCATTCAGTAGGAGCCCACGTTTTGTCAAAGAGAGAGAAGAGTGTCAGTGTGACCCCCACGGCTAACTCATTAGGTGAGAGAGCATGAGAAAGAATCCCTACTCCGATGATGTTGTAGAGATCTTTTTCCCTAAGCAGTTTAGAACTTTTGGTGTCATTCTTCTCAAAAAATGGTCTCATAGTTGTAATTATTAACTAATTAAGATAACTTCCACGTAACGATAAGAGATACTAAAGAACTGTTGTTGCCCACTCTTGTTTTGGAAAAAATCTCCTAACTGTCAACACGGATTACTCTCTCTCTTCTTCTTCACTCCACATCCTCTCTAGCGGTTGGAAAGCCCAGTGGAGAGGATCTTGATTACTTGTTTGACAAGTATAAGAGTCCAACTGGACCAAGCTGATTAGGCTAACAATCCTTGGAAATCACAGATCCCCCATCGTTTGGATCCATATGGATGGCATGTTTCTTAACTTCCTGGAAGCCAAGTTTCCGGGTGGGACTCTCCCCGTGTGGTAATCACACCACACCTTTGAGAGCTGTTGATGGGGGTAGGTCCCATACCCCATCTACAGCTCCTAAAGGTGTGTTGTGGATACCAAGTGGTGGGAGGATCTGCACTGAAATAAGACATGCATGGAAGGTCTTTTATGGACTACTCTTTTGGATCATCCTAACTTCCTAAGTTGAGGGTCGTTTAAGCTAATGAATAAAAGCTTATAAGTTTGGCCATGGGTCATGGATCATGGATGCATGATCTTTGGGTTGTTTGAGGAGGACAATTATCCAACCACATGAAGCATATGGTCATCCTTTCAAGTCTCGGTTTACCAACACCGAAAAAAAAAAAAAAAAAAAAAAAAAAAACCTTTCATGCCTCTTAAGGGTCGGTTTGGATGGCAAATGTCAACCATAAAATATCATTTCTTTATTAGTAGTTTTTGTTTGTTTAATGGCTGCGATCCTAACAGCTGTCCCTGTCTCAAAAGGAAGGCACAAAAGAAAACTAATATATATTTATATTTCTATAATCTAATTTTTGTGTTCAACATTTTTTTTTTGGTAAGAGGGTTCAACACTAACAATAACAACTTTGAGAGGCCTTCTCTTTGGTGAATCCTTGTTGATGGTCGTCATAATGTCAAACATTGGAGGTGTGTTTTGTCCACATGAATACAGTCACTTGTTTAATGGTTTGTGTAGTACTAAACACTAATAATATAGTTTAAGACTTAACATCTTGTATAAATTTATGCAAATAATTCAATGATATATATAACATACTATTATGCAAACATGGAATATATAATAAAATCATACAAATTTAACCACTTACAGTAAAAAATCGGATTAGAAAACAGATGGGTTGAGTCATGTTCAAAACATTCTCTTTAAGATTATATTCACCCCCTATGATGCAGTGGGTTTCTGTGAATCAACCTCCAAAATAAATCAACCCCTTAAGACTTGACTTAGATATGTGCACACAAAATCTAGGACCTCATCAGAAAATTAACGACTGAGGTCAATAGTTAAGAGTATAGAGTGAGCTCGATAATATGAAATGGAACAAGAGTTGGAAGGAGATAGAGGGAGAGAGATATGAATTTGTTTTCAAAATTTGAGTGAATTGAAATGAGGCAACGTCAGTTATTTATATATAGTAGACAAGTGCTTCTCCAATGGTCACTACGCCAAGGGGTATGGGTGTACCTCTTCATACCAAAAGATATAGCTCACTATCCTTCTAAAAGGGTACATATGAATAGGTATGTATCTACACCCATTTCTATATCCATGTCTATATCCATGTCCATATCCAACTTAAAACAAAATCCAAATTCAAAAATTTCCTTCAAAATAAAAAACAAAACTTTGAATTTAATTTTAAAATTTTTTGAAACTTTATTTGTTTTGCGATATTAAAAACAATAGTTTCTTTAATTTATTCTTCTACATATTAATTTCTTAAGTTTAATATATAAGTAAGATTCTTAAGCTACCACTTAGTTAATGATAAGGATCATTAGTCCATTTAAATAAATTTTTTTAATATTTAAATCTTTGATTAAAATGATACTCGAAACTATATCAATTAATGCCCAATGCCAAACCATTAATTTTCTTATCTTAATCTTTAAATTAATTATCTCTTTAAACTATATAAATTAATTAGTAGTTAATTAAAACTTAAGAAAAAGGTTCTTTGAATGATGGAGTGGGAGATACCCTAATACCTACTCTCTCTCTCTCTCTCTCTCTCTCCCCCCCCCCCCTGTCAAGGCTTGGTGTTTTTATCTCAAGTTCTCAAAAGTAGATAAAATTTAGGAAAATTTTCATATACACCCCAATAAGGAATGGAAACATCATCTACCTCCACAAAATTTTAAAAACCTCATCTAGTACTCAAAAAGTTTGCTCCGTTAACCAACGAAGTCCACTCCGTTAACAAAATTCTGTTAGTTGCTGACGTCAGTTGCGATGAACATTTTAACGGACCATACTACCCTTTTAACGTTGTTAAAGGACAAAAATACCCTTTATTCATAACTTACCCTACCCAAACGTTTATTCGATTTGTCACTTCTTTTTTTCATCTTCATCCGCTGCTTCGTTTTATCTTCGAGATGCATTTGTAATACCTAATATAAATGGAAAAAATGAAAAATCTGCTAAAACTGAAACCAAATCCGCAGGAGCAATTGAGGGATTGGCAGAGGCGACTCAGGAAAAAGTGTTGCAACATCGAACGCCAAATCCGAGGTGATTTCCTAAATCGGACCCCATTCTCTCCCTTCGTCTATTTTCTTAATCATATTTATATACCATCATTGTAATTTGAATTCTTGTTTACACAAATTTCAATATTTCTAACTTTCATTTCCATGATTTGTTTTTTTAGTTTTTCTTTTTCTGAAAGCTTTCCTCTTGAGTTCATTATTAATGGGCCTTTATTCCTCCCCTTCCCTGGATGTGTAGAGATAAGAGAAAAGAAATGAGGTTTTCTTGAAAAAACCAAAGAAAAGAAGCAGAAGCAAATGAACTGTTTGGATCAAGAAAGAAGATTTCAGCAAAGAAACGATGAAGAACACCATAGAGAGTCTCCTCCTCTCGCAGAATCTCCATCTCAATACTCTCAATCTCTAGAACCAGTCGACTTTCCCAATTCTTCTTTGCTTTCCCAGGAAGTGCCACCTCTCTGTTCAACACTTCAGCTCCATTAACTTCTAACGTGGAGAAGAAGAGGAAGAATAATATGCAGAAAATGTAGAAAATGGAGAATTCGTGGGAGAGAGAGAAGAAGAGTGAACGACGACAAATCTGTGATTCGGCTTTGGCAATTGATATCTCTAATGGTTTTAATCTTTTTTTTTTTTTTCATTGATATGGCCAGCGTCGACAGTACCTTTGATCTTCTTCTTCCTCAATCAATCCTGGTGGCAGAGCTCGGATGCCGGTAATGGGTGATGAGATGCCGGAGATATGATTCCGAATATGAGATACCACCGTCGACCACAATGAAGAGGGAACCAACGCAAATTGGAGTCGAGTTAGGGCTTGGGTGAGATTGAATATGAGAGAGAGACACAATATACATAACATTACAAATGTTAAATTAGTCATTCAACATATGCCTTTAATATTTCAATTTTTAATAAGAAGGGTAAAATTGTATTTCAACAATTCCGTCAGTTAGTTGGATGTGATTGAGGTTTTTGAAATTTTGTGGAGGTAGATGATGTTGCCAATCCTTATTAGGGTGCATATGAAAATTTTCCTAAAATTTATTTAGAAATAGGTTCTCTGAATAGTGGAGTGGGAGATATGCAAGTACCCCCTCCATTCTCTCTCTCCTCCCCTGCCTCCTACAAAATTATTTGTCTTCATCTGCATCCATTTGGTGGCTACAGGCAAGGATATTATTCAAAGAATTCTCTTCCAAACCTAAATATATAAGATTTATTTAAGGGTTTTCTTATTGGAAACTCTTAAGTGGTGTCCAATTATTGAGAATGATTAATGGTAAACACATTTTCAAGTTATTTGAAAACCATTTTTCATTCTTGACTTGAAGAACATTTGAGATAAAAGAATTAATTGAGGGCAGTTGTAAGAATGTTATATTTTTTTTAGATCAAAAGAATGTCATATGTTTTAAATAAATTTGTAGATGTGTCATTCATACAATCCCATTATTTATGATGAACGAATTGTTAAGAAGCAATATTGAGGAGGTCTTCCCTATAATTTATTCCCTTAATTTGTATTAAATTTTGAATGTGAAGTCCTCTCTAATGGTATAATGATACTTATTATAAAATTTCTATTACTTAAAATTATTAGAGAGGTCTTATTTTTCAAACATTCATCTGGTAATATAGATGGAAGTTTGTTTGGAGCTTCATGTCATGGGTAGACTTCTTCTCCCAAACAGTCTCACGTTGCTCATGCTTGGGGGAGGTATTGGGCTTATGAAGTGGCAAGGGCAACCCCTAATAGGTGCATCTTTTGGGGTGTTAACTAGATTCATGTCACGTGATATCAGAGCTAAACTCAAAAGCATTGAAAATGTGGTTCTAAGGCACTATAGTGTGAGATTCACATGAGGTGTGGGTCTTCGAGCTAGGGTGTCAAGATTGAGTAAGACTATGTACTTTGGCTCCCCTCGCCGAGGGCATGAGGGCTTGAGCAGGGGAGTTGTCTTGGATTGACTTTCTATTTACCCAAACTTAGGGGAGGTCTTGGACTTATAAAGTGGGGAAGACAACCTCCAATAGATACATTTTTTGGGGTGTGGACTAGACCCGTAATATTGGGATAATATCAATAAAATGGGATTGGATGTTAGATGGTTAGAAGGTTCAATATTCTACTCTAGTCCTTTGACTTTAAAGAATATGCATATGAAGACTAATTTGAGTGTATTACAAAGTATTATTGAATTATGAGTTGTGGGTGCACATCGTACTTGTTGAATGAGGAATCTATAGTCATTTTAGTATAACCTATTTCTTTTTCAATGAGTTATATATTTCACATGTGTTTTTTAAATGCATGCCTAAATATATTTCCAAATGATTTTTAGAACCCTTTGTTACTTTTGACTTAAAAAACTTTTAAGAAAACGATAAGATCAATCAAAAGAAGATTACATGTTTTAAATAAACCTATAGATGTGTCATTAAGACTATTATTAATTTACATTGAAACATATCATTGAAAAGTAATATTTGAGAGGGTTATAGTTTATTCTCCTAGTTTGAATATAAAGTCTCTTGTAATGGTGTAGTGGTGTTTATTGTAAGACTACCACTACTTTATGAAACAATGAATTTCTTTCCATTAATAATAAAATAAATTATTAGAGAGGTCTTACTTTTCAAATGTTCACTTGGCATCTTAGTTGGTGGCTCGTTATTAAAATGGATCGGATATTAGATGATTAGAAAGTTCAACCATCTACTCTATGCTCTGATTTAAAAGGCTATGATGCATGACACAAGGACTATACGGAGTACAATGATTAGTTATGGGTGTGGTACAAAATATTATTCAATTTTGAATTATGGGGACACGTTGTGTTTACTAAATGGGGAATCTATTAGTTATCTTTAATTTTGTCTTGTAGCTATTTAGGTTCATTTTGTGACTTTTTTTTTTGGGTCAATTGAAATCATGGTCAGAATATTCGATCTCTCATAGAGCTTTTTGCAATCAAATAGATCTCCTCTTCTTACCAAAAAAATAATAAAAAATAGATCTCCAAGGGCAAGAAAGGAAAACTTAAATAATATTTTGTTTTCTATTAGAGCGGCCATTTGGGCTATTTAGAGGGTGGCAGAGGTTTGTTCAGATCATTATGTTGAGAATGTGAAATGGGAAATCACTCTCGATTATGTTTGGAAGTCAAAAAAATATGAAAAAAAGGAGAGAAAAAATTTTGAAATGGAAAAAAAGGATAGACATATGTATTCGTCATTGTTTCATCATTTCCTTTGTCTTATTTTATATTTTCTATTCTTTTCTTGGTTTCCAACCATAGTTTATATGATAGTTAATTTGAACAATATTTATAATGTTTATTTTTGAAATAGTTTAATTAAAAAAAAAAAAACAACAACAACAATACATAACCGAGGACATCATGAGGATTGTCCATTGATTATTTTTTGAAATGTTGAAAATTAATGACATCTTCTACAGTTCCCAACTCTTGGCATTCAACATGTTAGTAAATCAGGATCTACTATATGGTCCCCTTGCTCGCACACATGGGGGATTTTTACAACCTTATTAAATTTCTCATCCCTATCATAGTTTTATCAGTCTTTGCCAACTTCATTTTAGAGTTGATCATTTGGCACAGTCTTTCGTTTGGACTATTGATGACTGCCCCTGTCACAAGAAACAATCAGATAGTAGAAGGGCAGGTGGAATAACCTTGTGGCCACTCCGATGCCTAAGTCAGCTCTTATGACAATAAGCAGATGAACACGTGAAACATGAAAGCCGAGTTCAAGGTAAAGAGGGGCAAAAGTAAAATTTGGGGTATGTAGGAACGAAGAGAGGGGGGGGGAGGGAGAAAGAGTGAGAGAGAGAGAGAGAGAGAGTCAATGAGCTAATTAATCTCAAAGAGTCAATCCATTTACCTTTGATGTTGGGGGTATTTGTAGAAAGTATGGAGTGGCCTTGATTTTAGGGACAAATCCTTGCGGTTGCGTGGTCTCAGGAATCTATCCGATATCTTTGGGGAGTTACCATCATAGTGTGGGAGTCCGCGCGCACCTCCGACGGTTCCATCCCAAAGTCGGGGAGTTGTGTGGACGTGGGAGAGTCCCTTGCCCGTATGATGAGGATGCAACGGCTGTGTTCATTACAACCGTTCCTGGTTTCCTTGATACATGATTAATGTCGTCTTCTGTTGTTGACACGTGTAAGTTACTGCTTATTTGAATTTAATGGTCCCGAGCACATCTCTAACCATCCGGAGATGTGGTGGCAAACATGATATGCCTTGACAAGATTCTGACACGTGTTCACAAAGACAATTGATCCACATGAAAACACATGTGGCTGGCTTTATCATGATCCTAACATAGTTTATCATAATTTATTCTAATTTGACAAACCATCCTTGTTCAATTTATTTGATTGCAAAATCTTTTTTTTTTTTAAAAGAACATACTATTTAATGAACATATGAAAATACTTATCATTATTGTACCATTTATTAATCGGTTTGACAGTCTCAGTATAAACAATATGATACGATTTTGATAAACTTCTCGGTAAAAACAGTATGGTACGATTTTGGTGAATCATTTGGTGGGTGTAGGAAGGAAGCATCAAAAGGTTTTTTTTTTTTTTTTTTTAATAGTGAATATGTATCGCCCTTCTGATTATGTTCATTTGTTTCCGCAAGAATTTTGTAAAAGCTTGGTATGTGTAATTATGCCAACTTTTGTTTATATATTTTTTAATACATTAAATATCTTTATAGATATTGAAACAATAAGGCCGCCCTTGTACATGTGTAATTGACTATTACATTGGTTCAGTTATAATATTAGTGCATTTGACATGGAATTTATGGGGGAAATGAATTGAATCGAAATCAGACAAATATAAATGGTACGATATGGCACGGTAATAGAATAATACCATTATTATTTATTAAATAATATCAAATTATTTACCAACCCTCTCACGATTTCGATACAAACAATATGGTATAATACCGAGTTATTTACCAACTCTGTCGCATTTCGATATAAACAATACGGTATAATACAATTTTGGTACAATTTTGACACCTTACTTGTTGTTGGGTTACTATCTTGTATTATGTGGGATCCACGTAATTATAAGGGGTAGTATTTGTATTAGGGTATGAATCTATTACATGTAGGGGTAAACTTATAATTGTGGTGAGATTAGGGTTTTCAGGTTTCTCTATATATTGTCTCTGTGTGAGAAAACCTAGGTAAGGTCTGAGCAAAGGAGGACAGTATATGAGGTGGAGAGAATTATAGAGAGTTAGGTAAGGTTTGAGCAAATGAGGACAGTGTGTGAGGTGGAAAGAATTATAGAGAGTTTTCTTGGTAATAAAGAATATCTATTTTTCTGTGGTGGAGGTAGGCATTCCGATTTGGGTGCTGAACCATTGTAAATCTTGTGTTGTATATTTGCTTGATCTTCGTCTCTTTCTCGTGGTTACATGTTCATCCATAATACTTGTTAGGGATGAAAGCACAAATAAGAGAAAAAAATGAAGATCAAGCAATTGCATAAATATAAAGATTTATCGTGGTTCAACACCCAATGCGGAATATTTATCTCCACCCCAAAGAATCAAAGAATTTCTTTATTCACCAAGAAAACCTTCCACCTCTCTCAAAATCACAAAGTATTTTCTCTTTACTCTCTTACTTAGGGTTTTCTAGGTAGATACAATATATAGGTTTTTTAGAAATCTTAATCTCATATAATTACAAATTGACTCTTATACATGTAATGTATCCAAACCCTAATTATAAATATAATTCCTATAACTATATGAACCCCACGGAATATAAGAGATGAGATGACCCAACACCACTGGGGGCATGGTTCAAAATATTGGTTTCCGACGGCCAATTTGTATCGGTTTTAAACCTGACTGATCTCCGATCCCAGTCTGTTTTAATATTATTTTAATAAAAATCAGACATGCGCCGGTTTGGATTGACCGTTTACAAGACCGATAGGTATCCGATACCTAAACTTAGAACCAATGATTGGGGGTACACTGAAAGTCCTTTTAACCGTTAGTTACCCATTGCTCCTGGACTCCCCACATTCCAACCGTTGCAGCGGGGATAGAATTTGATCCTGAGAACTTGACAGACAAATAGGGTGAGACAATGGGTGTTAAAATGCTAAAAATTTGTGGGAGTTTCTGTGCTTTTTTGACTTGTGTGGCTCGTAAATCCACCTGGTTATTCTTCTCTCATCAAAACCCACAATGACATCCGCCTTTTTCCTCCGATTTTCAACATTAAGCACATTTGATTCTGCTCAGGCGTCACTGAGAATATCATATGTGACTAAGCATGTACTTTTAGGATAACTGTGATGCTTTTCCTTATCATCAGATATGGTAAAATGGTCGCTCAAAGATTCCCTTAAAGAAATCGCAATTTCTTCCAGTCCGATATGTCAAACAGTGAAAAATCAGAAATTCTCAGATAGAAATGCGAAGCAGAAGGTTCTCTCTCGCTCTCTTTCTCTCCTCTGTCTGTCTGGGTGAGTGGTAAGGTGAAAATATTTCTCTATATTGTTATATTTTTTATTTCCTCCGTTCGATTATTATAATGAGTTGTTGAATCCTGACCGATTACAAAGTGAGACCCACAAAACCTTGTAAAGATTAAACTCTCATCTCACTGTCATACAATCTTTGTTTGTAGATTTGCTATTGGATTTTTAAATATTGTTATCTTGGTTGCAGTTTCCTAACTTTTATTTTTGGTTTTACATTACACATTCAGGGACCTGTTTTTTCATTGTTAATTTAATTTTGTGGAAGCGAAGGCATCCAGAGGCCATAATTTTTTCTTTTCTACTGGAAATGAGAAAATGTGTTTGCTTTTTGTTCCTCTCACAATGTATTTGTGTTTCTAAAATATTTTTCATCCCTATCCATTTTAATAATAATTAAAGGCCTGTTGGGGTTGTGAATTTATGCCAGTATCTCACGCTTAAGCTTCTGATACCCATTGCAGAAAATTCCATATTTCTGATAACAAAAGTGAAAAGACTTCACTTTAGGACTCATTTCAGTTCTGGATTTAAAAACGGACCTCCTTTTTGTAGTTGGGATTCAACTTTTTACAGTAAACATTCCAATTTTATCTTGACAGAATGGACAGATATTTGTTTTTTAATTAAGTAATTATTTATGATGGATTTTTGTTAGTTTTTTTAAAATATATTTTGGGCTTTTGGTGTATCAAGTTGCTGTTCATCTCTATCCATCTTAGGAATAATATAAAAGGTTGACGGGATTATGCATTTAAATAGGTATCTTGTGTTAGAAGTCTTGTAGAATATGAGAAGCACACTATTTCTCCAATAAAACCTTTGAATTCAAAGTATGTTGTTTATTCCCACTTCTGCTTCATCCTTTTCTCTGATTTTATGTGTTTTTTCTGTGGCTTTTCATCTGGGGGAATTCACCGAAAAAAGAGAAAACTTTCATTTTGTTCTGCTGCCAATTAAGATAGAAGCTGGTAACAGATCAGTTCTAGATGCTAGTGAAGTTGTTTGTCCAGTCTTTTGTATTTTTTCTCTTTTCATAGATCTAGAAAATTCTGATTTCTGTAAATGAGCACTCATAAGATCGAGTTCCAAGAACCAAACAATGGATGTTTGAGTGATTATTCTTTTGAATTATCTGATTGCTCCTCTGGAACTTTCGGTTCTCGACAGTCTTGGAACATGGGAATTTGTTTCCAATCTCCATCATCAGCTATGGTAGGAGGATCTCTGCAGGCAAACCACAGGACTGCTAATCCTGCTGATACAATTTCAAGTCATTTCGAATCAACTTCTACTTTTTATACAACGGAAGATTATGTAGGTTTTCCACAGTGCCAATATCAAGATGGTGCACTCCCTTGGTGCCCCCAGCTTCACAAGAATTATGATCTAGCAATTCCATTACAGGCTTATGAGGATCCCGTCTCTATCAACTCAGCAAAGCAGGATGATATTGACCTTCAATCAAGGGATACTTTGCAATCTGTCGTGAAACTTCCGTTACATAGCAATCAGAAATCTGTATTTTGTGATGACTCCGATAAAATCTCCTCTAGAAATTTGCCAGGGAGTGACCTCCTTCCTCTTCTGCAAAATAAGTTGGCAGGTGAGGAAGCCACCTTGGACAATAAGCACTTCTCAGTCCCTATTCAAAGAAGTCAGGATCCTAGAGTGAGTTCTTTTCTTCCCCCCCCCCGCTTCTCCCCCAGTCTCTGACTTAACATAGATTTTTCTTTCCAGTCATTCAAGATATGTGGCTTTAATTATGCATAATTATAGAGAAGAAATTAGCTTGACAGGGTTTGGGCTTTTCCATTTTTTTTAGGTTGGTTGTAATCAATTCACCCCTCCACTAGCACAGCTGAGCTTCCATCATCAGTCAGACAAGCAATCTCTGAGACCTTCTTCGGCGGGTGTTTCTGTTACTTCTGGTGGTCCTGTTACATATGGAGCAGCAGCCTCAAGTAAAACACGTATTAGATGGACCCCAGATCTTCATGAGCGGTTTGTTGAATCTGTGAATCGTCTTGGAGGTGCAGAGAGTAAGTAATATCAGGAAACCTTGCTTAAATCAAGAAAGGAGCTGTTAAGTGACATATCATTTGTTGTTGAGTGCAGAGGCAACTCCAAAGGGAATCCTGAGGTTGATGGACTCTGAAGGATTGACCATCTTCCATGTGAAAAGCCATTTGCAGGTTGGATTTCTCCTAACCTCCCTTTGAAAAGTGCACAATATTGGATGTTTGATTTGATTGTGATTTAGTTTTTGAGTGCATGAGTGAACCTTTTCATTTGCCTGGCAGAAATATCGAACTGCCAAGTACATGCCGGAATCTGCAGAAGGTAAATTTATTATCATTTTGTACTGCTGAAATGATTTAATTGTATTAGCTGATGGAAGTGTGATACCTCTCAGCGATCTGCTCTATACATGCTAATGTTGACTATGCTATTGTGAGTTTTCTAACAAGAGAATGGACTAGTTTCAATATTCTCAGGCTTTTATTATGAATCATTGGAAACTCAAACTGGATTTGATATTTGGGTTTATTTTCACTTTCTGGTTTGGGTACCATCCTTCCTTTCTGCAGTTCTTGGGTTTAGGGTGCCAGAAGCCACCAACCAAATTTAAATGGTAGCTATGTTACCAGATATATTGGTGTTACTTAATCTGTTACCTAGTTGAATCCTTGCTAGTTGATTAAAATTACAATATCTAGATTCCATAATGAGCCTAAGATTTATTTTTCCTAGTAAGATGGGGATACGAAGCATTCCAGCCAGCTATATTGATCTTTGTTTAGGTTTAGCTATATGGATGGAGAGCCTTTTGAATTTTCTTTTGGTCAATCCTGTGGACATATTAGGTCATTTCACAGGATAGTTCTGGATGTATTTATTTGAGAAAAAATTTCCTACTTCTTTTCTCCTATTTGCTTTAACTTTTTTCACCAAGATTTTGTCTGCTTGGATGTAAAATTAACAAAAACATGTCAAACTTCTAGCTTTTTAATTATATTTTTTGAAGTTTACATATTAGACCCTTTCTACACCATGGCAACACATCCGTGAAGTAAGTACCTTACTTTCCTCTATTTATTAATTAGTATTACTGGAAGCCATTTCTGGTGGAGTTGGATCTTTTGATTTTGGTGGATATCATTGAACTGGATTGGTGGGTTGCCTAATGGGTAGTTCATTAGTTCATTATTTCATTGACCAAAATCAAATTTCCATTGAGCACTAATTAACTGTCCAATCTAACACAAATACCTAGAGAGCAAGAGGAAAGCAAGGTTAACTTTTGAATAAAGTGGCTAATACATTGGGTTGATGTGCTAAAATTTTGTCTTTTTATGGCCTGTGAAGGGGAATGTCTACAAGTTCAGTGGCCCTCATTATTTTCTGAGTCCACGTGCACAGTATTCAAATGCTTAAAGTTTACTGTTTATTGTCAACTTGAGCCAACTAAGTCCCTTTTTTTTTTTTAATAAATAAAAAATAAAGAAAAAATTTCATCTACCCCCCAAAAACTATATCTAAATTGATCTAACCCTACTGGTTTCCAGATTTCTCATCTAGCACCCAAAATTTGTCACCGTTAATCAAAGAGACCCCACATTAGTAATTCTAAAAAATTTCAATTTTAAAGAAGAAGGGTAAATTAGTAATTTTATCTCATTTTAATGTCTTTCAGTTTCAAATAGAAATGGTAGAAATGTCTAATCACATTTTAAGTCAAGTCCGTCAGTTTAGTGGGGCCGATTGAAGTTTTTGGAAACTATTGGGTAGTAGATCGATTTCGACATAGTTTTTGGGGGGTAGATGAAATTTTTTCAAAAATAAAAATAAAAGAAAAAAAAAGTAAAAAAGAAACTAAGGGTCTTTCTGCTATTATCCTAACTAATTGGGGGTGCTACAGAGTCATGTTCTATGAGCCCATTTTAATTGGTTCTTTCCGATATTACCTTATGTTGTTGAATTTTTCCTCAACAAATGAATGCTATTTTACCATTCCACTGTATATGTGCCCTATGCACATCTACTGTCCAGACAACCTTTTCTCTTCTTATGACTATGAATTATTATTTGTATTATGGTATTATGAACTGTTATATTTGTGAGGGTATCATCTATTAACTACATGCATGTGGTTTGTCGGGTCTTCTAGCTGTTTTTAGCGTCTAATACTTCTAAGTGGTGTCTGGTAGTAGTTTACGTGTCCATATCTATGTTAAGTTGTTCTTCTTTCACCCTGCTAACATTTCGTACTACCTTTGACCCTGGTGAAGTTATGAGATTTTGGCTGGCCTATAGTATCGGGTCCATATCTATTTTTATGTTTTTGCATGCATGTGTCATCTGTGTTTTTGGTATAGTATCCTCTCCATTCTGGATGGGTGGGGACAGCCAGAATTAACCACTTTATTCACGAATGCAGCATGGAATTCTGGCTGTCAGTAGCCATCCATGTCTAGATGCTGAAAGCTGGAAGAGGATGAAGTGCTAATAAATAATTCACTGAGATTAGATAATGAATCCTTTTTTCTTTCTATTTGGTTCCACTGTGAATGTGTTCAGAAAAGAGAGAGATCATAGGATTATTTAGAGAAACTATTTTGCTAACAATAATGTGAATGTTGAGACATACAGTGTTTGTGAATATCCTCAAACATTTTGCTAGTTTCATATGCTTTTTTGGGTAGGTGCTAGTTTCATATGCTACTCATACTTCTGTATAAGTTTAGCAAGTTAGAAATCTGAGTATGATAGTTTGAATCCTTTCTATATCTAGCAATTAGTTACAGAGAACCTAAATAATGTCTCTGTTTTCTGTTGCTATTACAGGAAAATTTGAACGGAAACCATGTTCAACGTCAAACAACATAGCCCAGATTGATGCAAAAACGTAAGTTTCTTATGGTATGAAATCTGTCCTAGGTTATTCATTAGCTGGCAGGCCGGATTTCTGAGACATTTAGTTTTTTTTTTCTCTTAAGAACTTTATAATTTTATTGTTTATGCTACTATTCACTGGCTTATATATAGGTATAAATTATAATATTATTCACTAGCCTATGCACAAGTACCTAAACTTGCTACAATTTTATCACCTGTCTCATAGTGGCATGCAAATCACGGAAGCACTGCGAATGCAACTAGATGTACAGAGGTGTCTCCATGAGCAATTAGAGGTGTGTTCTCCCTCACATGGCTGTTCTTTTTCTGTCCTAGGATATATTTCATCAAGAGATCATAATGCTTGTTTATCCTCACCTTACTGTCAGGTTCAGAGAAATCTACAAATGCGGATTGAAGAACAAGGGAGACAACTCAAAATGATGTTTGAACAGCAGCAGAAAACAAGCAAGAGCCTTTTTCTGACTGAGAACCCAGATATCTTGTTCCCTGAAAACTCAACTAGTCTCGAGGATATTCAGGTTTCTACTGTAGGAGAACAATCTGAGAGTACCCACTTCCACTCCAAAATAAGTTAGCTGGTTTCATTATTTGATCTTTACCTCTGTAAGCAGTGTCTAAAATAGTGCTTTAAAATATCAGGCAATGTTCTGTAGCACAAAGCTCACTCAGTCCAACACCACTGTAACTCATAGCACACACATTTACTTGGTGATATTACTACAACCAATGTTCCTGGGAGTTGTATTTTCTTTTTCACTTTCACATAGTGAGAAAATGCAAACATACAGCAAATTGTTTGTGTTACTGGAATTCAATAAATGTATATAAAAGACTATCAAGCTGCACTTGTATCTAAGACATTGGATGCACATTATTTGGATTTGATTCATTGGGAAAGGAACAACTGAGACAAAACTTCCATGTCACCCTGAATTTTCATATGAAAATGGAAGTTTTGAGACACAAGAATGT
This sequence comes from Protea cynaroides, assembly GCA_028583415.1. NCBI lineage: Eukaryota > Viridiplantae > Streptophyta > Magnoliopsida > Proteales > Proteaceae > Protea > Protea cynaroides. Next base: position 67,157,923 of record CM053269.1, on the reverse strand, counting down.
CAGGATTTCATCTGTTCTCGGTCGAGTTTCTGGTCATAAAATCTATGGTAATACTCAAAATGGGTGCATCTCGTGCGTAGACCTGGGTTTCAAAGTGATAGAACATCTGGCTGGCCTAATTTTGTATTTTTACTAGGATGATAGAAATCATCAGAGCTTCCATAAGTGGCAGTCTCATTGCCTACAACATGCATACTCTTTTTCTTTCTTTTTTGTGTGGATAGATAACCTCATACTTCATTGAACCAAATGCAATAAATGAAATGAGAACATATTTTTCTGTTTCTCTTTCCTAGTGTTTGGTTTTAGGGGTCTGCTGATGGCCATGCCGAAGGTGGCGCCCTGAATTCGAAGCACTGTTTTTACTTAGGTTCATTTATTTTCTCTGCTGATGGCAAAGCTGAAGGTGGAGGACAAGCCAACCATCTTTGGATTCTCTTGTATCTGGGTTTTCTTGGAATTACTTGTTTCTCTTGTACATATATTTCTTGGCTGACCCTTAGCAAAAAAGTTGGCATGTGCAGTTCTGTTAGCAGTTCATCCTCACCCTCTGCATCTTTTTATTTAAAGTCATTGGAGGGTTCAGGAGTCTCATACTCAACGACCAAGGCCAATATATAGTATGCCAAGAACCTGCAACCCTCATTATCTTTCCAGAAAACTCTTGACTTTACTATCCAATAAATTCACACAATCAGGATGATTGTAGATCAAGTCAACTCAGCTTAAGTGTAGCTCATTCAATTTTGCCAGGCCTGAAATTCAGATTTCACTTGATTCCTCTCAATGGGAGAGTTTTGTGGAAAAAAATCAGCTGTAGTGACTACGCTTGGCAGTGAGGATCTTGACCACTCATGCATCGGCCCATGTCCAAATGCACTATAAGTGGTCAGGATCTCACTGGAGCTTGGCAGTCACTATAGAGGATCCTCACTTTCATGTTACATGGAACTTATCAGTCTAGTTTTTAGCTTTCATAGTCTAAAAATGCTTGACCGTAACCTCTAAGATTTACTGATTTTAGGGTATGTTTGAAGCAGCATCTCTTGGGTCATATATAAGGGAAGACCCCCTCCCAAAAAGGTTTGAAAAATTAAAACAATTTTTTTTTTCTTAATGTCTCAGCAATTCATGGGAAACTCCTCTCATTCTTGGTGCAAATTAATGGCTTGTAGTAGAGTTCACTTTTTTTGTTTACCAAAATAAGAAAACAGTAGGGTTCACTTTCAGAGAGCAGCTTGCTAGTTGAATTGCCTTTGTAATATCATCACCAACAGTACTCCAAGCCTGCTTGTAGAAGTGAGTTGTATATGTATACCTGCGCGCCTTTTCCTCGACCGTCTGATCACTCACTGGGTGACCTAGTAGCTGGAGAGGATCCGGAAGCGTATACTCAATCTTCAAAGTAGGGATGTAAACGGATCAAATTCAAATCGGATACACAACAATTCTAATTCGTTTACCAACTACCCTATCTAAATCCGATCCAAAATCAGACGGATGTATAAACCCCAAATCCAAATTTGAATTCGAAATTTAATCGGATATCCGATTAAAACCCAAAAAATGGAATTATAATACAAATTGCATGGAAAATGAGAGAAAACCTTAGTTTAAAACAAATATATAGCCTACTCTAAGAAAATAAAAAGCGAAACCTTAAATGGCTATATAAACATTAAGGCTATATGCGTCTTAACACTTCAAAACTAAGGTTAACAGATATAATTCTAGCCATTTGACTAATATCTGAATTTGACCCCTGCTATCTGAATTCGAATCCGAATCCGATTGTTCGAATGCGGATTACCCTAAACAGACATGAATTCAAATTGGATCTAGATTTTCGGCTATCCATTTACATCCTTACTTCAAAGAACGAATGCGGGTACTTAATCAATGGTTCTTATACTTACTTACATATATAGATGTATATAATATATAAATACACATGTATACATACATATTTCATATTATATATTTATGTATACATGGTATAGGGTTAGGTTTAAACATAGGCCTCAGCCTTTGGGCCTGAAAATTCCAATCCTAGTCCAGCCCGGGCCTCATTTTTTTTCCAGTGGTCTTGGTGGCCAAACTTTCACCCCTACTTGAATTGAATCTTATATAATAAATCTCTTTAATAATATAGATCAAGAGATTTAAGGATACTTGATTAAGAGAGAATTTAAGAGAAGATAAGAAAGAAAGAAGAGATGATGAAGGGATGTGTGAGAAAAAAAAAATCACTAGGCCACATAAGCAGCTAATGCTTACGTGGCATGGTTGAAGGGATGACAGAGAACTCTTTGAGGTGTTGGTCTTTACCAATTGAGTTACCTTCACGGGGTTACGGGTTTGTGTTGTTAGTCCTCATTAGTCCATGAACCTATGTGAAGCATAGGGAAGATTTTTGTACACGAAGAGTGTATGTACACGGCTAGGATATCACCTCATTATTCAATAAGGGATTAGTAGTTTTGAGATTATACTTCTTCATTCAAAGGTTGAAAGTACGACCGTAGATATATACGATGATATACGAAATGTTTTGCTAAAGTATAATTTAAGGGAAAAAAAAAACAACAAAATTTGAGAGAGGGTTTTTTGTGAAGAGAGCTGGATTTATGGTGGAAGTTAATCCTATCATGTTGTTTTCAGCAGATAATTCTTTATGTAGGAGCTTGCAATAACTTTTTTTTTATATTGAAAATGCTCTCTCATTCAATTTTTCTATATTAATAAGAAATAAACCAACCAAACCAACATATTTCATCCTCTATGTATATCAGGTTGCCCATGGAGTAAGGGTGTTCATTTTGGGACCGGACTGGTAGCTCGGACCAAGTTAATCTGAATTAACCCAAAAGCAATCCAGACTGGACTGTTACCGAACGTGTTTCGGAGTGAGGTATGGCATATCCTATCTGTGAGGACTAGTCTGAAACCAGCCCAAAAAGGCTGACTGATGAGTCCGAACCCGATAATAATCAGGACCAAACCGATTTAGACCAAATATTAAACCTTAGTTTCATTATTACAACATTCTGGATGGCCTTAATGGGTATCTTACTGGGTTTTCAATCCGAACAGGCCCAAACTAGCAGGATAACAATCCAATAAGCTAAACCCGAAATGGATCGGCCTGTTTTTTAATGGGCACAGTGCAGCCCACCCAGTTTGAACCTTTTAATGGATATGTTTTGGTCGGCCCTATAAAACTGGACACCGATTTGGCCCGAACTGAAACTGGATCAGATCAGACCGTTGACACCCCTACCATGAAGTATGGACCACGGTTTCAAATCCAAATAAGGTATCAGACAAGTTATCGACCATGTCCAAACTGATTAGATCTAGGTCGATTCGAACGAGAGTCCAATACATGTCCAATCCTCATTAAAATAGACTAAATTCGGATCGAACCAGACTATGGACCATCGGCACCCCATAGAGTTTTAAAGGGGCGCAGTACAAGACCCGTAACCAAACATGATGTTTGTAAACATTGCAGCATTACATGCGCGCTTCTGTAGAGGACGAGTGGGAAAAAGTAGTTACTGGTAACAATGGAGGATGTGAAGAAGAGGAAACTCGATGAGACGAGCAATGGGCAGTCGTCGCCTTTGGTAGAGCAGCTTCGTCTGCTTCTTGACCCACTCAGAAAAGACCAGTTGCTCGATCTTATTCTCAAGCTGTAAGATATAACTGAATACCCAATACCCATTTGTTCCGACTCTTAATTCCCGTTATGATGTTGTGGCATGTTGGTGTTCTTGTTTGAAATTTTTGGTTTGTTTTAGGTTATTGTTGTTAAGACTATGAAGAATTTTGTCTGCATGGAGTTTTCCCGAACCAGGAAAAGAAATGGATCAAATTTTCATCTATCTCATTATGAATTTTCTACGAAGGAGGTGCAATCGAAACAAGAAACCGACACCACCATATTTACTTGGACGAAAAATATACTTTTTTTTGGTATGGACAAAACCTCCAATTTTAGACTTCTAATGTCCTGTGTTTCTTTATAGTTTCTGGGTTTCGTTTAGTTTATTGTAGTCTGAAACTGAATCTATTTTGCGTATTTTTTTTAGTGTGACAGGAAGCCCTGCGCGATTAAACTTTGAAAAAAAAAAAAAAAAAATATTTTCTCGTTCATGCTCAAATCGAAATGCGAAGACTCATTCTGTACTTTACCCTGTTCCCTATGGTTTTTGGGGAACTAAAGACACAAAAAGGCACAATCTCCTGCGAATGCATCTTAATATGTACAGGAAACCCTTCCCTGAAAAATAAAAAATTGTCATTCAATTTTCTCCTTTGTATTTTTCCTTTTTTAAATTAGCACTTCCGGTTTTGTGTTCTGGTTTCTTTTCTATTCATTTTGAGCGATTCTGCATTTTTCTTGTTTGATTATATTACTGACCCTGTAGTGTTGATTTCATATAAAGCAATAGCAGGATAATGGAACCTGGATAAAAGCTGTATATTTGCTTGTAATTTATTTTCCAACCACCGGAAGAGCAAATAGTAATTTATTAAGAATTCCAAGGTTAGCAAACTGTTAAAACTATAAAAATTATTTCTATAAGTCTTTCCTTTTATCCCCCCCCTCTCTTTTTTTTTTACCCGCATGTGGTATGTGGTTTGGCTTGCATTAAACATATGAAACTATTGCATGTTCTGTTAATTTCTTGTTTCTGTTCTCCACCACTCAAAATCTTTTCCTTCCTTGCCACTTTTGCCCATGGTTGTCATACATTTGGTGTTTTTTCATTTGGGTCTGGATTTTTTAAATCACTAGGTTGATGTTGGTACTTGGATTGACAATTAATTATCCAAGCTGGCAGTTCTTTTACTCCATTGTTTCTAGTATGTTCTGATTCATCACCCTCCTTTCATGTTATTGTTTCATTGGTAAGATTTTTTTATTTATTAAGAGAACAGAATGGAAGTTAGAGCATTACATTCTCGATATATGAAATATGACTTAAAGTTATTTTTGTATTTATATACAAAATAAAGTAAAAAAGGCCAGTATAGAACTTCTACAAAATATCCACTTGGGCTAATTAAAGTCATACTTCTAAATCTTGGCGAGATCTTGGCGAAATCTCAACCTTTATATGTTCAAAAAATGCAGTGTCTCGGCGGGAATCTCGGACCTCATCGAGACCTCATCGAGACAAGGTTGAGATCCAAGATTTAAAACCTTGGTTAAAGTCTAGAAAACTACCTAATATCAACACTATCTCACAAGATCCTTTGAGGATGGTTTATAGTTGTTCTTAGATTCAAAAACCTGTCTTTGGTTAACACCCGAGGAGTGACATTCAAAGAGTCCAATCAGTAATGGCAAGACTGCCAAAGAATGTTAAGAGAACAATGACAAGAGGTATATAGAAATTTTTTAACCAATTAGGATGCCATAGGTAGGATGACGCTCTGTTGAGTTGTATTAGGATGTTAGAGGCTTGAGCTTCTTTAGAGTACTTAATAATTATGGGACGGGGACACATTTCAAGGGTGATTCCCATCTTTGGAGATGCCATGTATACAGGATTGCCAGAAGATCAGGCATCACAATTGAACTTTCTTGTTCCTGACTCTAAGTTGGGCTGCTTCTGTGAATTCTTAAAGTTAAGTGATGAATTTGGACTCCAATACACAGATTTATGTTCAAAAGGGAATGGGTTTCAAACTTAGTCCATTTGTTAACGCAGTCATCAAATGTGGAAATCGGTCTGCAGGGCATGGGTGGAAAAACTATTTGAAATATTACTTTAGATTGGTAGGAAGGTGGGGATTATTCTCTTCTGTACATCATAAGTCAATGGGAGAAGCTCTACTCGCTTCCATTTAGTGTTATTTTCGTGATGATGAGAATATTGAAGTTGATTTTCCCTCAGTCCTTGTCTTCATGTCAAAAGAAAGAGGGCATGTGAGTGTTGCACTTGATTGAATGCTGTGTGAATTGACTCTGTGCATGTGTGTGTGTTTGCATGTTGAGCTGTGCAGTGGGTCCCAATATCCTTCAGTTGCAGAAGAAATTAAAAGTATTGCAAGTGCAGATCCAGTCCACCGAAAGCTTTTTGTTCGTGGCTTGGCCTGGGACACCACTTCGGAGACCCTGTGTGCTGTGAGTGCATTGCTTGATTGTGTGTTTCCGATGTCTGTTGAGTGATTACCTGATGAAACAAGAATTTAGCCAAAACTATTCACGAGTTGGAGAGATGATCTGTTTTATCCTGTCTTTAGGACATTCAGATATCTTTTTTCCCTTTTCTATTTGTTTATTGTAGACAATTCAGGAGATTTCTTAATCAGCTTGGCTATTCTCTTGATTTTTTTTGTTTCTATCTGCTTGTGGTGGGTATTCTAAACTTGTTGATTATGTATCTTTATGATTCAGGCATTCCAAGTGCATGGGGATATCGAGGAAGGAGCTGTGATTCTTGACAAGACCACTGGAAAATCTCGTGGGTATGGGTTCGTTACGTATAAACACATGGAGTCAACTCAAAGTGCATTGAAGGAACCTAGCAAATTGATTGATGTAAGTGGAAAACTCACTGGTTGCAAAGTGTTGCTTGGTGTCAGGAAACGGTGTTTTGGAGGTTTGGCTGAGTTTTTCTTTCTCTTTGGCTTCTGTTGTCTACTTTCTTTTTCTGTCTTATTCTCTTTGTGCTCTCCCTTCCTACATTCTATCCTCCCCTCTTTCGTGCCTTTTTGCTCCCCTCCATGCTATATAGGGTTCCAACTCCCCTCAAATGTGTAATTCTTATGCATTTTGGGTTGTAAGATGTATTTTTTGTTATTATCAATAGAAATGAAAGATTTGGCTCGAACATTTGTTTCCATTTATCAACAAAGAAAGAAGTAGAAATTGGTATATGTATTCTTGCCCTTTTTCATTTTTCCCTGGTTGAAACTGTTTTACTACCCATTCATATGTTTCCTTGTGGTATGCAAATCCGTGGTAGCAGTATGAAGGTTCAGTTTTCCAGATCTGAAGGATTGTATGACTTTTTCACCACATTTTTTTTTTTTTTACTTTTATCAGGGTATAACATTTAGCTTCTGTTCGAATGCTTTTTATAATCAGCTGCGTCTTTTATAGATGGGATTTTTCTCTTGGTTTTTTAAATATTTTCACAATATTTATATTAGAAAAAAAATATGTATCAGGGTCGCTTGGCTGTTTGTAATCTAGCCTGTGAGGGCCTAAGTAGTGCAACAATAACCCCTGATCAAGCGCTGAGGAAGCTCTATGTTGGAGGCCTTTCTCCAGATACCACAAGTGAGATGCTGCTTAACTTTTTTGTCAGGCATGGTGAGATAGAAGAAGGTTCAGTTGCTTATGACAAAGGGACAAACAAATCTCGGTATCAAACTATACATCCTTCTCTCTGCATTGTTGAGAACAGTTTGTCCTGCAATATGGCATTTAATATTCCTGTAGCTTCATTTTTATTCTGAGCTTTAATAGGAGTCCCTTCCTCTTTTGCATGCAGTGGCTCTACATTATTGAATAAAGTTTATTTCGGGAAGTGTTATTTAGCGTTTGTGTATCTTCATATCTCTTTTTAGCTTTGATGAAGTATATTTTCTTTCCTCTTTTGCATGTAGTGGCTTTGGCTTTGTTACATACAAAACAGTGGAGGCTGCAAGGAAGGCCATAGATGATCCAAACAAGATTCTTGGGGTGAGTAAGATAGCCTGCTGATATTATCTCTTGCATGGTTTTTCCTATAGATCACCTTTATGCATTGTTCTAATTTGTTAATGACTTTGCATTGATTGCTTTCTACCATTAACATCCTTAGGTTACACTTGTTCTGGATTGTCTTGCATGGGCAGTGGACTACTCATGTATCCTTGTATTACATGGCAGAAGGTGACCTTAGAAAACTTTGTATGCTGATTGTTTGTGAAATAGTATCAAGAAATCCATTAATACATGATTACCTAGCTATCCATTTAGTGAGAGAGCAGACTTAAATAGTTCATGTGAAATACAAATGGAATTATCTTATGATATGGGTTAATTTTTTTTCCCTGATAGGCATCTTCGCCCAAAATTCAATCCTAGGAGCAGTTTTTCCAAAAGATGCTTTTGTTCACTGTATAAATTTTCCCCTTTTGTGGCTCTGCAGTATGATGATATGATGTTTTGTTTGATTTCATTTTCCTGTAATAGTTTGCAGAAGGGAAGAGGTTTCACGATTTGATATCACCCTTCAATTCGAATTTGCAAAAGCAATGTCTCCTTGCATAATATGGATTCCAAATATTCATGATCTGTATGTGAATGAGTTGAATTACTTATCCCAATATTTGGACATGGTAGAATTTTAAGAGGTCAGGGGTATTTTAGGGCCTTTAGATTAAGCTTTCTTCAACCTCTCATTAGATGCTGTTCATGAATCCATCTTAATGGCTGAAACCAGTCTTGGTTACAGACATTATAACTCCCTAGTATGGGGTTAGTTTGGGCTCAAAATTTAATGGCAAGTTGCAGTAGACAACGTGTATCAACCCTCAAAAATAAAGATATAAAACTCAAGAAAAAATCTGTAAGGGCTGCCAGGCAGCATTTGTGGCTCCAAATTTGGTTACAGAACTCGATCTCATAGATGGGAAAGATTTCGGGAACAATATCCTAGGATTAGGGTCTCCCTAAGGTAGCGAATCTATTCTAAATATTAGGCCTAATTGAAATCAAAGTGTAGGACTGTTAATGTCGCCCAGAAACAGATTATGATCGCTGAAAAGAGAATAGAAGAAGAAACAAGAAGAAGAAAGGAAGAGGAAGAAGAAGGACAGGGGGGAACTCACCTGAGGAAGGGGAAAGAACAGCCACGGCTCACACGCAAGCAACTGGCCCTGCTGGCACACAATACCAAACTCAATTTTCATTCCATATTCAAATCACTGAAAATAATCACTGTTACATACATAATTAAAGAAAATAAACTAAGAGTCCTGATCTACTACTAGAAGTCTAAAACCAATAGTAGATAATACTCAAATAAATTCCTAAAATCCTAATTGTAATTCCTAACATATGTGGACTCTAACTCTAACTCCTAACAGCTGATAATCCTAAACAAAAGATAACTCCTGCCATCTAACTACTTCCTATAATAAAGTAAATGGGAACAGGCAATTACTTGAGTATCCCAACAAAGATTCCTATCCAAATTTATCTCAGCTTGTAGGCCTGCCACAGCATCTATGTAAGCAAGTGATTGGACTAATACCCAAAATACCTCGATGCTTCCTGTCATCTCCATTTTATCTATTGCTTATCCAAATCATGTGTACAGTAGTAGTTCAGATTTTGATACTCATGCCCCGATTAAAGAAAGTACCGGACCCAAAGACAAGCTTCAGTCTATTCTTTTGAGAAGGATCCAACAATAGAAGCATATTGATAGTCATTGCGCTTGGCAATAACCACCAGCTTCCCCAACAAGAAGACTGAGAAATAGAATCTCACTAGTCTATCACCGACCTACCATACGATGAGCCGGTGATGAAACGCTGAAATCACCCTAGGTAAGCAAGGGAGTTCTCATGCTTTTTCTCTAAGCTTATTTCAGGGGGCGATCAACAGATTGTGCCCTTATAAGTATCATTACATAATAGATGTGCTCCCAGATCAGATCTGAAATACAGAAACCCTTTCTCTACTCGGACCCAGTCATCTATGTGATGCCAGGTCCGGATTGTAAGTCCTCCCCTGATGTGTCAAGCAGACCCTTGGTCATGCTAGTTTGCAAGTTGCATTATTAATAACTACTCGATTTTGATACTCCTGGATAAGCTGTGTCAAGCATACCCTTGGTCGTGCTAGTTTGCAAGTTGCAGTACTAAGAACTAATAGATTTTGATACTCCTGAATAGGCTGTTTCAAGCATATCTAATGTAACCAGATGCAGGACCTGGGACCCCCAGAATGTTTATGCAAGATGAGCGTACATGAGTGCCAATCAACAAGCCACCAGGTGATGCTGTTGCACATGCATGGCTGGACTGACATAACCCAGCCTGGAAACTCAGACAAAGAAGAACCAGGTCCAAACCTGGCTTTTGGTCCAGTAGGGATATATAGGGTTATTTTTGTGTTTAGCTGTAGTTGGTAAGACTCCAGTTAGTTTTGAATTTTATTTTCAGTTCAATTTCAGATTATGATTAGGACTTAAGTCTTTTGAGTTTCTTTATATAAAAGTTGTACCTGATTGAGAGATTTGAGCTTTCGCAATAGAATTTTTAAACTTTCAGAGTTGCTGCAGTATTTACATAACTTGGCAGAACCAGATCTGGCTGATTGTTTCCCTCTCCTCTCTCTTGTTCTCCCTGGTTAGATTCAGTTTCAATCCCTTTGTTCCAGGTGTGATCTTATCCCTTCTTGGTTCCATTTTCTCCTTCTATTACACCACTTGTTCATTTTTTATACATCTTGTGTATGTTTTATTTATTTTATTCTGTTTATTATCTTCTTCTTCCCTGCTACTGCCATACCTTTATATGGAATAGGAGTTGTTAGTTCTTTTATTCCCTAATCTATTGAGTCTGAAATTTCGTGGGGTGTTCATAAAGGGTGATTTTAACTGTAGAGTTTGGTACCAGGACACAACCACCGTGATAAGGACCAGTTTTTCAAACAGAACCGAGTTCTGTTTTACCACCAGGATAGGTTTCACAGAATATTTAATTAAATTTTGGCTGCTGGTCTGGGTGTTGGTTGAGTTGATTCAAGAATCCTATGGGTACCTACCTAATCCTAAAGTTTCAGTCTGGTTGGTGATTGTAGGAGGGAATTCTCTCAATCGAAGCAGGTGCTATTCTTCTGCCACTGTCTCTGAATGACATTGAAGATGAGTTGGATTTTTTAAAATAACAAGGACAACTGTTTTTTAATAATTCAAAAAGCCCCTTCTTACAGAATTGGGTCCTGGTTTATCCCATTATAATTTTAAATTCCTAAAGTCTTTCCCTTCAAGTTTTAATTACCATTTGGCCCCATATGGGTACTGAACTAATTTACGAAATAACCACTGCTCCTTTTGATTTGAGATTTGGTGGGTCCATAGAGAACTAAATTAGGGTTTTGTAACCCTAGGTTGCATTACCAGGTTTTAGAATAAGGTGGGAATGGTTCCAAACTCCAATTGAGTACCCTATTCTATCAGTAGACTTAGTCTGCAAAGTTTAAGCTAAATCTGATAACAGAATAATGAGTGTCTTAGGAATCCTATTGCTACTAGGATTTCAGGTAGCAGATCTACAACTCTAGAAATTGATCAGAGAGTCTGAGCACAAACAGAGCAGAATCTTGTATGATCATGCAACCTGCAATAGAACTGAAATTCAATAAAACAAAGGTACTGCAGGGTATAGAAATTGATGAAATCTGACCTGTGTACTTGACAAAAAGATAGAAAGATAGCCAAGCTAGAAATCCACCAAGCATACTACTGAATAGCAACCCCTAAATCCACAGCAGCAAAATTCAGGAAATCTGAACTGATGTATTACTCCATTTTTTTAAGGGAGGAGGGGAGGGGGGGTGAATCCTAGTATATCTATTTATAATATTTGATAGGATCCAATCAGGAATGGATAAGGACTTGCTGCACTCAAACCTAATATGAAAAGGAAAAGAAAAAACAAAACAGAACTGACTTCAAACTCCTCCAGTCAACCGGTTATTGGAGTGTCCTAAACTGACTGGGACTCTGAAATAGCAAGCAAACCGGGTCTGGTTTTACAGAACCTAATCCATCTTGAATAATACTAACTAATAACAACTATAAAATTGGATTGTATAGCACTGATAACAGAATCCCACGACAGAACATGACCTAGATTCCTTGTAAGACCAGGGATCTGGAACTGCATACTCATTTCAACTTCTTCTTCTTATGGTACTTAGCTTTTGCATCCCCCTCCCCTCCCTGGCCAAAAAAAAAGCCTTTGCCCCACATGGTATTCACCTATTTCATTGCCTTCTCAGGAACTTCTGATTCCTTGAAGTTCACTCTACTGTGAGGGTCCTGTATATGGCTGATCCTGGGGTCCCACTAGACATTTCCCTAATACTATGACAGCAGCAAAAATATTATGACCATTATCATTTATTATTAGTACTAATAATAGTATTACATAAACTTATATCATTTATGAATTGCCATTGCATTTGCATGGAAATATGATGCTCCAAAATGGGGAATTTGAATGCTATAATAATTGGTAAAAAGCTGAAATAAGGTCATTTTAGTTTTGATGAAATAAAACCATTTATCATTGGTTTTATTTCATTTCACGTTTCGGTGGCGAATGGAAATGAGTCAAGCTTTGGTAGAGACCAATTTGCATAAATGCTTTGGCAAAGCAAAATAAAATCATTTCATTCCAGCTGACACCGAGAGCAGCGCAAAGTTTAGGTTTATCTTTATGGAATTCCTGACTTGTTTTGGATGAACCACTTATCATCCAGTCCTGGAATAGTTAATGGGGCTCTTTTTTAGGCATGCTGTGGATTTCATTCCCATGGTTCCAATTTGGAAGTTTGGGAGCTGTACATTTTGGAAACGTATTTTAATCTGGTAGTTTCCTCAGACAGTCAACCTTGCATTATTTTTTAGAAGTTATTCTTAGATTTCTTTCCTCTCTTTAATATGTCTACCTTTTGTTGCAGGGAAGGAACATCACAGTGAAAGTTGCTGACACTCAGAAGGGAAAAGTGGCACAAACACAACTACCGGCAGCAATAGTTCCTATAACCATACCCTTGCAAGCAGGATATGCCCAACAAGGAAAGGCACACGCCAACGCTGCTACTGTGGGCTATTCTGCTTACCCTCCATCTGTAGCAGCATACCATGGTACTGCTTACCCGGATCATGCTGCTGCATCTGCTGCTCTGTACGCTCCACAAACTCAGATTTCTTATGCTCAAGTAGCTGTGAAGAAAGAGCCTGCAGCATCTGCTGCTCTGTACGCACCACAAACTCAAACTCAGATTTCTTATGCTCAGGTAGCTGTGAAGAAAGAGCCTGCAGCATCTGCTGCTTTGTACGCACCACAAACTCAGATTTCTTATGCTCAAGTAGCTGTGAAGAAAGAGCCTGCAGCATCTGCTGTTTTGTACGCACCACAAACTCAGATTTCTTATGCTCAAGTAGCTGTGAAGAAAGAGCCTGTAGAATTTTCCACCGGAGCACCAGCTGGAGTTGGTACGTGGCCGTATTATATTCCTAGGCAATGAGTCTATAACTACAGCCTTGATGGAAGGCCTTTTTTTTTTTGTGTGGAACATAGTGTATATTGCAAGGCCTCCCAAGTCAATTAATTTTTTTTTTTTGGGGGTGTTCTGGTTGGGGGGGGGGGAGAGGGGAGGACTGAGGAAAAAAAATGGAGTGAAGCCAATCCGGTGGACAAGTCCAAAAATGGATCCCATTGATATTAAAATTAAATAAAGGAAAATTTTCATATACACACCATTAAGGTTTGGAAACCTCATCTTCCTCTACAAGATTGCAAAAACTTCATCTAGTACCTAAAAACTTTGCTCTGTTAATCAATGAAGTTCACTCCGTTAAAAGAATCCTGTTAGTTGCTGACGTTAGATGCGTTGAACATTTTAGTAGACGATAATATCTTTTTAGATTTGTTAAAAGATCAAAATACCTTTTATACATTTGTTATCCTACTTTCAAATTTTCATTTCCATTCGTAATAGGAAAATTGAGAGAATAAATCCAACCCACTCTCGATCCTTTGTTCACGATAGAGATGGTCTTCATGTTCCTCGAATCCCCCCTGCCATCTCCCCCTTTGCTGGTTAGCAACTTTCCTCTACTGGCCACACCCCCCACCCTCGTCAGTTTTCATTGCTGTCTCTGTCCAAGAACAGCAATACCCTTTCTGTCTCCCACCGTCATCCATCCGATTCCATCCCTAAAGCTCAGTCACGATCCATCTCTGCAACTCACCTATCCCTTAGGCCTCGGTCACCTTCCCTTATTGGCCGTTGCTCTCCCAATCCTCTGCGTCCCTCCATTGAATTTCCTTAGTCTGGCAGATCGCGTTGGGTCGACAACCATTACCATGACCTGTTCCCTTCCCTGCTACTTGGGTCTATCCCATCCGATTCCGTTCATCTTGGTGTTGGCCATCCTTCTCCTTGGGATGATGATGATCGAGGAACGGGAGTGACCGCTCGAAAGAGCAGCAGTGTTATCGATAGTATTGATGATTCTGAAATGTCTGCCATGCCTCGATATGATTCCAGATTGGCTCTTGAGTGCACATTTGAAGTTGGGGACCATAATTCGGTATCTAACTGGGAGGATTGGATGGATGAAGAACCTTTGGGTTTCATCGGATAATATAAAAAAAATAAAAAATTTCTGATGAACTTTATTGCGTGGAATATCAAGGGTTTGAATAATCCAGCAAAGAAAAAAGCTGTCAAAAATTTAATCAGGAAATATAAAGATGGGTTCTGTGGCTTGATTGATCCAAAGATTGCTCGCGATATGATCAATCATCAGCTTAAGTTTACCATGCAGAATTGGGATTTTATTTTCTGTGAAGATTGTTCAGAGGTGCCAAGGATCATTATTTGGTGGGAGAGTGAAGAAGATGACGGACAGGGAAAAAAAGGGAGAAGATGACGGATAGAGCACAGAGGAAATAGAGGGAGAAGATGGACGGAGGAAATAGATGAGAGAAAGATGATAGACAGATGAAATAGAAGGGAACACATACACTGACCTGGTGGCAAAGCTTGGATGCTGGTGATGGGATGCCGTAGTGGACCACAACACAAAGGGAACCAATGCCGTAGAGGGGACCAACGCAGAGAAGAGTAGGGTTAGGGCTTGGGTGAGAGTGAATAGGAGAGAAGCACAAAATATACATACCATTACAAAGGTTAAATTAGTTATTCAACATACTTTTTTAATTTTTTAATTTTTAATATGAAGGTAAAATTGTATTTCAACAATTCCGTCAGTTAGTTGGATGTAATTGAAGTTTTTGCAATCTTATGGAAGTAGATGAAGTTTTCAATCCTTAATGGTGTATATATGAAAATTTTCCTTAAATTAAACTAGGTGAAAAACCTTAAGCGAGATCGAGTCTGAGTATCCAAGAGATCTCCTGCCAACTTGACAAAGGGAGATCAAATTGGGAGGAAGGCCTGAATGAGTTGCTGCCCCCTTATGAAAGACAACCTGCATTGGTCAATATCTCCATTACTGTAATTGATCCCATAGTTGCAAAAGTTCATGCATGCAATTACAGAACAAAATCTTTACTCACATGGTGACACTGATTCTCTTTCATGGATGTCATTGAATCATCACAGAAACTATATACATGAAAAATATTTACAGGGAGATATTATTGATATTTCAGATGGAAAGGGTGAGGGAGGTTTAGCATATCAGACGAACATCGATTGCCAAATTTTGTTCATCTTTGCCTATGAGGTTTAGCATATCAGACAGACCCTAGATTTTAGGTATATAAGGTTTACTTGATAATGGTGAAAACTGTTCCAAAAGAATCACAACAAAAACAAAATGACATTGTACAGCACTAAAAGAGAAAAATAAAGCAATTATTTTTAAAAGGAATACAAATTTAAAATTTGGAAACATCAGTTCAGATCAAATTTTTTAATATTATTTTGGATAATCAATTTCATTTTAAGTCAGAAAGATCAACAACAGAAAAACTCAAGATCAGATCCCCTGGGGTATATGTTTTTTTGCAACGACATTGTTTCAATAGACGGAAAAAAAAAGGCAGGGAACCCCCCCCCCCCCCAAAAAAAAAAAAAAAAAAAAAAACCAAAATTATGGTTCTATCTTTGTGAGTCATACCGGATTCACATCGTCTCCTCCCAATGTCTGGGAGGACGCAGCAGCCTTACCCGGATGGCCTACACGTGGTTCTCGGGTGAATCTGAGACCCACGTTAGAGCCGACCCCCCTGTCGGCTTGGATCCGCATCCTCTCCTCCCAGAACCATAATTGCTGGTGATGAGAAGCCAAACACTGCCAAGCTTTCTCAACCCATTGCAGAAATTGAGAAAATAATATTCTCTCATTCAACCTGCAAGGAACTATAAGCTTGGATCAAAATCTTCCCTGTGGATTTTCTCCATGCTTCTTTCTCATTCCCCCCCCCCCCCACCCACAGTGATTTAATCCCAGCAAGTGAATGAAAAGAACGTTACATAAACCTGTTATAGCATTAAACTGATAAGACAGAAAACTTGCAATAATTTTAGCACATATCCAAAATTGTGACAACATTTCTAATAATAAATCCCATCACATTGATGCTCACAGAGAAAACAAAGATAGTTTCCCTTTTTCTTTTTTTCTTTTTTTGGAGGGGGAGGGGGAGGGGAGGGGGGGGGGGGGGGAGGGAAGTGGGGAAGAAGTAAAAAGTCTATACAGTAGCTCACTAACTGCAAAGTTGGATTATGAGTCTCTTGAATTTCTCTTGCCAAAGGGGGAGGGGGGAGGGGGGAGGGGGGGGGGGGGGGGGGGGGGGGGAGGGGGGGGGGGGGGGGGGGGGGGGGAGGGGGGAGGGAAGTGGGGAAGAAGTAAAAAGTCTATACAGTAGCTCACTAACTGCAAAGTTGGATTATGAGTCTCTTGAATTTCTCTTGCCAAAGACATCTCAAACAAGAGATAGAAGTGGTTATTCTGCACAAAGAGAAAATCTAAGATTGAATCATCTCCTACCCAAATTTTAGGTAGTGACCAGCAGATAGGCAAGGCCTTTTAGATATTCAACAATTTCAGATCCTCCGAGCTTTGAGCTCCCAAATATTCTATCGACAAAAGTTATGGGTACCTATTTGACAAAGAAAAAACCAGATCTTTATTTACAAGAAGAATCGAAGACTTGAGAGCCTATGAGATGAACAATGAAAAGAGCAAAATACAACTAAATCAGCATATAAAACAAACAGAGACCTAATGTTACTTCTGATAACATGATCTCCCTGCTCATGTGGGCAGGTGAGAGTGTTTTGGTGATTTAAGCATTGATTTGAAAAACCAACCTTGCAACCTGTAATTATACAGTTATACCACATCTCCAAACATGGTAACAAGTAGCGCATCAGGGTTGATGTGTCTATAAATGTGGTTGTTTGCTATAAGAAAGTACCATTTGTATACTTGATATTGACTGCCAAATCTTAACCCATAGCCACACTTGTTGCAAATTCACAACTATGGCACTTTAAGGCTTATCTAATCGAGATTACAATGGCTTGGGTTATCAAAATGTTTGAGCAGAATCAACTGAGTTTAGCAAAGCTTCTCAAGCACCATAGGTGTCAGCCAAGTCATGGGATTCCAGATTTTCTTCTTGGATAGATGGAAATGGTTGACAATTTTTATTTATTATATAATTTTAACAAATTTCATCAAATTTCATGACATGCTTGAGTCAGCAAATCAAGATTCAATCCCGATTTCAACATTTATCAGCCTTACATTAAGCATGATAGGTTCATAAAAAAAACCATACCTCTTCAATATGGTACCCTTTTCTGGAGGCGCGGACAATCATTTCCATTTGAAAGACGTATCCCTTACTAACGACAGAGTTAATGATGTCTTGAAGAACAGATCTCCGGTAAAGCCTTTAAAACAACCTAGAATTGTTAGTTTTGACACTACAGTGTGATCAAGGAATTGCTTAGACTTCAGTGAAGTACCGGAAAGATCCTGTCAAATCTGATACACCAGGCCATAGAAGTGTTTGAGCAAGTACATTGGCTCCCCTACTGGTCAGTTTCCGCATAAGGTTCCATCCATGCACGCCACCACCTGTAACATACCTGGTGCCTGTAACTATACTTGCACCAGTCTCCATCTGCTTCCTGATAATCAAGTGGCAATAAATTGTTTTTCACTGTCTTATTCACCAGGCTATAATTTCTTTTGGAATGGGGAAGGCAAAATAACCAGGCTATACTTTACTTCATGATGTCCACTTCTACCTATACTAAAATTTTAAGAGGAATCTTAAGAATGTAGGTGGCAAAATCAAGATCTTTTGGCCATATTTTGGAAGCAATTGTTTTTTATGTGTAAAGCTATATTGCCGTTACCTAAACCTTCTCAGGATATGGATAGAAATAGATACATTCTATCCTCTTGGGACCTTACCACTGCGTGACGGTCCTTTTGTTTCCCTTCGTTCATTTCTGTTTCTCTTTGTTCGGGTTGCTAGCCTAAATTTGTAAGGAGCTTGGCTCTATCTTGTTGGATACCCCAGGTTTGCCTTCTTTGTTTTGGGGTGTTGTTAATACATTTGTTCACACCCCCCCCCCCCCAAAAAAAAAAAAAAAATTGTCAACATAAAAAAGAAGAAAAAGATCCAGATGCGCCAATAGATAATGTGCGGATCTTAAATTTTTCTAAGGCAACAAGAATACACATGCTTATTTTCAGAAGACAGTTGGAGATACATTTAACAAGAACTTCAAGATTATCTTCAAAATACTTCATGGAAACACAACATGATCTTAATCTGGAGAACTGGAAATATGCATCATTAGTCAAAGTTCTTACCTAATGAAGCTTGGCAAGTACTTAGGCTGTCAAGGAAAACACTAAATAAGTCATTAGAAAGAAGAATATGATAAAACATCAAGCACACAAAAAACTATATAGGAGATATAAGTACTTTGCATGTAGACCAGAAAAAAGGGCGGGCCAGTGCATGAGGCTCCCGCTACTACAAGGTCTGGTGAGGGGCAGAATGTACACAGGTCACAGCCTTTCCTCGGCAACGCGGAGAGGCTGTTTCCGTGTTTCAAACCCGTGACCACTAGGTTGCAATATGACAACCTTACCATCACACCAACGCATATTGCATGGTAGACCAGAAGAACATCCAAAATTGCAAATTGCTGAAAGAGGGAGAATGCAATGTGTGCCACCAAAAGAAAGAATGATATGTAACCATAAGACTTATCAACTTCAACATCTACTATTTAACTTATTTTTCATATCATCCCAAAGAATGTGAGAGATCAAATCATAGGGATCATCGACAAATGGCCAACATTTGGCCTAGGAATCAAGTTGTTGATCCCAACCCTCCGCAATCACCATGAGGGCTGCTGCCCTGCCTAGATTATACATGTGCAACACCACATAAGCACCTTTCATTTCCTTTTTCCCAAAACAGATTCACACTTTGCAGAATCAAACCCATAATCAAACTTACATGGTGGGATAGATCAGCATCCATGATTACAACAAAATCCCCTGATGCATGCTTCAGACCATGAACATAAGCAGTTCCTAAAATTGATTCAAGAGAAGACATTATATCTTAATTCATTATGCTAATGTTAAAGCAGAAAGAAAAGGCACAAACCTAATCCAAGTTTCTTTGGTCTAGCTCTCAATAGCTGCATTTGTCAGATAAAAAAGATTAGCGACATTTATTGGAAGCTTGAACAAACCAAAAATGGATCACAGACGGACAAAAAGAAACTCAAATTACAAAAATACCCACAATACGATCTTCTCCATACACTTGCTGCAACTGTTTTACAACTTCTTGAGTGCCATCAGGACTCCCATCATCAACAACAATTATTTCAAAATCAACACCCCTAAATCATGCAAAAATGGCCACAATGTCAGATTCATCGAGAACTACAGAACAGTCCGTAGCCAAGAATGCCCTCAGCATCAGTTCTACCTAAAAAGAAACGTACCAGAAGCCTCTCCATTCATCCCCTCCAAGAAAATAACAAGAAGTACAAGGAAGCCACATGAGGTGCATGTTACAGAATTCAGAATTAATAAACAGTAAAACCAAGAGAGAGAGAGAGAGAGAGAGAGAGAGATCAATTGTGTTATTAGCCTCTCATCTTAGCCACTATTTATAGATATAGAAAAGACTAACAAAACAGATCTAGGAATCTACAAGTCAGAGTCTAAATAACTATAGACAGATCTAGGACTCTACAAGTCAGAGTCCTATTTACAAACTAAAAAAAAGAAGGATAAGAGATAAGTAGAAAAGGAGATAAGATAAGCAGGCCACATGGGTTTTTAATTAAATCGGTATTCGGCTTGATATACTTAATCACTTCTAATCGGTAATGGGCCTTAATAAACAGGCCCATTCCGTCAGAATAATATTAGTTAACAGAGCACAATGAAACCTCCTGATAAATGAAAATAAAGAAAACCTCCTCACTAGTTCCATGGGTCACGGCTACTATTTGTTGAAATAGTATCCGAATATATGATCCCTAATTTTCTTCTTCCTTTCTCCCTAAAACACCTCTCTTTTTTCCCCTTTTGGTGGGGGTGGAGTGATCATGGAGCTAGATACAATGTAAACACTGAATGGGAACTCTTCTGATTTTTATCTCCTTTGATCCATGAGTTAGAGAACTTGTTCACAAAATGCAGTAAAAGTATGACGCTTTCAATCTAATAAGATGGCATACCAGCATCTTGTACGTAGGGATTCGTTTAGTTTTGAACATGGTTCTAAATTTTCAATTTTTTTAACAAGGCTGAAACGAAATGACATCCAAATTAGAAAACTGCAGTAAGTCGGTCGAAATTTTGCTCATTTTGGTAATTTCAGTCAGCATATCTACATCACAAGCATTTTTTGGTCTACATTTCAGTCATTTTGGTTGGATTTTGGTAAGCATCTCTATTCCTTGTGCCAGCCAAAAAATGCAATATTTTGGTGAGAATTCGATCATTTCGGTCAAAATCTTGAATTTCAACTTGACTAAAATGGCACCAAAACCCGAGATTGTTAACCTTGGTTCTGAACTGAGCAGTGTGCATTTGAATGACAGGTTCAAGTGGTGAATCATTTGAATCACAAGATCTCAGCATATGAATTAAAGCAAAAGCACCAAGAGGTAGGAGCCAAAAACAGTGCCTTGAATTGGTTCTTTAGAAACTGAAGATTGATAGAAAGAAGCCTCCCGAATCATGCGGCCCATACTGATTTTACGAAGTCTTCCTTTTTCTTTTTTGAGAAAAAAAAAAAAACTCACAATTCTAAATTGAACTTCCTAGTTTTATTCATTAAAAAAGTACTTTCTTTTTTTTTTCCCTTTTTGGGAATCACCAAGAAGCAGGAGTAAAAAACAGTGCCTTGAATTGGTTCTTTAGAAATTGAAGATTAATAGAAAGAAGTGGCCCATACTGATTTTACAAAGTCTTCCTTTTTTTAGAGAAGAAAATCTCACACAATTCTATATTGAACTTTCTAATTTTATTCATAAAAACTTTTTTTTTTTTGTGGGGGGGGGGGATGTTTAATCATCTCTTCATTTATAAACCCAAGATCATAGAATATTTAATATTTCTGCAACAATCTCACCAAATGATGATTACTTTGAGCAACAACAATTGCGTAAGAGTAATACAATAACTCATTCCCAACTAGAAGTAGTAGTGACTAGCAAAACCAGGATCACCAAAACAGGGAAATAGAGAACGGTTTAGGGAGAAAATTGATCACTTGAAGCAGAGAAATCAGATAAGACTGCCTTTTCCGATCCAGTGCTCCTCTGTACTAGTATAATATGCCTGTAGAAAATCTTAGATAACAGAGAACAAGAATGGCCTGCACAGAAAATTCCTAGAGCTACTAGGATAACAGAGTAGCAGAATTAGAACAAGAATTCTAGCTACTAGCTAGTAAGTCTTGGTACTTGAAGCCAGAAATCAATAGATCAGATAATCTGAAACTAATAGGACAAATTTGGGTCAAAGATCAGTAGCCCAAAAGATATCGAAGAAGAATGCAACCAGAAAATTAGACGGAAAACAGGGATGCTGCAGGTGTATGAAGATTATAATATGAAGATTATAATAATCTGATCTGCTGTTAGCGAGAAAAAAAAATAGAACAACAGAAGATAAACAGGCCAGGAATCCACCTGAAAGGCTGAAACCCACTTGGAAGCCATCAAGTTCAATCCGAGAATCCACTCAGAGAAGTTCTGAATCCACAGTGCTTGAAGTAAAATTTGAAGTCTGTAAACTCATAAAATCGTGGGGTATGCTGTGAGCCTGCACATCTATCTATAAAATTTTGAATTGGAAACACCCCAATGCAAGTCCTATTCTCCTCCTTGTCTTCTTTGATTCTGCATCAAAAAAACTTTCCCCCTTTTGTTTTCTCTCCTATATAATATTTGTTTTGGCTACATTAATTTTATCTGAGAAATGCCAAGGCAACCCACTATTATAATTCAGCATTACTGTTAAAAGGTAGGATGATGATATCAGGACTTCCGATACATTTAATGCTTGCATATAATTATTTAGACGGCCAAACAGAAATAGAGCTTATGATTTAATGGAAAAACACAACTTAAACAGAGAAGAACGGCAACACTCAAGTGATCAGTCCCAGGTAATTGGAATAAGGGTTTGTGGAGCTTAGGTTATCCACAGGTTCTTTATATATGGGATTTACTCATATTTCCAAGCTTAAATCCAATTCCATTGCAATTGTGGAAGAAACTTTTCTCTCCACCTCCCCGGCGATCTCCAAGTTGAAAACTAAGACCTTAATCGCTTGTTACCGTAGCAAAGCCATGCAAAACAAATCTTGTGAGAAGTCAATCGATCCTTCGTAATAAGTTTTCAAAAATCATCCCAAAGATCATGAACAAAATTTCACATCGATGCTAACGACAAGCTCCTTAACAAACGAAATCGATTCCTAAATCTGAATCGAAGATTGAAAAATCGAACGACTAAAAGTAGAAAGAAAAAAGAGAAAGGGCGTTGAAGGAAACCTCAGATGTTTGAAGACGAGATAGATGAGGAGAGCGATGTTGAGACGCTCGTTGTACGTAGGGACTATGATACTGTACATATATTTGTTGCTCCTTTCATCCTTTTCAAGCTGCTGCGCCATTGCTCTTCCCTTCTCTGATGCCGATGTGTTGCATACAGTACTGGAACTAGGAAACTATGATTCCGTTTCCAAAACTCCGGCCGAATGAAAGTCTCTGCGCCTGCTTTACCGTATTTGTGTTGATTACAGATGAAATACCATAAATACCCTCCATAACCATAAGGCCAAATGGCCAACACAACACGGAAAAAGATGCTCTGTAATGACTACCAACTGGCAATGAGGATCTTAGTCGCTCAAAGTGTATCGGCATATATTTCGTTTTACTTTG